>JAPSGF010000096.1:1082201-1502927 GCA_035772895.1 Perdix hodgsoniae | reverse complement strand
CCCCCCCCCCCCCCCTTTTTTTTAATTTCCTTTCCTTCCTTTTTTTTTTTTCTTTTTTTCTTTTTTTGGTCCACAGGTTTGTTTTTTTTTTGCATACTCAGAGATTTACTTTGTTTAAGTGTCTACATGCTCTACTAAGAGCAGAACTCCTGTAGTTGCAAGAGATGGATCCATACAACTTTGCAGGCATCCACACTGACTTGCAAGTCATTTTTTGAACCCGAATTATGTATTCATTTTATTTATGGGGCTTTTCTGCATGCTGTTTTTTTTTTTTTTTTTTTTTTTTTTTAGGTGCTCGGGGTTAAGACTATGCAAAGATCTAATTGTAGGAAATATAATAGCTTGCCTTTTGTTCCCTAGGGTCATGTTAGTATCTCTTAAAACCCAATGGCTGAAGAGAGATAATGGAATTCACCACAGTAAATTGGGGATTGTAAACAAATTATTTCTTCTATAATCAGATTATGTGATCCTGATTATTAAATCTGAACATGAATCATTGGTCATATGCGGGCAAATTAAACTGATTATTATTTGGAAATGAAAATCTCCTTTTGCCAGTGCATTGTAGGTACTGGCTTAAAAAAAAAAAAATAAAAAATGCCATTTTGGCTATTGGTGTCTAAAGACTGAACTGCAAATTGAGATAAATGGGGCAATTATTGAGCATTCAGAAGTGGAAGATCATAACTTCTTCCTGAAAGGTGCAAGGGTGAGATAGGGGTGGTGACAATTGGATTGCTGAGGATGGGTGTTTAGCCTTGTTGTTGGCTATTATGCAAACAGACAATAGATGCAAGCATTTCTTTAGCCTGCTTTCATACAGGGACATGGGGAAACACAGAGGATGGGAGATATGTTTACATTTATACCCCTTGCTCATTCAAATATGATTAATGTGCTATAAAGCAGAGTCTTAATCGAAGATGATGTTGTCAAACAATAACTAAATAGGGAAATAAACGACTTCATCATGCTCTTTCCTCAGAAGCAGGCGAACTGTCAGTGCAAAGTCATTAAAATATGATAATGAAAAATAGCTCAATTAAATGTTGTTATAGCTGTGACCTTCATTCAATTAAGACACAAGGAAGTGTCTGCATTTTGCTTTGCATTTAACTGCTCTAAATTTAGAATATAGATAAAATCATTATTCAACGTTTGCTGATATATGCAATTAAAAGGCAGCTAACTAAAATGGAGTTGGAGGAGGAGAATAATAACAATCTTGCCTATACTTGAAGTCATGTATTAAAATGTGGATTCCTTGACCTCGAGGGAGGTTTGGCATTTTCCACCTCAAATATGGTGCTTTCAGGGCATCTGCTCCAAGGTAACAAAAAAATCCTCAAAACTTTTGGACTTTTTTTTTGGCTTGTTTTCCATATGGATAAATATTCAAGAGAGAAATGTAATATTAAGACTCATCTAGGATAACAACATGGACACAAATAAGGAGAGATTTTATCCAAAATCATATCTCACCAGAGTAAAAATTCAGCAGTTGACTTGCTTTACATTTGGCTAAATGTGGAATTCAGCCTGGCTTGATCTCCTGCTCCAGGTGTGGTTCCAGAATAGAAGAGCTAAATGGAGGAAAACAGAGAGGGGGTCTTCTGACCAAGAAGGCTCTAAGGAAGCAATGGCTGAGGTGGCACCTCCTGTCAGGAACTTAAATTCCCCTTCTCCAGCTGATCAAACCAGGAATAAAAAAGAGAGTCTGGAGATTCAGCAGAGGTAAGAATAATCAGCTGCTGCTCTTTGGGATAAGCATGCACTGTATTTATGGACATACATGCATTGCTAGATGCTAAGCCTGCACCTGGATAGTATCAATTTCTAGTACAACCTAAACCATTAGAAGATGAACCACCATCAACTCCCTTCTGCCCATATGGGTGTGAGGAAGTGGTGGCTATGGAAGGCTGATATTACCCAGGCTTAGTCCCCTCCAGTTGGTTCTCAAGACAGCACTACAGAATTATAGAATCACAGAATATCCTGAACCAGAAGAAATCCATAACTACCACTGAGTTCAATTCTTGGCTCCACACCTAGCCCCCCAAAAATCAGACCATATGTCTAAGAGTGTTGCCTGGACACTTCTCAATTCCATCAAGCTCAGTGCCTTGACCACTGCCCTGGGGAGCCTGTTGGTGTGCACACATGTGCATTGTTTTTGGAGTCAGCTGCTCTAGTTTTAAAGGCTGCTTCCTCCTCTCCTTCAGCCTGAGTCGAGCAGTTGGTCCTACAGGACCCTTCTTCCCCTCCTGCCTGCCTGGGACTCTTCTCAACACAGCCACCTATGCACAAGCTTTATCTCACGTTGCATCTCTAAAAGGTAAGCGACTTTAACTTTGGATAGCAGCTTTAAGAGCAGCTTCATCATGTTCGGTAGATGCTCCCACCTTTGCCAGTGAAAAGCCGTGGGGATGTGGTAGATCCTTTCTGTTACAATTGGTGGTAGTTGCATTGACCGATGCTGTGGGCACAGGAATGGGTCTCTTCTGGTAGCATGGTTTGCGGATAAGCTCTATCATTTTCCTCAGTTATCTTTAGTGAGGCCAGTATTTGACACCAGGCAGGTATGGTTTGGTCCTTTAAGGTTCTCTTTGCATGTGTTTCTTTTTAAAGAGTCAAATTTATGCTAATAAATTAATTATACACATCCTTTTGCATTACACATTGCTTGGCACAATTACTGATATTTCACTCCCTCTTTGCATGCAGTATTTCTCTGCAACTCTTAGACCTTTCCCCTCTTGACCAGCACATCTTCCTGAAAACTTGAACACAGTGAGTGCATAGGGACAGAGCACCATGCTAAGTAATTCCGCATTATGTGGGATCCAGGTTTCAGGATGCTCATATCCAGTGTCCATATCCCTTTGGGCTGCAAAAAGCAGCAGTATGCATCTTTTAAAAATAAATCGCCAGCTGATCCATTAGCTGTTCCTAGTCTAGTAATTTCTAAGACTAAGGGTGCAAGCAGGATGAATTCAATTTATAGATTTATAGGATGTACAGTCTCATAGCACTGCCAAGCACAAAGTGGCACGTAGCTTTGCTCTGCTCAGTGTGGTGTGATATTTTGTGAGGAAAATTTCCCTGTTGTGAACCTTCTGCTATGAAATTTGAAGTCCTCTACAGTCTCTCACTATGCTCCTCACATATCTCATGTTCCTCTTGAGTATTTCCACTTGAATCAGTGCAGTTGAGGTTTATTGCTGAAGCAAAAGCTTTGAATTGCAGAGTTTTGCATTAAGGCCAATGTCCTGACCTCTCTTCCCTCTTTCTTCAAGTCTTTCCAAAAAGAGCAGAAAGCACAGCAAGTGCCATTTTGGCAGGTGATTTTGAATCGACAAAGGTCACAGAGGTGTGACCTAAGCCCTAGAGCTCAAAGGATGACAGTCAACCCAAATACTGTCGCAGACAGTGGCTGTTGGACTGCGCAGCCCCCTCCACCTCTGCTCTGTGACAATGAGTATATTTGCTGGGCAGGAACAGCCTCTCTGGAGTAGATACAAGCAATCTTAGGGGGGCAAAAAATTATTTGCTGACAATGTTATCATGGGTGTGAAAATAGGATTGATTGTGTTCAGTAAATAATTTCAGGTGGAAGTGGCTTCTTTTTTCCTTAAAATTTACAGTTAAGTATTTTTTGAAATTGAATGCATCAAGACCTCCTCACGTTTTGTGCTTAAATTTAGCTAAATTTTAAGGAAAATAATAGCAATAAATGGAGGCTCAGCAAAATGAAATAAAAATGGATAAATGAAACATTTGTCATCAGGGTTTTTAAAGTTTTATTTATTTGGAAGACTTATGGATCTTCTTCTCTGTGATTTTACAAACCAGTCACTAAATTGAAAAACTAATAATCCGCTCCTTTTTACTTGATAGCAGTTTCACAATTTAGGGGCAGGAAAAATCCTACTCCTGAATCTCAGGCAGATATAATCATTAGGCAGTCAGTTGCCCAGGCTAACAGACAGTGCCCCTAAATACTGTTTCCTAGATGAAAATACAGATTTTTTGTAATTTGGACAGAGATGGACAGCTATCTCGTGCATGTACGACGAATTTCTCAGCTCAGCTTGTTGAGATACTTTGGTTTACATTTCCTGCATGACTCTAGAAGTCTCTAGATATGTGCAAGGAGATAGGTATATTGTAGAGTATTGTGATTTTAAGAAAGCCAGCTGCAGATCCTACTGTGAGCTCTGTGTATACCTGTTGACATGTTGTCATGCTTGCTAGGTTGAGCTGCTTCTGTCTTCTGCAGTTAAGTCTTAGAGACATAAAATACTGGCTTTGGTGTTAAGAGGGAAGGATTTGACTGTAAAGTGTCAAGTTCGATTCATGTGACCAGAGAATATATGTAGCATCTTTCTTGTGATATTTACATGTTAAATTATGTCTTCTCTTTCATTGTCTCACCACTGTAAGCTCCCTTTCCCTGTTTCTCCAGGAGCAATTCACCTGGACTGGAATTGGGTCTGTCCACAGCAGAGCTGTGCTTCCCTCTGGTTAATTGGCAGTCAGAAGCAGGACCATCTCTAAAGGTCCAGTGCAGACCAAAAGGATCTCAGGCAGGATTCATGTTCTGTTCTACTCTGGTACAGAAATGCAAGTGAATAACAGTCCTTCTAAACTAATGTGATTGGGAGCACAACTGAGCTCACATGCAGGTCTGGGAGAAGAGATTATAGTTGTGAGAAGGAAGGAAAAGGCAGAGAGAGGCTCAGTGTTCACAAAGCCTTTACATGGCCTTCTTTGTCTTGCTCAATTCAGAGAGTTTCACTCTCCTTCTCACTTCCCTCTCTGAGGTAGGAGCTGGTTTGTACAACTTCAGGTCTGTTGAGGGAGAGCTGACCCTACGTTTAGCTGGAAATTACTCAGTGTTCTTCTGTACCTTAATGAAGTCTCCTAAGCATCTCCCTTGAGAATCTAGTCTCATTTTGCAGCAGAAATACTGACTGAGCTCCACCATGATGATTCTGAGAACAGAGAATTTTGAGCAACACAAAATCCCATTAAATTGTACACAGGGCATAAAATTCCAATATTTTGCTTTTTTTCCCACAAGATTTTGCACATCTTATTGAAAAGCCATGTGGCTAAGAACTCTTCCTGGCACCTATCTTCATCCTGACCACGTTTTGAAACTACCAGGAATTCTTTGTGCTTTTGAAACCAAAATAATTCCTCCAGAGTCAAAGCCATTTCACTAGCAGTGAATGCATAGCCTGGCTTTCTTCTATGCAAAATTCAAAGGAAATACTGATAAAGACATCCTCTATGTGAATCCTGTAAATAGATACGTATTCTCTCAACTGGGAAAACAATTCTGACATTCTCCGGTAAGACTGTAAAGCGGACAAAAGGGTGCTTTGAGCACAGTGGACACCACTGGGAAGTTTAGGTTGTTTCCTTCTGAGGAGGCAAGATGCATTTTGTCAGGCTTGTGAGCCAACACTTTGTTGGTGTCAGTGAGTAATATTTGACTGATGCTTTAGAAGGAGACGTCTAAAATCAATATAGTGAATAACAAGTGATGATGGTGATGTAACTAATTAACAATTATTTTATCTCTCTGGGACTGTTTTCATTCTGCCACCTGAGAGTTCACTGTCTTTTATAAAGAAACTAATACCTCTCTTTCTCCTTCTCTGACTTTGATGGTTTGGCTCCAGCCCCAGATTTCCAAGGCTGCATAAAGTATCCAGGGTACATGCTATCTGTATCTAATTCATAATGTAAGGATATAACAAGCACAGTTTCCCAGATGAAGTCGCTCTAGCAAAGACAAGAAATCTCAGTGCAGCCTAGCACAGGGCAGCAGCTTTGCTTTTGGACAGGCTGAATGGTGCTCAGTAGGCTCGCTTTACACTCTGTGTAGTTCTACAGCCCTTCAATGAGCAGTGCTCCTCTGAGTCCCGCACATGCTGCTTCTGGGTAGCTGGTGGATATGGCTGGAACATGAGTCTGGGTCTGCTCTGGAAACTCAGCAGAAAACTGTTATCCCTGTGCAATTTCTCATTTGAATAATTAGCATAATGTCATAATGTTGGTGGATTGCTGTGCTTTCTACTTCAGGGTTTTAGTTCTTCACTTCTGCTCATAGTCAGGAAGAAGTGTAGCTCACACAGATGAAATTTTGGTTTGTTACTTTCTGAAATTGTCCTGATTTGACAACTATGCTACTTCATTGTGGCAACTTCGACATTTCCATGGTCTTCCAAGATGAATCACTTACTGTAAGCTATGCATCTGCAGTCCATTTAGTAGATTTAATTGCAGACCTCAAATATGAAGGGAAAATACTTGTTTTATTTATGGGCTGTATAACAGTAGAGTCATCAGGAGAAGCTAGCATTCTGTGCACAGAGAGACCTCAAAGTACCTTCTTAATGGATGACAGCATGAATGCAATTCATTAATGCAGAAGATGTTATTAATGGGTGTAAACAAGAATCTCCGGTTTTTAGCGGAAGTGTTCTACCATTTCTGGTGGCTGAGGCCAGAAGTGTATCTGTTACATTCCGCTGAAATTTCACCAGACACTGTGATTCAAAGCGCAGTGTATGAGCAGAGAAATAATTGCACTTGTCAGGGAATTACTTTCATAATTCACTCCCAGCTTTGCCCGGCGCAAGTTATAGCTCAGCTGGTTTTTATGGCACTTCCACACCACTTGCTGATAGAAAAGCAAGACTGCGTTATGCCCACCAAAGTGGATATTCCAGGAGATTACATTCCTTCATGGTTTGTTGCTGCCATGGTTGCTGTTGTTCCTATTAGGGGAGGCGTAATTGCAGAATCCAGGAAAAAAATCATACCAACAAAGAAGCCCCAGTTAGAGCTGTTCATCCATTACACTTTGATTTCTATTATGAAAAGATGAAGAGAGTTTGCCCAACATCATTATGCTATGTAAGCTGAGAAAAAAAGTGTTCAAGGACCTGACTGACCCCTGAACTGGTGCTTACTGCATTGAAGTGCCTCTGTTTACCCTGAGATTGGGGAACTGGAACCAGAACTTGGGAGTTCCTCTGTTTTCTCTGTCATTCATTTGTACTCAGTTACAGACGTACTGACTTTTCTCAGCATGTGACTATGGCAAATCACGTAAAATAGCAAAGTAGCAAGTGAATTCTTTTTAACAAATGCATTTTCCACAACAGCACAACTTCAACAGGTCACTCTAAATAACACTGTGAGTATCTGGTGTCTCCTCATTTCAGCATTTGAATCCATACCTCTCATATTCTTCTGAATCTCTTGTTTCACAGCTCTAAAAGGTTTGGATAAAACTACCTATGTTTTACCCATTTATTCCTCAGGCTTTAACAGACACAGTTTTGGCAACATATATGAAGAGCAAAAGGAGCTTCCTTTGGAATCAGCTCTCACTGATAAATGACACTATGAACTCAAGGTTGTTTTTGACCTCCCAACCAAATCAGCGTGACTACACAAAAAGTATATCTGAAATGAATGTGATATTTTCACTGCAAATAAATAGAGTGCATTGATAGATGACGATTTAAAAGCAAACTTTTCCTCACTTTCCCCTCCTGTGTAGCTTGCTGTTCAGCTGTTCACATCAAAAGTAGACATGCACAAATACTGCAAGAGACAGTGAACTGAGTTTTTGCATTTTGAAAGGACTGCCTATTAAATCCTTTAAACTGTTGGGTTAAAACAGAAAATATATATTTTAAATACTCCTGTATCAATATGAGCCCCACTCCCATCACACTCTAAGCTGAAACTGAACCTGGGAATTGCACAGAAAGGTCCACAACTGAAATTGTAGATCAAATATCATTACAATTGAAATGTAATGTTGGCAGAGACAAGACAGAACTAATTTAATTTTTCCTGTCAGTCTCTGTAGTAGATCAATTAAACTGCCAAGTGGATCAAATATTTCAGACTGTATTTATGACATTAAGTATTTATGTTCAGGCTGAGCATTTAAAGTATGATCTCATATACGTGGAGGTTCAGATCAATTCAGCAGAATTTGCTCTAAGTTAATGGAAATCTAATTGTGCATTTTAATTTTTTGTACAAGAGGCAGTAAGTTCCTAAAGAAAAGAAAACAGTTCGCTGTCTGTATTGTAATAATCAGCTCCAAACCCATTAAAGCAATATCAAACTGCAAGAGATGTTAGAAAAAGCTGGATCAGGTTCTAAGGCTAAAGGTCTAACCCTCACTCATTTTGATGGGAGTTAGATAGGTGCCTAAACTCCTCTGAAGATGTTAAGCAGGAACAATTCCTTCCTCCCCCACTGTAAGCTCAAGTCTACTCCAATAAGATATAAGAGAATAGTGATGTCTGCTATGTGTGGATGTGTCTTTCTTTGATCATGGGCTGACTGAATGGGCTGCTGATTCGCATATTGTTTGTCCGCCTTTATGCCAACAAAGTCCAATGGATTTCATTGGATTTGCTGCCTGCAGACACAAGCAATTGCAGGGTAGATTCAATCTTCCTCTTACATTAAATAGAAATAGGGCTAAGTCCTATTCTCTTATTCTCTAGCAAGATTGCGGAGCAAATGGCACTAGATACTCTGTATTTTTTTCAGGTGGGAGCTGTTGTTTGCAAGTATTTTAACCTGGAATTTTTAAGTGAAAATGCAAGCGGTGATTTATGGGTGAAATACTGCTAGATATCCTAGTTCCCACTGCAGGTAACTGCACCCTCAGGTTGCAGAGCCACGGGTAATATCAGCTCTAATTATTAAGCAAAGAGCTTAGGTTGGTACTGAAGGCTGTTAAATATTTTATCCCTCTCTAACGATGGAACGAAAATTATTCATAGGAGCTGAAGCTGGTTTATGTTCTTTTGAAAGGGACTCTTCTCCACTTCTCCCCTCCTCAGGCTTGGCAGTGTGTTCATTTCTGGTAGAACATCTTAGTGTGTGAGAGAGCAGCAGTGCAAATACAGCTGATGCACACAGAGATATTTACATGCTCCATTTCGGAAACCAACCTTTAGTTAGTGGGACTTACGAGCAGTGGAAAAAAAAGACTTTCCACAGTTGAAAGACATGCAGACTGCAGGGAGTCTAAGTCACCAGTCCTCCTCTTCTCCTTCTTGTGAAAGACATTCAGAACGCCTAACGTGGCTGCATTTCATCAGGGCAAAACATGACTTTATGACCACAGCTAGCGGTGGCAAAAAATGTGTTACTGAGTGGATTTTGCTATAAACTTCTGTTGCGTTCAAAATGATTAAAAATTAAAGATAGATTTTCCTAGTGCAAAAATCAAACATGGAGAATATTTGTCAAGTAGTAATATACACTTGTGTAATTCATTTGAATGTCTAAACTCATGAAAATATTGTTCTGCTGATCAGATGCTCTATGAGGGAGTATAATGAGAGTAAAAGGGATTACACTAAAAGGGATTGCATTAATAATTTGTTCCTTGTAGAATCTTTTTTTCTTCTTTTCTGGAGAACATTACCTGCAAGCTGCTACTCTCTGATAGTTGTTGTGGAGCAGTCTTGCCAATGTCCTAAAAACAAACAACTGTCTGCCTTCATCCCTCACAAATGGGTGCTGACCCTTGGCTACAAAGAGCAGCAGTGGAAGAGAAAAACTACCTGCTCCCTGCAGATTATTAGTTCCATCAGTTAGTCATGAGCCATTTAACTCAAATATTAACTGCAGAAATTAAAACAAGTCCTTGGCTTGGAAAGATCAGAGGAAGACACTGTCAGGTTGTGAGCAGCCCAGCTATTGCCTGCTTTGTGTATCAGCTGAAGATGTGCTTCTGCCAGGGGCTGAAGCGGATATGGAGTTTGTGTGGCTACTGAGAACCATAGGGAGAATGGTGTCCCACAGTGTCTCTCAACAGAGAGCAAATCAAAGTGGCAGCTCAGCTATTTCACTCCTTCTCCAGTACTGTATTTCCTGCTTGACACAGCTTGTGTTTCTCAGATTGTTGGAGTGAAGATAGTCTGGCTCACCCCTCCTGATGGGACTCTAAGCCATCGCAACCGCAGCAGCTTTAGGAGGCTTTGGTTCACTTCTGGAGACCCTTCTTTTTGAGTCACCATACCTAAGTAACACAGAGGTTGTCTCTTGAAGGCAGAACAGACTCATGCAAACAGACTCGATGCTTGTAGTTGGAGTGTGGACAAGAAAAATCCTTTCTCATCTTACTGTGCTGTAGGAGAAGGTCATTAGTTCCTGCATAATTGCTAAGACATTTTCAGCTTTTTATCTCTGCAGTAATCTTCCAGATGCAGGGGTGGAAGCCCAACATTCACCCAACAAATGCTGCTGCCCAGACTGATCAGGGAGGAGGGCAGGAGATACCTCCAGCATGGGACTGAGGGTAGGCATGGAGCAGTAACTTGGGATAGGAACTGGAGACAAGTTCCACCTTGGTTGTGGGGAAATCTGCATGATCTAAGCTTTGCTGCTCACTTCTGACCCTGCTTGTCCTCAATTGCTCCATCTGTCACCTACTTGTCTCACAATATATGAACTCTCTATAGGTATCTGAAAGGAGACTGTAGTAGGAGGGGGGTTGGTTGACAAGAGTCAGTGGTCTTAAGTCACACCAGGGGAGGTTTGGGTTGGGCAGTAGTCTTTCTCAGAAGTGATGCATTGGAACAGGCTGTCCAGGGAAGTGGTGGTATCACTGTCCTTGGAGGCATTCAAGAAAAGGGCAGATGTTGCACTGAGTGGCATGGTCTAGAGTGGTCACAGACATGGGCTGATGGCTGGACTGAATTATATTATTGGTCTTTCTAAGTTTAACAATTCTACAATTCTATGATTCTTTCCCTGTGGGTCTCAGCAGAGCAGAATCTAGTTTTCTAGAAATAATCTACATCCTGAAAGCATCTACATGCCTACTAAAAGTCAACTGAAGAGGGGTCTTATGCCACCTGAGATTCCAACTCCATCCCTGCCTTCTCCAGGTTGACCGTTGAGCGAACGACACTGTGCGTGGTGTGGCACTTGTAGGCATGTGTCAGTCCTACGAGGTCAGAGGACCATCCCCATGAGTATGCCCGGCCGTTGGGAGCATACCTTCCCCAGCAGTGATGCTGCTTTGTCTTCTTCCTTCCCAGGGAGCCCACTGTGCTCATGCTGCGTTCCAGACCCCATGGGCCTCTCCTTCCTGCCCACCTACGGCTGCCAAAGCAACCGCACTGCCAGTGTGGCTGCACTGCGCATGAAAGCCAGGGAGCACTCAGAGGCCGTGCTGCAGTCTGCTAACCTCCTGCCCACCGGCAGCCCCACTCCTCCTGCTAAACCCAGCCCAGAAAGCAGCCAGGACAAGCAGCCCTCTCCACCCAAGGAGCACATGGAAGGGGAGAAGAGTGTATGAGGCCAGATTGATGCTGGCCCCACAGCCTTGGAGCCAAGGTCAGACACCGGAGCTTTGCCATCGATGGAACTGCAGAGTGGCTGTGCCTCAGTAGCACATCACAGGGCCACCAGGGACCCGGCAAGTCTGAGTGGCCACTCTGGCTGCCTTTCACACACCCTTGCTTCTTTTGCACCACTATAGGTTCATTCTCCTGATTTATTGGCACTATCTGTGTTTGGAATCATTTGTGAAACTGTTTTTAGCTCCCCTTCCACATCCCAGAGAAGCTAAAATGTCCAGCACACTGACTTGCTTTTGCACACCTCAGCCATGCTTCCCAAGGCTGCATTTCTCAGCAGCAGGGCCAACCCCAGCTGTCTTTGGGACTTGAACCACCTCTACCTGGTTCTGACCTTCCCAAGAATAAGAGTCACCATGTGGGGAGCAGAGCTGCTCCCTGGGGATCACCACCACCAATAGTCCTTTATCCTGCATGAACAGGGCATGGCTGCCAGGTATGTGGTCTGGGGCAGGAGAGGCTTTGAGGCATCATTTACCCTCACTGTGCACAGGCACACGAAAGTGCATGTTTACACCAGCCTGGCCTGATGTTTTCTGATGGCATTTGACTTCTTAACAAAATCTATCCCAGGCAGGCCAGGCGTAAGAGAAGCAAAAAAATAGAATAAAGATTTTTGTAACTTTTCCTTCTTCCTTTCTTTCCCCTAAAGCCAAACTTTCAGTGGAATAGATTACTGGGGAATTGTTGAGATCAGCTTATCCATAAATAAAATCCTTGCACAGGCTTCCATGTGAACATTAGTCTTGTCATTCCCAAGGTTAGACATAAAAGACACACGACTCCAGAGCAGCATTCTTAGCTTCAAATGGTAATACTGGTATTTTAATGGAGAGCACAGTTATGTCTATATGCAGAAAGCTGGGTGGATTTTAGCATCATTCTTTTGGAAAGAAAGACTGAAAAACAAAATTGTCCTGCATAGCAACACTGCAAATATGTCCTTGCACGATGAGTTTTAATAAATAGGAAATAAAACTTGGAAGGATATTCCTTTATGCCATCCAAAATCAGACACTTTTGTTCACTGAAGGCTGATTGGAATGATTCTGGACATGAAAATGTATGAATTATTACACAGTGGGCACAGTGCAGAGAAGATATTGATGCCTCAGGAAATATGCTCTTATTCCTGACCCATAACACTGCAGAGCAAAACAGAATAAGACCAGATGCTCTAGCATATTTCTTTCATGGGCAGTGTAGAAGCATGTTTAAACTTAATGGTACAGACTCGCTTTACTCAGATGCCTTTTGCAGATTCCTTAGAATTGTCCACAGGTGCCTGCAGTGAATAGAATGAAAACACTACTCTAAGACTGTACCAAGTAATGTGGAAGCCAGTGGAAAGATTCCTGTCAGCTCCAAAGGTCTTCTGAGCAGGCCTTTTGTGAGAATGGTGCTCAGGTCTGTCCTGCTGGTAAGAAGAGTCCATTACAGACCTTGGAGTGGGTGTTTTTACCATAGGGGCTGGTTTTGGCACAGAACCTCAGCTAGCAGAATCTTTAGGTTCTCATTTAGCAGTCCAGGTTTTTCTGCCACATTCATTGCTGACCCTGTGGTTTGAGGATGTGTTTGGAAAGGCAGACCCAAGTAAGGCAGCAAAATTTTCTGTTCCCTACCCAAGTGATCTCAGCCCACAAATGCCACAGCACCTGGGATTACTCTGGGTCTCCACCCAGTGGAGCCTCCGGTGATGCTTTTTCCAAGGCAGTGTTTGGTGTCAGGACCCACACGTAGGGTGGAAGCCATGCTGTTCAAGGGATGGACTGACAGCACCAAGTACCTTCTTTTTGCTGGGAGTGAAGGGTGCTGGGAATATATTCAGGGTGGAATCTATTTCCTCTGTTGATGAGCCATCAGAGATGGAGATGCTAGCTCTGACCTTAGATTTAAGTACAAAGAAAAGCCTGACAGGATCCACATCCCTCTACTGGAGTCATTTTCTTTACATTTGCCATGCTGATTTTGCTTTTTTTCAGGCAGTCCTGAACTGTCCTAATTGTGGGAGTAAACATGCAGCAATCTGTGCTCCTTCAATGTGCTCCAACTTCAGGAGCTGCTCTGCTGAGCTGTAGAAGGAGAGCATTTCCCTGACTGTCAATTATGGCTGAGTTTGAATGACAGCCACAACCTTCTTCTTCCACCAAAATAAAGGAGATCGCGATGTGCTTTGTTGTAGGGGGTAGTTGGAGAAGAAAGAATCACTGGTTTCTTAGTAATCTTCCTAATCATAATTTGTTTTTGAGATTTCTATGGCCTCAAAAAAAAAAAAAAGATTAAAAAAAATTATTTCCACTCCGAAGAGGCAGGCCCAACTTCATTTCAACATAATTACCTTACATTCAGTTGAACTTCAGCCCTTCTGTATACTAACTCTTCAATCTAATTGTTTGATTAAACTCGTATTTCCTCCAGAAAGGTACATAAATAAGTGAATTGTTGAGCAAATTAAGAATACTTAACAGTATTGCATCTGAAAAGTAGTTATGCTGATTAAATTTTCTGTCCTTGAGGATTTTCAGGAAATTACTTTTGATCGTCAATAACACAATTAAGTAAACTACACGCACATTAGCATGAATAATTGATAAGAAATTATGTATTACCACGAAGCACTGATTTAATAATTCATGATGCGACACTCTAGTGACTGTGCAAAACTGGATAACATCGACAAGTCTGCCTGATGTTGCTGGAAATGCTGCAATTACAAACAAGTCCATAGTTTTGTTGTACAATAAAGAAAAGTATCCAGTGCATGCTGTAGTTTCTGTTTGTTTAATACATGAATAAATTTAGAAAGAACACCCCGAAAAGTTCCTGTCCTGTTTTCATTCAGATTAATTCCTCTATCCTGTTTTCTCAGTGATGGCTATCTTGTTCTGCTTAGACCATGGTGATGTTGCAGAGCAAGGAAGCTCTCAGATTTGCAGCTTTAACCTGGGTGTTTTGCAACCTGCAAAATTCAGGGGTTCAATATTTTGCAGAGCCTCTTGGTAGGAGCAAAGCTGCTTTAGCCACCCCAGAAACCTGAGCTCAAAATCTTTTGGGTTCTGCATGTTCTGATATTGCTATTATTATCATTGTTCAGCATGATTTTGTGGATAGTTGCTTTGTCAGCTTTAAATGAAACTCTTGGATTATGTATGTTTTGAAACTGCTCAATGCCATGTTAAATTCTTGGCCCGTTCACCTGCTGGTCTTGCAGCTTGCCTGGCAGAGGCAGATACATATATGCATTCTTATTAGTAAACCAGGGGATGCTAAACCACATCTTCCTCCCAAGTTTTGGTCTGAGACAGGGGCAGTGCAGCCCATGGGAACTTGCTAGAGGTTGCAGGGCAGTAGCACTATGGTGAGAGAAAACTCAAGGGATGTGTCCCTGTTATGCCCTCATACAGCCACCAGACCCTACTCCCCTCCAGACACACTGTGAAGGAGCCACAAGCCCTCCTCTTGTGCTGTCATATATCAGGGCTATCTCTCTTAAACCACTTCTGAAATGGCCATCTCAGTAGCTTTGATTAAGCTTGGCATTTAAAAGTTTATAACTCAGCTATAAAAAGCCACTCAGGCTGAACCCCAGTGTGCAAGGCTCCAGCCCAGGGGGATGATTAACATGCAGCCTGTTCCAACATCAGCCTTTTTTCAGTTCTGTGATAGAAAATATAAGTCCAAGGTATGAGGGATAGACCGAAGACAAAGATTGCTTGATGATCACTGCATTTATCACTAGATCCCATGCAGTTATTCTCTGTGTATTTCCAGACTACCATGAGCCAGGCATAGTGTGAATGGCCTCAATGCAAATATCACTTGCATGATTTTGTCAAAACATCCCCAGTCCTGGGCTCTTTTTTCATGTGGTCACAGACACCTACAGTGCCCAGGCATCCTCTGTGTGGACCATCTCTGTTGCCTCTGCCTTTGCTGTCCCCATTCTGCAGCTCCCTTCTGCCCTGTACACAGCTCACAGCTTGCTGCATGGACCTGTGTTTGTTAATGGGCTCAGTGCAACACACCATGGGACCTTCACTATAAGTCTATGTGGCATCCTCTCAGCCCTCGGTGTATTTTCTGTCTTGCAGATCTGTTTAGGTCTCCTGCCTACCTACAGTATAGTAGGAAATGAGGAGCAGAGAATACACCTTCACCGTTATGCCGTTGGCCAGTGCTTCCCTCACTGCATGCTGGATAGTAATGAGATTGTTAGGCTAATTGGCTCTTTATTAAGAGTATTATTTACAATGATGCTGCAGGCCATGTGCATGCAGAAAAGCACAATCAGACTCTTCCTTCTTGTCATCAAGAAGGCCAGGAATGGCCTTCTCCCAGCTCCTGGGTCTCCCCTACCCATTTATCCAGGAAGTCTGTACTTGCTTATTAAGAGTAGCATTCATCAGGGCTGTGTGTGTAACTCTTCTCCCTGAGGAGGCTGAAGGGGAGCCTCCATGCAGCTTTAAAAACCCCGAGAAGTTTCTGCAATGGAGTGCTTATGTGGACCTGAACGCAGGAGAGCCGTGGCAGTCAAGCCTCACGTGTAGGTGTGGCAACTGCTCTCCCAAACTTCAGAGAGAAAAACAAAGCCACAGACTATGCTTCTCCAGCACGACTCCTGCCTCCCACACCAGACAGGGTGGTGAGGGAGGAAGTCATTTGCTGTTAGGTGGACCACAAGGGTGCAGAGGATGGAGATGAAATGCTTGTGGTGTGCTTCTGTGGCACGCTCTGCCTCTCAAGGAGCTGCTACTCAATAAGGATCTTATTGTGTTGGTTGTCTGTGTGGTGGAACCAGCGTGTGAACAGGGGAAGTGATAAGCCCTGAATGCATACATGTGCACTCAGCGCATAATTCAGCCCTCTCCACTGAAGGAGTCTGACACCGCTGCCATAACTAGAAGAGCAGCCTTCACAGAGTGGAGTAAATAGTGCTTTACTCTTTCCAGTTAAAAACTTCCCCTTCACTGCAGTGAAATATTGATGTGGTGACCATATTACCACAAAAAAAAACATCTTTTCCTGATACCCACTAATAAAGTTTTTACATAGATCTGGCCTGTGAGAATGAGAAATTCTTTAGCATATAGCACATCCAGCCTTATTGAGGGTGATGTGTCAACAATATTTTAATGACCCAAACACAGTGCCCTTGTTGCAACCTTGAGCTCTATGCCATGAGACAAGCAGGTGCTGCTCTGCTTCCTCAGATATCTGGGCACCATTTTTTGGTGTCATGGCAGGTCTCCTTTGGTAAACAAGAAGCAGTTACAACTCACCAAAATTTAATACATTATTCTGTGTAGTTCTTTCAGTATTTAAACCTGATGGTTTCTTATGTAGTCAGTGATTTTGCAGTACAGCTGCAACAGCTGAAACAGAGAGGGAACAAGATGTCATCCAGAGAGACTTGGACAGGCTGTAGCAGTGGGTACAGCACAACATCATGAGCTTCAACAAATCTAAGCATGAGGCCTTGTAGCTGGGTTTGGCCAAATATATCTCATTAGCTGCCAAATTCTATTCAGTTACATCAGTCCCTGCATGCTCTGGGTTGTGCCCTTTGGCCCAGGCTGGGACCACGGTGTGGTCACCAGGTGTGTCATGAGACCAGCCTTACTAAGGAGGGCCTTACTAAGGAAGGCAGCCTCAACACAGCCAGCCTGAGATACTGTTCCCAGGGACTGGTCAAGGCCAGGAGAATCATTCATTTCTAATTACATTGCTTTTGCTTTGTCAGCTGAACAAAGCTTACCTTTTAGTTCTTCTGCTTCAGAATTTTTGTTTATTAAACTCCAGCATTCAGTATTGGCCCTAGAGACTAACAGTTGCTGTAGTGGCAAATTTATTACGCCTCCCTTAGCTATTGAATAGGCTGAGGTTTTTTTATTATATACACACAGCTTCTTTACACCCACATGGTACTGTGAGCCGATGTGTTAAATAAGATCCAAGACCCATTAAATGAAGAAGCCCATCTCTGCAGAGAAGACTCCCCAGGAACCAGAGCTCTGCCCGTTATATCACAGCTGGCTCACCCCTGCTCTGTTGTGCTGGCTTAAGCCATTGGTTTTTGGCAGATGCCTGAGAACCAAGATGTTGATGTGATCACCAGTCCTTGGCAGAGTGAGGTACAGGAGCATCCCTGGGAATTGTTTGTTTTTATTAGAATTTTTTTTTCCTGTAGCAGTGTGCGAGAAATTGGCTGCCAGCAGAGAAGGAAGATCTACAGGAGGATGAAGTTGATCTTATCACTCCTCTGAGACATTACTCCCGATCAGAGCAAGATCTACTTGGATCTGAGACAGTGGTTCTTCAGGAAGGATTTCACAGTCACAGTTCAGTGGGGGTCAGAAAAGAAAGCTTCAAAATATCACTCAGGACCCCAAATACCTGAGGCCTTCTGCAGGGCTGAACCCAGGAATCATCCAGATTTGTGCTGCAGTTTGTTCGGAGAAATCCCAGTGAAAACAAATGGCCATGTATTCCTTGGTGTGTGTGCATATGAGTGGGGGTGTTATCAAACCCAGCTTTATCCCTTTTGATGGACTATTTGTGAATGGTATTACAAACCCAGCTTCATCCTTTTTGATGGGTTTTCTCTCCCAAGGCCTAAGGACCTGCACTTGAGAGAGCCAGCTCCATGCCAGTTCCATGCACCCTAAGTAGTCTAGGACTGTACACAGAGTTTACCCACACTTTGATCTGTGGGTCAGAGCTCGTGGACTGTGTCCAAGGGTCTACTTTCATAACTGTGCCAGACTCCATAGCGTGTGGTACTCCCTCAGTGAGGACTCACAAGCCACTTGCTGCTCCATGCTATGCTGCCATCGCTGCATTCTGTTGTCACCAGGAGAGAGGAGCAGCACATCTGAAGATATAGGAGATATTGTTTGCCATACAGAAATGAGTGAGATCAATGTGGAATTTATTTGTTTATTTATTTTAGATAATGGTGGTCAGATTCATTACATTTTATTAAAATGCTTCAAGTCTGCTGCTCTGCACAAATATTGAGTGTCTAGAGAGCTGCTGAGGCTGGGAAGCCTCTTGTTTATGGGAAACTTGGGAAAACGTCCAATTTCTATTCAGCTTAGATCAAATCAAGCTTTCTGAAAAATAATCTGGTGAGTTAAGAGCCATGCATTTGTACTAGTGCTATGAATCAGAGCTTCTCATTAAAATACCTTCAATGACACCAGTTTTTTTCTGTTCTGCAGGGTGACATTTGCCAGTGTAGCAGAAAAGCTGAGTCATAGCTTGAAGCAGTGACTGAGCACCCAGTGGGAAGTTAGGGCCAACCTAGGGAGCTCAAGTACACGCAATGCACCTGAGTGACCATGTGGGGCGGAGCCAAGGATCCACCCCTTTCCAGACCTCATTCAAAGGCTGGCAGTGGAGGCAAAGGGATCTGGCTGGAGATCCCTGCTGACCTAAGACGTGCTAGAGGTAAGCAGCTTTCCTCCCCCCCACTTCATTTCTGCATCTAACACTGCTGCTTTTGGGCTTGTCCTCATTTGCTGCACCTAAAGATTTTGCTACTCTGCTATTATTGCTGTGCTTTCCATCACATTATAGCATTACAGCTAGAAACTTTGAAAGCCAGAAAGCAACATGCAAGTAGGAGTCATCATTATTAATTAGACTTTAGAATCTCATTAATGAGCCAGGAGAGAGAAGCCAAGGTCCTGGAGATGCCTTGCTCCTATTTCCCCCTCTACAGGCATGTGATTTGGCCTTCATTTCACAGTCTGTTTCTCAAACTTGTCAAATTCAGCCAAAATATGTTTTGCACTTCAGGGTGGGTACACTTGGGCCATAGTTTAACAAAGCTCATGAGAAATCCGTTACAGAGGAGAGTTGCATCTGTCAGATGTTTGGATTTTTTTTTAATGAAAACATCTGTTAACCACTCTGCTCTTCTGTGCTTCCTTCCTTCCTCCCTCCACTCTGTCTGTGACCAGCTCTTTCCCAGCTCAGTTCCTTGCATGCCACCAGTGGGGGGTGGGGAGGAGGAATTAAGAGTTTAATTTGATTTGGGCTGGATTTATGATTAATTGAGGAAACAAACAAACAAAAAAATCACCAATATTTTTATAGCTCTGCCTGTGGCCTCTGAACATTGTAGGCTTCCTCCTTCCTATCAGGACTACTTGGCCCAGCCCTATGTGGTCCAGCAGTAGCCGTAGTATGGATGAAACCTTTGTTTTACCACTTGGGTGAGATTCATTTAGAGGATGGGCTTACTGCCATGGCACATGAGTTCTGCTGACAAAGCCCTGCTGCCTGAAGATATGCTGCAAGCACAGTGTGAATGTACCTTACAACAGTGCTACTGTGTGGCCGGAAGCTTTTCAAAGACCGGGATGTTGTTTGGGCTTTTCAGATGAGAAGCTTAAAAATTGACGGGTCTAAACCACATGATTAGCATCCTGCTGAGTATGATCAGATAACATCACTTACTATCCTCCAGGGATACTGATATTGCACACCATTAAGCATGTCGTGGATGCCCAGAAGGATATAAAACCACAACCGGGTTCCTCTATCATTTGAAAATGCATTTGGTTAGCAGCAGGAGCAGCCTCCAGAGCTGATAACAAGACCTCCTGCACAGAGCTCGTCTCACAGCAGCTGTACGCGGAGATGCAGGCAGCCCGGCACCAGAGGGAGCTCCGCGGTGGCTCAGCGGTGGCAGCCGCACGTAAGCATGTCAGCATCAAGTGAGAACTACTCAGTTTTTTTCAGTAAATGTCTTAGCTCACAATAAGGCAGCTGAAAAACCCAAACTTGAGCAGGAGACCTAGGTTTGCTGCCTGCAGGGTAGGTACCAAGGTAACTGTAGTTAAGCAGGGTGGTATGTGGCTCTTAAGAAACTGTTGGAGCCAGGTGTGTCAGTACATCTTGGTTTCCAGTACTCCAGCTGGTATTTGACCTTGCTTGGTGTATGTGAAGGCTCAGCTGGTTGCTAAAGGGAGAAGTTTACTGCTGGTTGGAGCAGTGCTATGGCTGACCTCGTTGCCAGCAGCAGTGTATGTTGTCTCAGGCTGACGATGCAGGGATTTCATGATCAGAAAGCACAGCTGCTCGCTCCTCTGGCAGGACAGAAGGAGGGATGAGGGCATCCTAGGTACGCCTCTCCATCCTGGACAAGAACATGGAAAGAGGCAAATATCTTCCTTGGGTAGAAGAATGTGCCTGGAACACATAGGAAGCCCAGAGGAGAGTACAGCTCCTACAGGACAGACAGTGCAAGAAATAGGACATGCAGACCAGCAGGTGGGAGAAGCAATGGGAGCTTCAGGGGCACTGTTTAGGTCATGTCCAGACATTTCATTATCACATAAAATACAATATTTATAACAACTTAAACGGACATGTAGACATAAAGCACCAGGAACACTGTTATATAGCCCTACATCCATGTACTGATGTACTATAAAAAAATAAATTCTTACATTGCACTTTCTTTGACTTTTCTCTTTGGGGAGGAAAAAAAAGAAACAAAACAAAAAAAACACAGCCAATTTTGGCAATTAATAATTCTGAAATATTTCCATCACTTTCCTTGGAAAGGATGCAGTCCCAGGAGACCTGAACCAGGCAGTGCTCACCAGCAGAAACTGATTATCCCAATAGACTTTCTCAGCATAGTCAAAGAAATCTCAGTATGATCAAAGAAAAGGTTTCTCTTGGGACAGATCTGTCTTGCATCTTCTGCAGCTTATCAGCGCTTGTAATAAAAGGAAGGATCCCTGTTTATCTCAGTCTTTCTGTGCCATCTGCGGCCTGTCAGTGTAAAGGAAATCCTGATTAAAGTCACCTGAGCTTACCTGAAATGCTCCATGTTGTTGTAGTGAAAAAGCACAGTGCCTGTTTTTGGTTGTTTTGTTTTGAATGTTGCCACTCCCTGAGACATTTAAGAAACTGGAGGGGGACTTGAGACAAGATGAGGATCTGACACTGGATGGGTGGGAGCAAGCATGCACTAAGAACTCTGGAAAAAGGTTGGCAAAGTAAGCATAAAGGAGAGTTAGGGATGTGCAGGGGAAGGTTGACTTTGACAAACCCTGGCTTTTCAAAGCATTCCCTAGGTTTAAACATCTATGACTTTTCGCTGGAGTTTGACTTCTTTCCATTGCCAGAAAAATCTCAAAGACCATCCCTACTTCTCCCAGCATCTTAACTACCTCCTTCTGAAGCACCTCAGACATTGATTTATTCATCTTTGCTACTGGACTTTGACATGGGAAGGTGTTTAATTTTTAGCATGGAAGGCTGCTTCCCCAAAATCCTGAGTTAAATCTACTTTAATAAAAACGCAGAGCTTTAAGCAATTGGGACATAAATGATTTCTCTTCTGCGCTATTGAAATGCTGCTTTGTAAGTATGTTCAGTAAAATATTAGAAACAAGCCTCTAATTGCCCATAGAGTACTGAAGACCTGTCTACCTAATATAAAAAATCAACATCATAAAAAATTTTGAGAATACTGAAAAGAAGTAAGGGAAGACCACAGGTCATTTTCAGCCATTCTCTATCCACTTCAACCCCATAATTACATTATTATCTTTAATATCAGGGGACTGTGGTAAACATAAGATCATCATAAGACTGAAATTATGATCCTAAAAAAGAAATAAATTAATTGTTGACCTCTATTGTTATAATGGGCCTTTGCACACACAAAAATTGCGTTAATATTCAATTTACTCAAGTGTTCCATGCTATTTCTATCTTGTATAAGGCTCTGAAGCAGTTTCCTAAATAAAAATGACTGATGTAAATTAGTTGCTCCAAATTACACAGTTAATTGTATTCACTAGAGGCCACGTAACCCATCACATACAATATCACCAGCTCCTGATGCTGCTTTTGAGTGAGACGGAGGATCAAACATAGAAGTCTTAATTTTTACAGGAAGAAAACAGAGTGTATCCCCCAAATAGACAGATGCAAATCTATCAAAAGGCTTTCTGGTAAATCACACCTAGTAATTTTTTCTGCTTGAGCTCTGTTCTAACCAAGCCGCAGTAACATTTTCATGGTCAGACAGGACTGCTTGGCTAGTCAGGGTTCAAAGCAGGGAGAATCTGAATGAAATTGCTTGTTGGTACAAAAAGAGAGCTGAAACCTCATTTAGAAGTTTCAGCAGTATTCTGTAATGTAACAGACGAAGACAGAAACTGAGAAGTAACTGCTGGACCAGGGGCTGATGCCTCACCTGCAGGGCCTCTGACTAGACCGCAGCCCTCATGGTGGGGTAGAGGGAAAGATGGCTGTGGTGCTGGCATGGGGTGCACCTGCTTGGCTTGCCCTCCCCTCTGTAGGAGAGGTAGAAAGCAAGAGGAAGCCTTGCACAAGGCATCTCCCAGACCTATGGTTGTGTACTCCACACATTCTTCGCTGGTGTCAATCGTTTTGTCGGCATAACTACAGTGAGATGTAATTGTAATGAAAAAGCTGGTTAGAAGTCATCCCAGTATTGCAAAACAAGCCCCATTTATTTTATTTTTTAATTAATAATTACTTATTTGCAAATACAGAGTGCTGATGACACATACGTTCCTGGAGAGATGGTTTGAAGGCCCTGAACACCCAGCGAGGGGATGTTCCAACTCAGCTGCGCTCTCTGAAACAAATGCAGCATTTTGCATAAGGAAAGACGAGTTCCTGGAATTGATTCATGGCAATGGATTGTTAGACCCCATCTGTTGTGTGACAGTGAGAATGAAAAGCCCCAGAAGGAGAAAGGCTCAAAGTGAGGAGGCTCCAGTGACGGTGTAGCTGAGGGACACCTATGCTACTTTCTGGGCCTGTGTTTGTCCCTGTCACACTTAGCAAGGAAGATCTATCACTGCAATCAAGTCTGGGAACACCCCGGAATGCAACATGGGAAACAGAAACTGCAAGAGAAGAGAACAGTGAAAGCAATGGACCCAGCCCCTCTCAGCCTGATGTGCTTCTCTGCACACAAGCCATAGGCTGCTGCAAGGCTGAATTCAGCTCTGTTTGCTGACACATTCCTTCACTCTACTTCAACGTCATGGCCATTAGTATCACAAAACAGTGCTTTTTTAATAAACGTTTTAGTGATTATTGCACATTTCCCACAGCTTCCTCTCCAAAAGGGGTCAATTAACAGCTGTCATCTTGTCTAGAAGACCTAGATTTTCCACTACAGCAATGGAAAAAGAAACCAAACAAAACAGAAGAGCACAAGGGGGGACAGATATTTGTTATTTGAAAAGTTGTTTTGCTACCTTTTAACACAGAACCATTTTGTGTTCACCATCATAGACATTACTGCTGTCTTATACTGACATGCAAACAGCAGTTCTATAGGTGCATAAAATACATGTATATTTAACTGTTGATTTTTTTCCTACATGCATATATATATAAATAATCTGTCTGGACCTGAAGCAATACTTCTGTAACAGCATTCACTCCATGTGTCAATGCACTCTGGGGACAGGTCTGAATACACAATAAGAATCATTTTCAGACTTATTTTCAAAGACCTCCAGCTCTGGGTTTATTTCATTTAGCTACAAATTCTCTTGGCCAAAATTCTCTCTGTGACACGTTCTAGAGGAAATGCTAAACCACTGCCTGAAACAGTGATTGAGCACCTGGTGGGAAGGCAGGGCCAACCCAGGGGACCAGAAGGAGTGGAGCCAGGATCCACCCCTTCCCAGATCTCCTTTAAGGGTTGGCAGTGGAGGTGAAGTTATCTCACTGGAGATCCCTGTCAACCTTGAGACCTTCCAGAGGTAAGCAAATTTTCTTCTCTGTTTCTGTGTCCATGGCTGCTGCTTTTGGTCTTGTCCTCATTTTCTGAAGCCTAGGATTGTGTCACGCTGCTGTTATTGCTGTGCTTTCCATCATATTATAGCATTAAAGCATTACACACATACAAGTTTAGAGATTCAGTTTGCTGTGAGTGTAGATCCCATTAGCTAACAGAAAGCATTGGCTAAAGGTGTTTGGTATTCAAATTAGTACCGTTTCCTCTTCGGACATCCAGGCTTTGCTTTGCTGTCACAGAAATTGAAAAATTCACTCTGCTTTCCTCACATACCTAGCAGTTGTATACTGGAGGATACAATTTTCCATAGTGAGAGAAGAATCTGAAAAAAAAAAAAAAAAAAGGAACACAGAAGGAAAAATGTGCACATCTACAAAACAAACAAAAGTTAATCAAACTAAGGGTTTGTTTGTTTTAATGCAGTTCTATGTTTTGTTAATCAAATTACCATTTTTTTTTTTTTTAATGCGTACAGATACTTCATATCCACAGACTCCCCTTGGAAAACATGCTGTTATTCTGTCTTTTGAGAGCCTGCTCACCTCTTAACTTCTGTCTCTTAAGGGTATTTACGTTTGTGAGATCAAGCAACAACAAAATGGCTTGTACATTCCTCTAGGCTTTCCGATCACATAGGTTCCTTGGAAAACTTTAATAACTCTATTTATTGATACTTTGATATGTAGATGTCCTGTCCTACGCTGGATAGGCATTATGTTGTATACAATGAAAGCAGATATTAGAGAAGTATAGTGTAAATGGCAGTATGTCAGTTTGGTAAGATATTTGTGACCAAAATAAAGGAAAAATATTCATAATAGGAGACATTTATCTTAATTTAACAACTTGGTAAGTGATTCTTGTTTCTGAAACACTTTCGGTTTTTGAATTATTTATTTTTTCCAAGATGAGCTCTGTTCTAAGGGAGAATAGATTTTCTGAGTTCAAGTCAAAGGTCATTGAAAAATGTTAACGTCTGAAGACATTAAAATACTCCTGTACTTCAATTTTGATAAAGGAAAACTATGAAATGAGACAGGAAAAAAAGGGAAACCATTACTCCAAATATATGTATTTATAAGCATACACTTTACAATCAGTTTTTTTCCATCTTTTCACCACAGTTCTCTTATTATGTCTGATGAAAAAAAATATCTTAAGCAAGGATGAGTCATAGTTTAATACAGAGCTTTCAAAGAATAGTGATAATCCAAAAAAGCACTTTTTCAGAAATTAATACTTTGGATCTTTGGATATTCTCTCTCTCTCTCTTTTTTTTTTTTTTTTTAATTTAATCACAGAATGCATGAAAACAAAATTAAGAACAACATTTTTCAGATTTTAAAAGTTAGCACTGTATTTCAGTGGGAGCCTAACACCAAACCAAAATGAAAAGCATTTCAATTGTATCAAGCAGAGATCTTTTCATCCTAACAAAAAGTTAAATACTGTTACGGGATTTTATTCAACCTTGCTCCTTACCAAAAATATTTTGGGCCAACTATCAAGATAAGTAGAAGTTTAAAGTTGTATTATAAATAATCCCTGATGCTAGAGGAGCATATTTGGAAATTATCAACAAATATGAAGAATTCAGCAGCATGTTAGTGGGCACTACACAAGAATATAAGAAGTCAAGAGCAGCTGCAACTGTATTCTGGTTGTTTAAATTTTTCTTTGGTATGGCTGTTGTACTGTGCATCCAGTATGCAATCTTCTTGTTAATAAGATCTGGTTAATCAATGTGAGCAAAAAATGAATCTCAGGTTTGTGGCATGTTTGTAGCTTTCTACCTGCCAGTACAGTTCAAAGGCACTGAGTGAGGAAAGTTCAAGAGATGCGGCATCTCTCTTAGTTCTCAGGATGGACAGGATGGTCTCACAGGCTTTACTTTCTGTCATATATCATGCAACACATCGGGGCAAAAGAACATTTGCTTTGGCAATCCCAGGCCACTCTAGTGGCAAAGCAGCAGTAGCAACAAGCAGTAGCTTCATACTGTTGTGTTTATTTGTTTAGCTGACATTGCCCCTTTATCTCACTGGTGATTTGGGGCTCACTCAATTTTACACTTCTTCAGAGAGACCATCTCCTCTTATCTTTCAACATGATAATCCTTCATTTTCCTTCCCACCCAAACCATAACGAGATTCAGACATAGTGTTGTAGAAACATAAAATCTGTGTGTGCTCGTGTGTGCATGTGACTGTCCAAATGGATCTTAACACCAGCTGGCATGTTTTGTTACTTCAGTTTTCAAGATACTCCTTCAGCAGAAGAATTATCTAAATTAGTGAGAGACACTAGGGATGTATTTGGGGTTGAGCTCATGTCCTTTCCTAAGCAAATGTGAGTTTCTTCAGTATCTTGGCTGCAGGAGTGAGATACTGGTTCAATACAGGGCTGGTTATCCACAGATCCAACGTATCTGTAGTCCTGTTGACCATCTTTTGGTAGTTCTGCTGGTTTTCCTTGTATGGCTGACATTAACCAGGTAGATTCGGAGAGCTGAGAAGGTGATCTCAGCACTGCCACAGATGAAGCTGGTAGAGGCAGTGCTCTAGGGTAGGAGGCATAAGGAGAGTTCCTGATTTCTGAAGATGAGGGCTGGTATACATTTTCTTCTGAGGAAGGGACTGAGACTTGAACATACTTGCCAGTTTCTGGGTCATAAAAAGTCTTTAAATTAACTTCAGCTGGTAAATCAACTACATAGTATTGGCCAGAATCGGGGTCTTGGAGAAGTTTACGCTGGGTCAAAGAAGGTGAAGGGCTTACTGCAGATGCACTACTAAGTCTTCTTATACTGGTTTCTGGAGAAGTAAAAGTTGAGTGAGGAGCAGGATGGATAGAATACCCCAGTGGTGAGGGAGATGCTAGTGTGCGTCCAGAACGAGAAACTTTTCTCCCTGCAACATCTGTGTGCTCTGTCTGATGCTTTTTCTGCTGCTCTTCTATTTTCTTCCTCCTGCTTGCCAGCTTTTTGGCCCGCCGCAGAGCCTTTTCTGTTTTTGGTGGCACAGCAGGAGGCTTGCCCGCTCCTCTCTCCCCGAGTTCCAGTCTCTCAGCTTCCCCTACAGGCTCAAGTAGAAGATGCCTCTGTGTTGAATTGAGTATTTCTTCTGCAGATGTATCAGCTTGACTCTTCAATGCCATGTTCAGTAAGGCAGGGTTTATAGCACCTTCTGTCTCTCCAAGGCTAGAAATTGTTGGTTTCTCTGATGGTAAACTGACAACAAGAGAGTGCATTGTGCTTCCTGATCTGGGGCTTGTAACAGCAGAGCATTCAAGGCTGTCTAACAAAACTTGTGTATCTTCCATGTCTAGCACGTCCTCTAAAGCTTCATGGGATACAGAAAGATATGTATGGTCCTCTGGTATGGATTCAGTCACGGGGGAAATTGTCTCTGTAGTTATTATTTTTTTTGCACAAGAACCACCTCTGCGATTAAATAAATGATGGTTCTTAAAGTAATTTACCTTTCTTTCTGTTGGATAGCTGGGGCTGTTTTGCACTTGGTCATTTTCTAGACCTAAATTTGGCTGTGTTAAGCTGTGTCTTGCCTTCCTAATCCGAGGCTTCTCTTTATCTCTGCAGATACTTTCCTCATTCATTTTCCCAACTTCATTTAACAAAGCACAAGTCTTTTCGTCTTCTTCCATCAGCTTCCCTAACAAAAAGCTCTCTGTATCTTCCAGAAGATTGGGGTCCAGTGTTGCTGAAGTAGATCCAGACTCACTGGCATCTCTCCCTCTTTCGGTTGCTCCTTCCCTCACATCCTGCTGCCCTCTGCACATCGGTGCCAACCAGCCTTGTTCCGGGGCATGCAGCATGTCCTGGGGTTGCTTGCTGTGTGCAGCTGGGGGTGCAAATCTACCTTCCATTTCTTTATAACTGCTGCTCACTGTATCATCTAGGGAAAAGGATCTAAACAGAGGCATCTTGACAGCTCTTATTACCTGAGGTGACCTGAATGTGTTATCTTTGATCATAAACAGACAGGGTTTGGCTGAACTTGAAGGTGGTTGAGTTTGTGGCTCCTCAGACCTTGGAGTGGATGCGTCTTTTATGCTGTCAGAAGCAGAATCCATGCCATTGGCTTCTTCCTTTTTCTCTTGTCTTAGTTTTTCTTTCATCATGCTCCTCTGTTCATTCTCAGTAACTGTACCCTCCTTCCTCTCTGCTGCACCAGTACCAGAGGTGACACAAGCATAATACTGCAGTTTGTCTTCCCCAGCTGCATTCCTTCTCTCCTCATGGCTTTTCTTACTTTCTGCACTCATTTCAGCTTTAGTCCTCTGGCTTTCTTGAAGGCTTTCCTTCCCCACCAGGTGTTCTGGTGAAAGTGGCTCCTCCTGAAATGGTTGCTCTACTGTGGAGATGAAAGACTGTTCAGAAGAACTAGGGCTTCTTTTGCCTTGTGGTTCATAGCCAGTGACTGCCATATTGGTTTGGATGTCGCTGTAAGGTACATCATCTGTTGGTGAGAGTTGGCTTGGGAGTGTTTTGAAAGCAACATTTTCATTCAGTTTACCAGCCTGTTTCTCCTTTTCCTCAGCTTGGAAACTGGAATTTTGCAAGGGCTGCCCAAGTGTTGTATCTGTATCGTCTCTACTGTATAGTTTCATTGCTGGATAAAGCAAACTTTTTCTTAAATTGGGCTCTTCATACTGATGCCCTAACAAGGGGTGGTCCTCATTACCCCTTGTATTTTTAATCAGATCTTCATGTGTTGAATGATCTTGATGCAAATTGTCTCCAGTCTGGTGAAATAGAAATTCTGCTGTTGTCTGGGGTGAACTCAAAGTCAGGTAATTGTCTGTGAAGTGTCCGGCTAAATCAGTTTTATTGTCCTTTTCATGAACATTCTCAGACAACACCGAAGTTATATCACCCAATTCATCTTTCTCTGCCATCTTCATGCTATTTTTTTCTTTCAGATTCTCCTGTATACTTTCCCTAGCCCTATTTCTATTTTCCAAGACTCTTAATAGAGGAGAAGGGGTGTAAATAGTCTTAACACGTTTACGCACATCCTTCAAGTTGAACAACAGACTTGATGCTTTTGATTTGTAACTGTCCCGAGACATGTAATCACTAAACACACTCCCTTCGTCGTCTCTCTCTGACATGCTTTCAGTAGGAGGAGGTGTGAGCGGGATCATCTCACTTTCCATGGGGTCCATCTCCTGTTTTGGTGGTATAATGGGTGTTAAGAGTTTAGTGATGTTAAAAATGGGACTGACTGATTCAGGAGAGTTTGCCTGTTTAATCAGAGGAGTCACATCCTGATCAGGTTTGGCTCCAGATGCTTTTTCAGACAACAAACATGTTTCATTGCTGGCTGAGAACTCCTCTGAAGTTTGTGTCCTCTCTGATGCCCCTTTTGTAGCCCTCAGCCTCCTCCAGGGTGGACTGGTGGCTTCCTCTTTGGTTAAGGTGGCCGGGAGCCCTCGTGGAGGTGGAACAGGTGCCTGGGACAGAGATGAGGGGGAAACCATCCTGTGGGACATGGACTGGGGTGAGATGGAGGTCTCGGACATGGCAGGAGGGGAAAGTTGATCTGGAAGTGGCAGCGGTGGTATAGGAGGGGCTTCACAGATGGGTGGTGTTGGGGGATGTGGGGGAGCTGGGAGTGGAAGTGGCTGAGGGACTGGAGGTGGCTGAGGAGGATCCTGGTGCACGTGGATCCTAGGTGGGGGTACAGGAGGAAGAGCAGCAGGAAAATCAGTTCCAGAAGGGAGGGGACCCTGAGGTACAAATACAGCTGGGAGGGGAATACTAAAAGCAGTTTCTGGTGGATTTGGCTCCATCTGAAAATCTTTCTTCTGCTTCTTAGTAACAGTGGCCTTGACGGGTGGCAATTTAAGTTCACTTGCATGAGATCCTTCAATAACTGGTGCTTCTTCAAGGTATGTAAAACTTCCCTTTTTTGTTATTGGATCAACAAATTCCTCTTTTTCAGACAATTTTTTATGATGGACATTCCATGATTCAAAAGCACTATTCTCACTGTGAAGAAAATTGCCCTTTTTTGCTGGCTCATTAACTTTCAAATTTTTGTTTTTGAAAGCATTTTTAGATGAACGGGAAAAATTTGACTTGGCTACTTTTGACATCTCAATCAGCACAGGATAACAGCCATCAGAACCACAGTAACTCATATCTATTTTATTAGGTCTTTTCTGTGGCTCATGTTTGCCACTGACATGGTGGCTATCTTGACTATCCTCAGAAAATCCAGACAGTTCCTTGTGGATGTTTAAAATGGCCGTGTTATCCCAGCATGCCATATCATTTCCATGATTTAATCTACATCTTTGAAAGCTATTTTTAATGGGCTGCCTACTGGCTATCAGGGAACCTCCTGACCCTTGATTTGCAGTCTTATCAAACGTCTTAATCAGTGAAGACACTTTTGAAACATGTTTATTGTTTCTTGGACCAGGGACTGGCAAATTCAGCTTTTTCCTTTCCGTACCGAGGGTGTTATTCTTGGCACTCTTTTTCTCTTCTGGAGCACACTTTGGTAACTGCTGGAATGTTGAAGCCCATATTGCATGTTCATTGTTTCTTGCTGCTAGCTTGTTACAGCTTGCTGTTAATTTGATGGCATGGTTTAATGCCCCTGGATGAAATTTAGCAGAGAACTGGCGAGTGAAGTCAGGTGAAATGGCAAGATCTGGTTCATTGTAAGAGTCTTCAAGTTCTGCCACACACAGACTTTTGAAAGCCCGATCTGTGAGGCTGCTCACTTCTCGGTCTGTGTCATCCAGGAGACTCCCAATACTTGAGGAGTCGCTCTGCCCTTCTGTATGTTTCTTATTTCCCTGCATTGTTCATGGGAGTCATGAATGAACTATCCAAAGGATTAACACCAGGTGTCAAATGGGCAGATGACTGTGTTGCAGAGTTCCAGTCGTTTGCAATTTATAAATATAAAGCAATTCCTCCAGTCAGTGCTGCAGCATACTGATTCATCTTATGGAACAGGTGAAGGAATCTTTCTCCTCTGCAAAAACAGATTATGAATTATCATTTTTATATAGTAACATTATTAGAAAAAGAGTATTTTCTAGATAGATAGTCACTGACTGATCTGTTGCTACATGTATTAAAAAGAAAAAAAGCTAGGAACACGTTAAACAGTATGAAAAACAATTATTGTTTCACTCAATTTGAGCAGTTTGCAGTAGATAGATTAGTTACTGAAAAAGGCCATTAAAATTCCTTACTTGAGTTCTTAAAGACTTAAGAGCCAAATTTCAAGTACTTTCCTTTGCTTACTTCCAACACTTCCAAGTGCTGTGGAGGTTGGCTTTTTTTTTGGCCAGGATGAATGAGCAAATTCAAAAAAGAATATCAGTGTACATCAGTGCACACTATGTCAAGCCTCTTTGTACCAGTCAAGCTTTGCTTTGATAATTACCAGCCTGAGCATGAGAAAAAAGAATGTCACTGTAAGTAAAGCATTAAAAAATAACATAAAAAATAGTTTGCTGTGCATTACCTGTTCCAAGAAAATATTGCTGAGGGAATATGCTTTAGCCACCCACACTCAGATATAGTTGGGTTGATGTATTGAGACCGAAGAGGCTGCTAATATCAGTTTAGCCAGCAGAAGGCAGGAGTGTCTAGGGGACTCTATAAGTCCCAGTAAAGGAGTGCAAGGAACATTTGGTTTCACTTCCAGAACCGATGGCAGTGAACGGTAACCCAATCAACACAATTATAAAATATCAGTCTTCCATTAATCTCTGATTGCAATGTGAAGGCAGGGTCCACATCAAGGTCTATCTTTACATCTGCCTGGAGACAGAATGGGGGAATCTCTGGATGGAACAAATATAAGCAGTAGACCCTTCAGCTATGCTTGAAATGTATACTCTAAAACCCTTCATAGTTTACTTTCTAAACAATTTAGATAAGTATTCTCACACTGAACAGCTTCAGCAGGCTATTGGCTAACTACAGTGACACTAAATTTAGAAGCATATTTAGGAGCCAGATAAAACCCACTCCCTAAAGAAAGTCTGATCTGTATTTCCATTTCTCAGTGGAGTTTCATAATTAACTTGTAGTGAGCTGAAGCACCGAAGTTCTCATCCAAAGCAGCATCCATCTATCCATTCTATACAGGTGGAGGCCATCCCCATTTAGAGCTTGGATCCACTGTAGAACTGAGCAATGAAATACAGAATTCAGCCCCTCCAATTGTCCAGATCCACAACTCCACTTTGGCTCAGATCTGTAAGACTCCTGGAAATGGCACTTCTTTCCCCATGAGGACTCAGTGCTAGCAAGTGTGAAAAACCAGAGGAACTGGGGTTTCTCAGCTGAATTACTCAGACACAGTTCTTCAAATGAAAATGCTCCTTACCTTCCTTTTCTATTTAAAAAATTCAGCCAACCTATTTATAAACTGAAACTATCATAGTGAATCTTGATTCCTGTCCTCTCAGTCATAAAATCCCAATGACTTAGGTAGAGCTAAAATAGATTATCACCAGAAATAAAATTAGCTTTTTTCTTTTACAAGAGTACAAAGATTTTCAAAACTGAGTTTTATTTCCATCACCCCACATAATTTTTGGAAATACAGGTACATACCCACCAATTTTGCTTCTCATCTCTAGAACTTCCTCTCATGCTTGTATTTGGTTTCATCTCCAAGCATCTTTAGTGAGGAGGTAAAAATAATCCAATGATGTAGCCTTGACAGCAGTAGTTTATTGGGATGTTCCCAATCTCCAGCATTTTTGATCTTAAGTGAATTCTGTAATTTGAAAACATTGAAGACATTTGTTTGCATGGGATAAAGATATTCTCATACACTATACTCATTCATTCATTTGTTCATTCACGTTTTACAACCATTTCAGGAGTGACTTAGAGGATTTCTTACCAAAGGAGACACAGTGATAATAACCTGATAATTTGGGGATTTGGTAGCTTGTGGAGTGCAATCAGGCTCCTAGCCAATAACTGGCACAACGTCCAACACTCCGGTAGCCTCAGCAGAGGGCTGTGCCATATGGCTCCTTCCTTGCTGCTTTCTGCCTCCCAGTTGTACCACCCTTTCAGAAGGGCTGCAGAGGAAAATGTGTATTTCCACTCCAGATGCATCTGACTATCTGCTGCCAACGGAGATAGACATAGGTCAATCTACTAGACTGGGAAGTAAAGATGCTGAGACCTGAAAGCCCATCCTTTTTTTCTGGCTCTGTTGTAAAGGAGAGGAAACATAGATGGGATAGTGAGGGGCAGTAAACAAGGAATCTTTGTGCTTCCACACACGAGTCAAAGGACGCTAAAGGAAAGCTCAGTTATGGTGGACACAGATGGCTGCTTCCCTTTAGCTGTGCAGAGCCCCATGGCTAGTTTGTCTAACCCTTGCAAGACAATATTTATTTCCCACAGGGAAAACTGCCTGGCACTAAGGTAAGGCAAATAGGATATAGGAGTAGGTACAGTAGATTTTCCTGAAATAAGAGCCCCCTCTGAGGAAACTTCTGTGTAAACCTGCAGCAGCTAAAAAAAGCCTGGAGAAGGGAGCAAGAGCTTGCTCACTGGGATGGTCACCTACACCTTATCTGAGGAAGGATTGTTGTTATTGTTATCTTAAGGACAACCCTGTACCCAATAGAACTTTTCATGGTCCTTTTAAAATTTTCTGGCTAAAAAATGTAAAAGCAAAGAAACAGAAAAAATGCCACATTTGGTTGCAGCGAGATGCAGAAGAACATCCTCACCACAGAGATATGTGATGAGTTATCTCTTTGCTCTGAGGTTAAATTATGATTTTACGGCTTCTGTGGTACTCTTAAATGTGCAAAGCCAACACAGCTGTGGGAGCAAATGATTATGTTCTGGCTCACTCATTAAGAGAGCTGTTGACTAAATTCCAGTGGCACAATGCTTATCACTATTTATTGGTGGTGATGTCTGAACTAGGAAGAAGCTTGGCTTTCAGATCTCATGGGCAGAGCTCTGAAGAGACATCTTGTCCCTTGTAAACTGAGAACGTTTGCTGAAAAGTGAGTAGGATAACAATAAACACAGGGATCATGAAGCAATCCCAGCAATTATTTTCCTAGATGGAGTCACTGTTATAAAAACTACTCAATGCTGCTGATTGAAGTTGGCTAGTCTCTGTCTCTGAATCCTCTGAAACCTTTGTGAAGATCCTTGTCTCAGCAGGCCATAATGTTAGTACTTGGGCAGTGTAGTGTTTTAAGTGGGAAATGTATCCTCTTCAAGCGTTCAAGATACAGGTCACTACAAGGACTGGACTGAAACAACAGCACTGTACTGGTCTGGCTATCATTTACATAAGTATGATGGCAGCTTCTGAACTGCTGAGGAAAGAAACTATTCATAGTCTGGTTATCTGATAAAATCACAGTTCTCTACTTTTTTGGACAAACATAGCAGCCTGCAAGCAAGATGCAGTGTTTGTGCTTAGCTCAGTATTTACTCAGTTCTAAAATTTCAGATATGTGAATTTAGTCTATTTATTTTTCACATAGTGAAATGCAAAAGCTAAACATATGAAACTGCTTGGGAAATGCTGAGGAACATGTCAGGAACCAGGCACTGGGCACCATCTGACGTAAGCTACTGAAAAACCTTGCACAGATGTACAGATTTCAAGGAGCTTTATCAGAGTTTAACCTCCCTTCCCTTTTAAAAAGAAGGCTTTTTTCAGTGGCTCTTTTAAGTGTCTAGCAAGTTGCGATGAGGAGGTTAAGTTACAGAGACTATTCCTGGCCTGGCACAGACTGAATGTCAACTGTTTTCACTAGGCAGGAGCTGGGTGAACCAGCAAACTTGGCTGAAGAGTGTGACATCACTGCTGCTGCAATACATGAAGACATGGTTTGTTCTTCCACACCCCCATGGGCTGCTATTTGGCTGAAATGTTTTGCCATCTCAGTGGCATTTTGGCAGCACCCTTGCAAGTTATACAGCAGCCTGAAGTCATCAGCACTGCCTCCCCCTGAGCATGGGAAGCGAAGGTTTACTACTTAATCTTTGTGAGCTGTTTTCTTTATGTGGTGCTCTTTGTATGGCATCCATCCACAAGGAAGCCCCAAACCCAGAGATCAATGGATGGATCAATGGATACTTGAGCTGCCAAGAGTGCATGTGTTGTTGGTCATCCTGGGCTGCATCAGAGCTAAGTGCTCCCTCTGAACTGTCCTGATGCCTGGGCATCTCCACAAGCACTGCTGCTTCTGACCATTACTCAGGGGGGAAGGATCACAGCACCCTCAGCAAGGAGAGAAGCTCTTTGCCAAGAGAGACAGTGTCATTCTAGCTACATTTCCCCAGTCAATCAGGAAGGGCAGTTTCTGGATTAAGACAGTTAAAAGGTGAAAGCTCTTAGCACAAATCTTCATTTCTCTCATCCAGCAAGATCACTTTCATTTATGCTCTGTGGTCATAATAGACGGACAACGTGAGTTCACCTTTTTGGTAGAAGAGATACAATATTGCTGAGGTACAAATACCTGCACCAACCAAAAGAAGATGGAGAACTGTGTCTGCACAGTTTACAGTGAAAACCCCAAACACTGACAGAAAGTAAGAGCATAGAACAAGGTGACTTCAGCAATTCCAGCATCCGATCATTGCACAGATCGATGGGGTCCATTCACCTTCAGCAATTGTGTCTCAAAAAGCTTGTCCTGGGCCAGAGAATAGGAGACACTGTTCTTGACTTTGGGCCAATTCCTGTTCTCAGTTACACTCGTATAAATCTAGAGTCATGTTACTGACGTCAGTAGAATAACTGAGAACAGAATTGGTGACTCAAAATACATCTACTTCCTAAGCCGACACTGGTGCATTATCCAGAAGGCTATACCTAAGTAACTGTAGTCATAGTAAAGAGAAATTCAACATCTCTTCAGAGCCAAACCTCATCCCCATGTGGCATTCGAACCAGTACGCGAAGGAATAGGATTTGGAACTTATAGTAAATTGCTATGCTACCAAATTGTCTCCTCTATTGCCAGAATGTATTTGTGGTAATTTTGATATTTTCTGCAATTATAACCAGAGTATATAGATTGGAGAGTGGTGTGGTAGACATGGTGCAATCCCAGACTGGATTAGCAGAGCTGGTTGACAACCTGAATTGCCACCGTGCAACATGACAGGTCATGAGAAGTAGCATGTAATGTATAACTGAGTAGTTAAAATTGTCTATTATTACTGCTCTTAACTCAGAGAGGGCAGTTTTGCATGAATTAAAAATGCTTATTTTATTTCCTGCATCAAACAATATTCTGATGGTGCTGTGACAGGGAATGTGGCCTTGCTTTGAAGTTTCCCTAAGTAAATATTCCAAATGACCATAAAAATCTACTCCAACTATTTTTCTAGAGGAAGTACTGTTAAAATAAATATGACCACTATTTTCTTTGTTGAATCAAAATAGTTTTGTTTGTTTGTTTGTTTGTTTGTTTTCTGAGAAAAAACAGCTGAAGCCTTTTTCTCTCTGTGAGTTCTACTGAAGCTAGTGTTTCTGCTATCTGGAACTGAGGGCTCATCAGACCTGCAGCTCAAAGAAGACTGTTGCAGCCTGGTAGAAGCATGAATGCAATTAAAGTATATACATAGCTGATGACCACATGTTATGTATCCTGCTCTGTGTTCTGCCTCCAGAGAACCTTCTCCAGGCCTCAGATGGAATGTTTATTTCTTCTGTTCAGAATGCAAACCTTCAAGCACTGAGACATGAAGAAAAATGGGAGGAACAGAGACTGCTTGCATGGAGAATCATGGCAAATCTATCTTTCTCCTTCTGGTTTAATGGCAAAGACCCAATGATTATTTCCAGCTGCTCTCTAGGCTGCCAGTGTCCTCTACATGCCCCATCCTGCCAACAGGCCTGTCAAGGCTAGAAAAAAGAGATGTCTCTCAGACAGGGTTGCACTTGAACTAAGGCTTTCTTGCAACTCCTGCTCACTTCTTCCACTACCTGAGCCCTGTCCCTTGTCTTTACAGAGTCGCTAACAACAGAAAGGATGGAAAAAGGCAAAGATGCAAGGCACATAACTGACATAGGCAAAGGGCAGGTACTGCACTTGACAAACAGTACAACTCTATAAGACTCACAAGGCAAGAGCATGATGCTCCTTCCATGACTTCCAACAGAGACAAGTAACATTTAAGCAACTGAACCCAAACAATAAATTTCCTGGTATTAAATGTCTGACTGGAAAAGGCCACTGTCTGCAACTACATCAGTCATTATACTCTGGGATATTTATACGGCTCCCCAGTAATATGGTATGTGTACACCTCATGGTTATCCACAGAAACTCTCATTCTACAGGAAGGATTTCTATCTCATTTACACTTCAGTAGCAAATAGTCAACTTCAACTGATTAACTTGCTCAAGATCAAACAAAACAACTGTAGCAGGGCAAGGAACATAACCTTCATATTCTGAATCCCAGAAGAGGTGCCTAACCTTTGGTATTAAGGCAAAAACAGTGTCTTTCTACTGCCCTTCCTTAAAGCGTGGTAGTTTATCACAAGCTGCTGCAAAAGCAAGGAAGAAGCTTTATGGTGTAAAACCCTTCAACTCAGTATGGTGATGTAGTTCAGCATTACATTATATAGTGAAAATCAGGCAGATTTGCAGGTGACTGTCATACTGCAAAAACCCCATCTCCTCCTCAGATTCCTGACACCTGTATCTCTTTTTGAGATTGTGAAAACTCCAGGCCTCCTCATCAGTTCAAAGTGATGACTGATGCTGTGTCGGTACTGCCCTTTTACAGAGCACTGACAGGATTTTGGCTAATTAGACAGTTATTCACCTCCTTTCATTTAGACTCAAGCAAGTCATAGAGGATGAAAGTTGAGTTATTACTTTCTGAGTGCAGGAAAGGAGATTTTCCCACAGCAAAGCAATAGAGTACTGCAGCGTTGCAAGATAGAGATGAGGGAAGAAGAAAAACATGGATGAGAGAGCCTGATTGCCTTGTAAAGGAGTGTGCTGGACAGTCCCAGCTTTAGTCGGGGGAAAATTGTAGTGATATCAGCATTACCATACCATCTGCACCTTCAAGTTTACACTCAGACCACTGAAGCCTCTAGGCAAGGAGAGACTGACCTGCACCCACTCACATAGGATACAGTCTCAGGAAATAACAGGCTTGCAGAAAACAAGTACTGCTCTTTTTACAGATAGTCTCACCTGCTCCTTTCCTTTATTTCTTCTGGCTGTATCTTCTGGACAGGGATTCGCACTACCTATTTATTTTCTATTAAATTAAAAAAATAATAATTCAGGCCATATGTAGATGCTAGGGTTCATGTTCTAAGTAATTTTATGACCCAGTGAATTTCATATGACATGTAACATCATGAAATATCTGTCCTATGTTACTAGAGAAACCTTCCAGATACATCAGTCTTGATTTTGGAAACACGCAGAACTTCCCAAAGGCTTTGTGAGACACAGATGTTCACAGATTGTGTTTCGAGAGTTAACCCAAAATAATATGCAACACATTGTCCCCAGAATCCAGTGCAACTAATAGTATCCCTGAGAAACGCCTATCATGGAAGATACAAACAAACACACAACAGAAGAGCAGAGAAGACACAATACTGAATTGAGGTGAATGTCAGCATGTGGCGACCTGTAACAGGCACAATGCTTGCCAGATGCACCGTGAGCCTTGCTATCCACGGTCAGTTTCCCTTGACTAGCAGCTAAGGCCATCTCTCTGAATGCCAGGGTGCAATCAATGAGAAAATTGTCCATTCCTGGAGGACAAGAATTCACATACCTAGTTTTCATTCATCTTCAAACACCTGAGTAACAAATGACAATTTTCATACCCTGTAAACTACCTAAACACACTAAAATCAAGCCCCAGTTTAATTTACTTCACTGCAGATTTGCACCAGAATGAATTCATCAGTTCCAGCCAATCTCTGTTTTTTTGTCTTTACAGAAGATTAAGGCAGGGCCAAGGCTCATTAGTACGATCCAGCATGATGCAGAACCAATCTAGAGAAAGAGAGCTCTGCCCTAGTAACATCCTCACAGACAGAATCAGACCCCAAGAGCTTAGATGGTGAACAGTTCAGACCAGGGGATAGGGGCATACATCTGAGCAGGGAAGAAAAGGTGAATGCCTTGGTTATCAAGGTGTTCTGTCTCAGGCTGCAGAAATAGAGAGATTTCTTACTTATGCCTTGCTACAGCACTCAAGTGCAGTCAAGAGAGCTCAGTTCTTGAGCAAGTGATGTGGCAGGCAGGAAAATAACACTTCTGTACATTCCATAACATATGACTCAAGCACAGAGCCATCCATTTTCTTAACATCTTTTCTGCAATGACAAACTGCACCTTAACCATTTGCAATGATAGCAGAGCCATTCCAGATGAAGGACAAAATACAAACAAATGCCTGCTACCTGGAAGTCAGTCTGACAGCTAACCACCCATCGGAGGACTTTGTGAGGGCCGGGGAAGCCCACCCACCTGTGCTTCCAATTGGTACCTCTGGAGGCTGCACTATTTTCTTCCTTTTGAGGAGAAAAAGCCAGCTAGTAGGCTCCTCATGAACAAGATGAAAGCCCCTTACAATTCTCTCTTCAATGTGAAATGGGATCTTTTATTTCCTGGGAAGTGAAGAATCCTTTTTCTTATTCAGGCATTGATTCATTACCATGATTTAATAGTGTGCCCCTAAGGACCTTCTTCATTCTTTTACAGTTAATACATATGCTAAGGCATTTCTTGAGATTATCCTGTAATAGTTATATAAAAATAAGAGAGAAAGAACAAGAAAAGATGAAGTTTTAAGTAGAATCCACCCTTGTTCCCTAAGAGGAAGCCAATGACTGGCTTGAGAGAGGACAGCCCAGAGTAGTTCCCTCAGTAGCATCACTCAGCAACTTCAGTGATGCTGTGACCACCCTGAAATATAAAAAGGGTGCAGATTTGTACAACGTTAGCACTGAAGCTGACAGACAAGCCAAACTGACATGAAGGTGTGACAGCTTATGTCTGATTCAGCTGTAGCCTGGCGGAGGCATACCTGAGACTGAGGGTCTGTACTGGCTGTAAACCACCTGGTACTACTGCTTGCTGACTGCATGTAAAGGTGTATCTAAATGTTAACCACATGTACCCCTTTTAGAGATTTTCCTCAGAGTTTGAGAGATTTTCATCTATCTTTTATAATTGGAAGATATGAGTTGGGTGGTCTTCAGGTACCTGCCTCTGTCACCAAAACAGCTTCAGACATATTTTCTAAGCAACAAGGAAAACGACCCTGAAACTGTTGCAGTGCAGCTAGGTGAGAAACTGGGAAAAAAAAAAAAAAAAAAAAAGATGCATCAATGTTTGACCTGCTTAGCTCACAGGAAGGTTGGTCTGACTGTTACTGGATGATTTAGATTAATCATTACTAGCTAATGGCTTCATGTATATCATTATTTGCAAGCACAGGAGATGAATAATAAAGAAACCCAGGACTGTAATTAAGTATCTGCTTTCTATCCCTGCCTAAAGAGGCTCATTTGGCCAGGAAGAGGGTGATCAGGGAAGGGCTGTACTCTGATGGCTTCAATACTGCCTCAGTTTCCCTGGGAACTGCCTGGAAACAGGGTCTCCATGGCAGTCTCTCTGATCACACTACACACCCCCACACCCCAGCTGTATGCAAGCCAGCACAGCTAAGCCTACAGCTTACAAGCACTTGCAGAATTCCCCTCTGCCAGCAGCTTTCTGTGTGAGTAATCCCAGTTCCAGTGGAGAAATTAAAGACTGATGCAGTGGTATTTTCTCCCAAGCTGGGCCATAGATTTAGCTGGCTTTTTACTGGTCTTACATTGTATTTTTCACAGCTCAAGTAATGCAAGCACAGACAAGACAAACATTTCCAAGAAGGAGATAGGATTGAAAGGCTGCAGAGTGAAATCATTGTATGCAGATTTGTGCTGCAGGGATGCAGTTACACCTGCACGCCCTTACTTGGCTGGGCCCTTCCAGTTCATAGGTGAGCACTTGTTAATAATGTTTGGCTAAGTAAACCATAAAAAATGCATGTAATTTAAATATTGTTCCAGTGGGAAGCATGGAAGGACAGATAAATTTGTTTCAAGCCCCTGTATGCAAAGAATCTCTAGTTTGTTAGTATTTTTCACAAGTCTAACCTCCAAGCAATTAACTGTGGTTTTTTGCTCCTTACATGAGCAGTTCTCTGAAGAACTAAAGGGGAAGAACCACAAGCTTTGAGTCTGTACAGAAAAGGAACTCCTTCTTATTTCTTCTCACTTCTTCCCTCCCACTCCCCCACCAGCAGTGGCAGGATACCAGAAAGGGATCTCTAACTGAGAGCTGACAAAGCCTCAGCCGGCCACTATGGCCTGGTGTGAGGATTTTTTTCCTTATTCAGAACTAACTGGATTACCTATTTACAGGACATATAAAAAAGCACAAGTTATTTAGGTTCCCAAGCTTCATTTCAGCTATTCCCGTTCTTGCTTTGCTCTGAGTTCTGCGCTAGGCTAACAGCGTGTTGTTCCGTCAGATGGCAGATGAAGAAGTTCTGCAACAACTGGGCTCAGAAAAGCCTATCCCATTTAAGAAATTTTCCAGTGATTAAAAGTGGTTACAAGTCCTAGTCACAGTCATTTATGGTGGCCTCTTAGCACTGCTGAAGTATTTGAAGTATTTTACTTTTTCAGGCTCTACAGTGCACTAATTGCTGCCTATAAAATATTTAAACTGTTCTCTTCTTATCTGTTCAAAAAAAACCACAAACAAACAAACAAACAAACAAAAAAAAAAAACACCAACAAACAAAAAAACCACAACAAACAAACAAACAAAAAAACAAAACCAAAAGTACCAGAAATAAAAATGCCTTCGCACCCCTACACAAATCACTGAAGCACGTAGGAGTATTTTATCTCTAGACAGTAATCATCTGGAAAATAAAATCAATGTACATTTGCTTAAAATTGCTTACTGCAAAATGTGCAGGACAATTAAATGGAGCTTCATAGCAATTTAGCAGTCTTTAAAAAAAAAAACACAAAAAACATCCCCCTTTACTGAATAGTTGTGTCAAAAATAGTAATCACTGCATAATACACTGCATACTGTATGTATGCCTTTTTTCCACACACAGACTCTCAGAGGCAATCCAGCATTTTTAAGAGCAGACAAAAGCTGGACAAAACGAAAGGACTTTCCACCTCTCATCACTGAAAAAAAAATATAAAAGTGCTGTTTGATTTCTCTCATCTGATCAATTACACATTCACACGCTCAGACAGCATTGTTCTTCATCATTCCAGGTTTTAAAAATGCCCATATGCTTCCCCCTTACCTTCAGTGCTCCAGCTTCCTGATCAGGGACAGTACAGTGCTGCGCTTTCTTCCCTTAAGTCAAAGCTCCAGCACATTTTACAGCAGTCTGCTTACTATTAGCACTTCCCATTATTTATGTGTTTCAGACTCTCCTTCTGAACATGGTTGTCTTAACAGAAACAGTCACTGAAAAATAAACAATCAAAAAAGAAAAGTGGAGGAACTAACCCGAGTCCTCACAGACCTGCCAGGCCAGGTGAAGTGAAGTGAGCAAGGAATCCAAAGTTAGTAAAATGTATTTAAATAGTTATCAGGCAAGGGGAAGCCAAACGGAGATCATGGTGGGGAAGAAGCAAACATACGTATTGGAATAACCATGCGGTGTCAAGTAACAGACAGATGAAACAAACAGTCATCAGCTATTTTTAATTCAGATTTGCCCATGGTAATGCTTGAGAGATAACTAATACAGAAAGTAATGGTGTGCAATTGGCTTGCTACAGCCAGTGATTCAAACCTGAAAGTACCACATTTTTTGTACCTACAGGTGTGAGTCAAAGTGTTTATTAAGGTCACCGTAAAATATACTGTGTAAGAAATACAGGCATGAGTGACACATTACTGTCCTACCAATGCCTTTTCATAAATAGCTCATTTCATCATCAGAGCTGGACAAATGTATCCAGAGTTCTTAGAGTAAGGACCCCATTCCACCCTCCTTCCAAAGCAAACAACACCAGCAGCCCTCCTGGAGGCACATGCCAGCATTGGGTTTCATTTGGCGAACTGCAATAGGATATTGAATAATAGGGGAAATATGTCACAAAATCAGCAAGCTAAGTCTTTGTACCACAGATATAAACAATGGATAGCCCCCTGTGCCCTGTTCCAGGCTCAGAGCTTCTTGCTGGGTTTCTCCTGGGGCTCAACATTGTTCTGGACTTGAGCCTCAGCCCACAGCAAACAAAGAATCTCCTATGATTATGGCCCAACTTCTACTTCCATGCCAGAGCAGGACTCTACGTGAGCCTGGTGTTCACCTGCATTTTAAAAAGAGCTGCTAATTACATTGATACAGCATGACTAAGACAGCAACCTGTAACTCTCAGCAACAGTAACTCTCTGCAACCCAGGAGCAGCCTGAACTCACCTGTCCTTGGAGGGGTAATGATCTGCCTTCCCCAAAGCAGCGTTCAGCCTTGATTTTCCCACCTGGGAGAGGAGTACTGCTCCCCACATATCCCAGCAGGAAGATGTTGCTAAGGCCACTCTCCTAGGCTCCTGGTCTGTGCTTTTGGTGCTCAGCTGCTTCTGCCAATTCATCCCAAACCAAATGCTGGTCTTGCTAAACATCAGGGCACTTCTGTCAAGTTCTGGTCCCAAACTGTACACTCCGACAGCTACTCATGCCCATAACTCGTGACAGCACCTATGTTAAGATCCAGTGCGTGCACAAGTCATGGTCATCTCTTGGATGAGCCATCCAAGAGAACTGCTGCACACTGCAAAAACAGATTGGGATGAAAACAAGCAGTGGAAAAGCAGTTTTCAAGCACCCACTGACACTACTGGAGGCGAAACAGTCTGTATACGTATCCCTGTCTCTCCCACACATTTCTGAAGAAGGTGGAATGTATTTCTGGAATACTTGTGCTAAAAATAAATCCATCCCTGCTATCTATGAAGAGAGGCAGGTATAGCCCAAGTTTTTGTGAGCCCATGAACTTGTGAACTGCTTAGAGGCTGAATAACAACTAAAAAGACCCCTATGGAAACTGACTGTGGATGCTTGTGCAGGAAGGGTGGCGGAAAGCTTGGAAAATCCAACAGAAGCCTCTCATGGGAAAGCAGCTGGGGCTAGTGCTGTGCATGATGAATGTGCTGTGCAGGCTCCAGCTTTGATCAGGCTCACATCTTAGGATAGGCATTGTATTTGTTCAAATACAACAATAATAAATACAGATATTTGCAAATTCAGTGTTCAGATGAGACTCTGGGATCAGATGGCCTGCCATTAAAATAAAACCACTTCTGGGGAAAATTACTGAACAGCACACAGCAAACACAACCCAGAGGCACACAGATGTTGTTACCCTACTCCCAGGAAAGTTAGAAAGCAAAAATTCCTGCTGCTTCCTTGCAGTGAGTGTGGAGCAATAACAGATCACATCGAACTTTTGTAGACAGCTATTTGGACTGAAATTCTAAATTTATGTGAAATGAGAAAGCCATTAACACAAATATGTCAATAGCAAATGAATGTATTCAGTTTAATGAACTCCATTTTTCACACACACTTCCTCACACAGACAAATTTGAAACTCAGTCTGCTTGGCAAGGCTGAGAGCGCTCACATGAAAGCCTTATGCAAAAGCAGTATTTTTTCAGGATTTTCAGAGTTGTAGCCCACCACTTAACACTTTCTTCAGGGAAATAAATGGAATTCTGCCCTACTAAAGGAGCCAGGGTTTTTCTTCATTACCTCAGTTCAAGTCCCACTGAGGCAGTATTATGCAGACCTCAATGGGATAATGGACCGATTACATGCAAAAGGTACATGGAAACCAAAAGATGGAACTGATTATAAGCAGAAATGAAAGTGTGCCACTCTAGACTAGGAAAATGCAAGTATCAAACTACTATGACTGTAGAAAGTAAATGGTTTATAATTCTGTTGGTGTGGACAAGCAAGGGGCCTACTTAATATCCCGGAAGTGTATTAGGAGTACATTGAGTTTTCAGTTGTTTGTTTACAGCACTTTTTGCCCCACAGAGAAATACAGATTCAGCCCTCACCTGGCAGGCACAGGCTGAATGATTTGTTGACTGATATCCCAGTCAGCGCAATAACTTCATCTCTGTGCAGAGGACAGACTTAACACACTGCCTAATAACACCTTCACCTGCTCCACATGTACACCACCTGAAGTTTTGCAAGGCCTGTTTTTCTGAGGGTGTTTCTAGCATCTCCATGCCTGCCCCTGGATGTGCCCAGAGGTGTAGCAGCATTGCAGAGGTGAACAAGGAGTCATGCTGCAAACCAGGCTCTGTTCCACCTACCCTCGTGCAACAGCCCAAGTGCCCAGTGTTGTTTGCCAGCAAGTGGGCTCCACTGCCACAGGACCTGTCTGAATGGGGAGGTAGCTGCCAACTTCTGTCCCATTCCTGCAGCATGTCAGCAGACCCAAATTCTTTCCAGGCTCAAGTTGATCTGAATGCACACCTCCTCTGATAATAGAAATACAGTTTCTGGGGAGGGGGTGCTCAATTTATTCCTCCTCTTGCAATCTCTGTGTTTCACACCTGGAAGGAGGAGAGAGAAAGCCTGAAAGTGAATTGAAGTCTCCAGTTTTGCAGTCTCCTTTAGAAAGCACTGAGCTTGTCTGAGCATGTGCACATTTTCTTTCAAGTGGGAAAGCATCACTGCTTCCTCAAGCAGGTGGATTTTCTGCAAAAGCTCTGTTCAGACCAAGCCCTGGCCTCCCCTAACTGCAGGCGGCTGCAAAGGGCTGAGGGTTCTGACAGAAGTCTCCTTGTTATTGCTATTGCTATAAGTGTTTTCTCACCCAAAGAGAAACCAAAGCCACATCGTCTAACACTGCATCAGCACCTCATGTAAGCTAACACAGGCTATGCTGCACCTGGCAACACAAGAAACGACAAATAGATCTCTGCCATATTCCTTTTCACCTTTGTCCTCTTCTGCATTCAGCCTCAACCCACATCCAAGTTCAAAACAAACTTCTGTCCAGACAAACAAAGCAGAGCAGATGTAAGTGAGGGCAGACAGGAGCAGTCCTGCAGCCTGCTCCCTTGCAGTCATTTTTTCAACCAGCTGGAAGGGCTGTTTATCCTCACACCTCCACAGTCATCGACAAAGGCTACTTTTGAAGGTGTGAACCTTGCCAGAGACTCCTAGAGCTCTGACAAGGAGAGAAATTCTGATTTATGAAGTCATTGGATCTTTCCCTATTTGCACTTATTGCAGCTTGGAAGGAATCCTGTAAAAATAAAAATTTGCTGTAAAAGAAAGTTCTGAAAGAAATTTCAGCATGGGTCAAACCAAAATAAACTTTCCTTGATTTTACAATTCAGAATTTTACAATACATTATTTAATATAATACAAAATCCAAAGTGTTTTTGGTGTGCCTTCTGAAAGTATTAGGAAAGGTTTTCTTCCCTCTGACAGAAAGCTGTAATTCTTCCCTGAAATCAGATTTCTCCTGAAATCAACAATCTTTGCTGCATCTCAGCTTTGACTGCGCTTGTGAATTCTGGCAGATGCTGGCTGCGCTATCTTTCGAGCTCTACCTTAAATTCAATTTTTAAAAATTCTCTCCAGCCTGATCTGCTCTCTCCATTGCTGCCCAGTCGGTATCACCCAGTCTCAGCTGACTCAGAGATGGCTCCTCTGGATTCCAGCCCCGAGCACCCTACTGAAAGCTCTGGGAGGTGCCTCGCCTGTAATGGCAGGCCTGGGCTCAGCAAACCTCTGGTGGCTCCCAGGGACAGAAGTTGCCCTTGAACGACTCTGAAGACCAGAAGACTTTGTTACAAATGTTGGCAAGGATATCAGTCATGACCACATCCTATCTACTTGCCTCAAATTATACTGCAGTCAGTAGTCAAGTCTTGTTTTTGACAAGTAAGACAGGAGCATCACATACTTGATCATATCTGCACAACCCCAAAAAGATGGTTTTTTCAACAGCAATTTCATGTTAAACACTCTGCTGAGAGCAGAAGACAGATATGACTTAAAAGAAACCTACTGTAGAAAATGCTAAAGAGCAGAAGACAGCTAAATTATTCTGCAAAAAAAGGGTTCAATCCTGCAAAGCACTGTAGTACATTAGCCACTAAGCAAAAAAACCTGCCAGGTACCTATCTGCTTCTGGGCACCAATTTACTTGGAAATAATTTTTTCTTCTTTACTTTGGCCATCAGGAATTGTCAGTGCAATAAGCAAGAACAGTGAGTGTCAGCCAGTCCCAGGATGAGCGATGAAGTAGACTTCCAACTGAAGGTTAGGAAATGGGCAGGCTTGTGACAGATCAGATGAAGGAAAAATACCTGTGAATAGCTGCAGTGACCTAAAAATCAGTCCTCTGAAAAAAAACATTACAGAAAAGCCAGTGACATTTAGAGATGCTAAGACAAATGCATTAGGCATTTTATAAACATAGCTCTAATCCATCTGAGTTAAGAAAAGAGGTGGGAGGAATGTGGATTTACTGGACTAGCATAAATATTTCCTATTTACACATCACAAAGCAAAAACCAGAGACCACAGGCTAATTAAAATAGCTGGATGGCAATGATGGGAAACATAAGCTGCTATTTTTAGGGAATCATATGAGCACCCAACCAGCAACAAGTCTGGTCAATGTGGAGATGTCACATGGCAGCCCAGAGCTCTGAGCACTGTACCTCGCCCCAGCAGACTGTGGACCAGCCACTGGGATTGTTTCCATTCCCTCTCCAGATCTCATCCAGATTTTGGAAGCTTGGAAGATTTTCCATGACATTTTTCTTAGGGCCACTAACATCTTCTGCAGCTGAGAGATGGGCTTTGGGTAGCATTTGCAGGGGTGACCCCATGCAGATTTTGGGGATTGGCAGTGTTTTATGGGAGGGAGCTGTGTCACACCACAGTGCAGCTGGTACTGCAGAAGTAACTACTGTTAGAGTTTGGGCTCACTGCTGGGTGGGGAGGAGTCAAGAGGCAGAAGATAAAACAGAACAACTTGTTATAGGCTTGTGAATTTGCCCTGCTCACAGTGGTTTTCATTTTGCGGTTTCCAGAATATACTTTCTTGGGGCCCAAAAGAGGAAACAGCAGAAGAAAACATGAGAATTTAGTTCCTCACCAGGAACAATGCATATTTATGTTGTCTCTTAAACTCAGAGCACTTGCACAGTATGCTCAGAAAATATGAAAGTGCAAATGTGTGTCTGCGTTGTTCCGTGCTTGAGCAGGGATGGAAAGACCACCTTGGCTCAGGACAGAGGCCCCATTCCAGATGTGAATCAGAGAGGGAAGGCATTTAAATTTGCATTCCCAAACCAACAGTCTTCCGAGCTCAAAGCCTCCTCAGGAAAGAAGTGCTGGAAACCACAAAAAAAAAAAAAAAAAAAAAAAAAAAATCTGAAAATACTTCAGTTTTATATATCCTGAACATTCCATTGCACGAGAAATGCTCTCTGCCTGAGTAAAGGCACTTTGCCTTCCCCACAGCCCTTCCCCCAGGTTGCTGCCAAGCCAGCACCGTGGGCACTGCTAGCATGCGAGCTGCAGCAGACACCGCTGCCCAACCTGTTTCCAGCCTATTAGCAGATCAGAGTGCACCAGCTAACTGGGAAAGGCAGCCTTTTGCTTTTTCCCATTCCAGTAATCCGAGGAATTAGACTATTGTATTTCTAAAATGGTACAACTTTAAGTTGCAGTAAAGGAGAGCAAATAATCTAAAATTGGCCCTCAAAAAGACAGGAAACATGCGAGACGGAACTAGAACTTGACGGCCAGCCTTTCAGAAAAAGCCAACGTGTAATTGTTCAGGGTTTTGTTGAATGTCCTGAATGGAAGATTAACAAACCAACAGATGATGATGATGAGATTATCAGGGTTAGCAGGAGGAATCCAGGCAAACACAGAACTGCCAAGAACAGCAAAAACCTGCTCTGAAAGATAGCAAATGTGTTTTCTGTGCAGAGCAGTGCTGTATAAAACTGGGAAGAAAGAAGTCAAATGAATAGAAAGCAGCTCCCGCAGAAAAGCAAGAAAACAGCAATACAGCCATCAGAATTAGAGCATGGTTGCACAGATTCACTGCAGGCACCAGCTCTTCACGTGGCACTCGTCGGAGTCATCTACCATACCCAGGACCTGGCTGTCACATCCTTGGCTCCATCTGACTTGGAGCTTGAGTGGCTTGAGAAACTTGGGACAGGTCTTCAGCCTGGAGCTAAGCATGGGCAGCATAAGAGAGCCTGACTGTTGGCCCTAAATATTTTGTCACAAACCCTTAGTGGGGATTACCCAGATGGTTATCAGAGTTATCAGAGACTGCTCTTAGCAATAAAGTGATTCCTGGTACTGAAACTCACTGTACAATATACAAGGGTTACTCTGAATGTAATGCCTCCTATTTTATTCTGTTGGCTTACAGACTCAGAGGCAGTGAGTGGTGCGTTTCAGCACTGGTGCCAGAGGCCATGAGGTACCTTCACTGGTTCAGAGTTTGATGAGTGTGGCATGCAGGCTTCTGTTCATGTCTGGTGAAAATGCATAGCAATGGTGGTGACTATAAAAAAATAGTGTTTTATAGCTGAGAATTTACTCTATCAAATAGTGTTATTGTGCTCTTTGTATCTGTTGCACTTTCCCAGGAAATAAATAGGAGGCATTACTTTTGGAGCAATCTACATAATAAAATGGCTGGTATTAATAAAGAGACAAATGCAAACAAAAGAACCATTCTTTAGTCCTTTCCATTCAGAAAAGAGCACATGGTTTGAATTATGATAACAAAAACCACTGACTTCAGACATTTTTTAAAGAGTCGTAGTCTGCAAACTCATTAGAAAATTTACATTATCAAATATTTCAATAAAAATGTAATGAGAATAAAAAGACAAATACTGTACTTTTTCAAAGTCACAACTGGTTTTCTTTAAATTTTACAAAGACATAAAGATAAATAATAAAATAACTACAGATAAAAGTTTTAATCCTGTAAAATATATGTGATTAATTATCTTCCTGCAGAGCTTTTCCTTAGGAGCAAAACTAAACAAGACTACAGAACCAAGGCTGTAAGCAAGTCCATAACTTCACTCATGCAGATGTTCTCACTGATTTCAGCAGAAGTGTTTACACACAAAGTAGAGCACAGACTGAAGTATTTAAGCATGGTAACCTCAAAGTGCATTTTTATTGCAAGAAAGTATTGCTTTTTCAAAATACAGCAATACTACTCAAAGCCAGGGTATATCTGCAATCCATTAATAGACTGTGTATGCAGACAGAACAAAATGAAAAGTTTGATGTCTCCATTGACGACATTTTGTACAGTGTCCATGTCACTTGGGATCACAAAGCCATTGATTTCAATATTCCAGCCCTGCTGAAGGACAACAGCTCTCCAGACATTTCAAATGATTTGATGTGCTGAACCTGAATATTCTGGAAATTAATACTGACTGCAGGAGCAGCCTGGCAGATATTTCTGAGACAGCTCCGATCAAGAGAAACCCTCCTAGAGACATGAGTGAGGAGCTGGAACACACTCTGTTCCCATACTGCTTTAAAGATGGAGCTTGTGCTGTTCTCACAGAAGGGATGCTAATGATACCTTGGGATAGTCTTTTTCCAGCCTAGCTAAGCATGACGAGCATGAAACATTTCTGTAGAAAAAAATACCACAAGTTCTGAGAGTGTGCAGACTTTCAGGAAAGCAAATACAGTGTAAATAATTTAAATGCAGAAAACAAGAAGAAAGCCAAAAAAATGGTAGTGTGAACAGAACTGAGTGGGAATTAAATTTTATTTAATCAGCAGTATTTTTTCATTCTTTGACTTCGGATACTCTTGTCAATTCCAGTGTCGGAATCCACATTTGTCTTCGCACCTTTCATGACTCTACCATTTCTGTTCCCTAAAAAAATCCACCTGCAGATTCAAACAGTCCTTCTTTTCACTCATGATGTGAGTCACATTATTTTGTAAAGTCTCTTATTCATTCATGAGATTTTAACAGTAATCACCAGTTATCTTAGGGGTTTCTACTGTGGCCTGTACAAGAGTAAGCAAGCACCTAACTTCGCACTCAGTGGTGATGATCTTTAGAACCACACTCCAGGTACACCCAGTCCTGTATCTTAAGACAAAAACAAACCAAACCAAAACATACAAAACAAACAAAACCCCAAACCAAACAAAAACCCCAACCAAAGAAACCAACAACTGTCCATTTAAATTGAACCTTTAAATTCTGCAAAAAACGTTGAGATTTATATCAGATACTTGTATCAGATGATTTCCTTTGCTGAATGGCTGCAACATGCTTGTGTAGATGTGATTTAGATTCAAAGCAACTAAACTATATAGCAAAGGTTACAATAAGAACCAATAGAAAAGCCAGGAAAAGAGTCCAGATTCCAGCATTACGGACAATATATCAGATTAAGCTGAGTTCTAGATGGGAAAATCTCTAGGGGAGGATTTTTATTAGCACATTCTGCCTTCTGCAAATTACTTTGATATGATCATAATGCCTTTGTGCTTTTGTCTACCTATTGGTAGTATTTAGAAAGTGCCTATTGCTCTCGAGTCTGGAGCTACATAACAACAATAATAATTAATAACTTTTGCAATTAAATTCTTCCAAATGAAATCTCATATTCAGCTTCAACTGGATGCACTCATCTGTCTTAAGTTGTTGTTTAGGGTTGCTGTGCACTATCTAACTGTTGGTATGTTCTATCCCAAAGGTGGATGGGAAACTTTGAAGCTCTATAAATAGAATATATTATTATTATTAATACTGGGAGATGACAGGACTGCAGCAGTTCAGCCTCAGGAGACAAAGGCACTCAAGAACACTTTCAGCATTTGAATGCACGGATGGTTCACAATCAGTGATAAGAGGGAGAGAAAAGCTCTAGTACAAAACATCCCATAAGAGCACAAAGATGAGATTCAGTGGCTGGAATTAATCACACTCAGCCCTGGCCTTTTACACCATTAAGCTGGCCACTTAGGCTGTCTTTCTCATCAGTGTAGGGCTCTAGGAGGTCTGAAATGCCTTTCTACCCACAGGAGGAATCACAGCCTCAAGGGGTCTGTTCCTCCTGAAACAGCCAAAGAGGGGTGGCAGAGCCACAGCCCCAATGAGGGACTAAGACCCAGCACTCCCACAGCCAGGAAATACAAAGGGAAGGTGTATAAGAGGACAAGGGATATAAAGGGAGCGGGGGTACTGGGAAAGTCTTACAAAAAAAAAAAGGAAAGGGAAGATGAAACTGCAACAATCACTGGTTTTCTGGCTTTGAAACTCTGTGGGTCTGATCCTATTGCTCCTGGCTACCAGCAAATTCTCTCTGGCAGGAAATATGAACAGAATAAGATTGCACAGGATCAGAAAAAGAGTGTTAAACTAATGAAATAGGCACTCGCCTGTACATTTCCTCACTTTGACTTACTCAGCACGACAAGGAAGATGTGGGCCTGCCTAGCGCCCTGTAACTTCTGTGAACACAGTCAAGCAAAGTACTGTTGGCTGGCTTTGCTGAGAGCTTTTGCTTTCATGCCTGAGTGTCTTTCCTGATCACTGCAGTGCAGTGAGGCTGGACAAAGAAACTGTTAGCAAATCTGAGCAAGGTGGAGCATCACAACAAGGTCACATAAGTAAAGGGTGCTTCAAAGTCAAGCAGGAAACAGCGTTTTACCCAGAGAGATGAATAGAAGAGATATATACATACCCTCTTATGGGAACCCTGCTGGAGCAGTCAGTCTCCTTCCCTGCCAGCTATGCTGCTGTGTCACAGTATGACAGCATGACCCCCACCCCCGCCCTGATGTAATCAGGTGCCTGTGGAGCCTTCCAGCAGAGCCTGTCGTTGACAAGAATGACAGCAAACCCTGCTTTCACCTAAAAAGCCAATTGCATTTAGGTCTGCTTCCTTTCACTGTTTGTTTGACAGCCATGGAGAGCACATATCCTTGGCTCTTGGTTTGCTGAGCTAGGGCAAAGGAGAGCCGTGGTCAGGCCTCATTTCACTAGCTGTCTGTCTGGATGCCATGGGGGGCTGAGCAGTTATGGCTCCGCTCTTCATTCATCCTAATGAGGAGCTGACATTAACTGCACCTCATTCTTCTCCAGAAGAAATCCCACAAAGGGCCAGAGCTGTACAGCCTGCCCCTGCCCAGTCTAAGACAACACCAGCTGATCTCACTCCTGAGTGTGCCAAGTGTCAGAGAGCTTGGAGGTAAGGTAATGCACACACAACAGCCTGGAGCCAGCAGCTTGACCAGCAAGGGCTAGAAAAAGGGTGGAAAATCAACAGCTATATGAGACATGGCCATTGGCAGTTTGGTATCTGAAAAACATTCTCCTCCATGCAAACTCTATTATGTAGTGCCTCTCACGAGCAACAGAAAAAAGTAGTTTGCCTCTGACTTTGGCCAGAATTATCTTTCCACTGGTATTCACTTTGTGCTTTGTAGCTCCTAAAGTGAGAAATGGTAACAGCTCATCCCATCAGTTATTTTTCTTCTAAGATGAAGAGTTGAACTTATTTAATCAATTTTCATGGGAAAAAAAAAGCGACTTCTCAATTTCTGCTCTTTCTTGCCTAATCTATTCTTGCATCTTTCTTGAGGTGACAGCAATTACCACATTAAGTATTCAGAATGGATTTGTAGCAACACAGTATGATTCTTGATTGCTTTCCCAGTCTTCTGTTTGTCTTTCTCACTGCTGACTACAAAACAGACATTTCAGAGTCATGAGTATATCCTACTAGCATGGAGAGACAGACATCAAAGCTAACAAAGCAATACACTTCAGCAAAGTGTCTTTGAAACCTTTGTTCCTTTTAGTTCTGTTCCAAGAAGTTCCACCACAAGAGCAAGTACTGCATCCACCACAAAGTTGAGGCCTCAGCAACTCCTGAGACCATTTGTGGAATTTACCACCTACATTAGCTTGTCCATGATTTCCTTAAAACACATTCCCAGTGCATGATATTAATCACTACTCAGGGTTTAGTGGTCAGTGGCTCAATGAAGATCAGTGATGAGTGGTGGCTCTGTACTGGGATTGATGCTCTTTAACAACTTCATCAATGACATCAATGGTGAGATTGAGTGCACCCTCGGCAAGTTTGAGGATGACACCAAAATATGTGGTGCTGTTGACAGGCCTCAGGGACAGGATGCCATCCAGAGAGACCTAGACAGACTGAGCAGTGGGCACAAGTGAACCCCATTAGGTTCAACAAATCCAAGTGCAAAGTTTTGCACCTGAGTCTTGGCAACCTCCACTAACATTACAAGCTGGAGGGATGTAAGGATAGAGCATAGTCCTGAAAAGAATGGTGTAATGGTGGATAGCAGTCTTGGACATGAGCCAGAAATGTACCCTCGCAGCACAGAAAGCCAACTGTATCCTGGGTTGCATCAAAAGAATGGTGGCCAGCAGGATGAGGTACATGATCCTGCCCCTCTGCTCTGCACTGGTGAGGCCTCACCTGGACTACTGCATCCAGATGTACAGTTCTCAGTACAGGAGAAACATGGACCTGTTGGAGTGTATCCAGAGGAGGGCTACAAAAATCATACAAGGAATGGAACACCTCTCCTATGAGGACAGGCTGAGAGAGCTGGGGTTGTTCTGCCTGGAGAAGAGAAGGCTCTAGGGAAACCTGAGAGTGGCCTTTCAGTGTCTAGAGGAGGGCTAGAAGAAAGAAGGGGAAAGACTCTTTAGCAAGGTCTGCTGTGATAGGACAAGGGGAAATGGTTTCAAACTAAAAGAGAGATTTAGGTTGGATATAAGGAAAAAGTTTTTTCCACTAGGGGTAGTGAAACACTGGAACAGATTGCCCAGTGATGTGGTTGATGCCCTGTCCCTGGAGACAACCAAGGTCAGGCTGGATGGGACCCTGAGTAACATGATTGAGCTGCAGGTGGCCCTGTTCAATGCATGGGAGTTGGACTAGATGTCCTTTAACGGTCCCTTCTAACACAAACAATAATATCAATTTGCAAGTCTATGATAACCCTGACATAAAAACTCTTTGTTTCTTTTTCCAATGAATTAGTCATTCACTGCCAGTGCACACAGATAGAAAAGAATGAAATTATGTCAGCTAATTTGCATTTAGTGGAAGCTGTACCATAGGTGCAGGAGGTGTCCTACAAATTCTTATGCACAGATTAGGAAAGTTATTTTCAGGTACCTGCAACCTAGGCTAGTATTGGTGAGTTCAGGTCTTGATGCTACAAATACTCAAGGTGCTTATGTTGCTAACGATTTTATCCAAAGCACGATCTATTTGCCTTGAATTCAGAAATGCTTTCCATTTGTGGAGTTAATTCACAGTCTTAACAACACCACAAGGCAGGTTTTTGTGGTCAAATATATTGCCACATTAATAACTTCAGAATATTACACGAAGCACAAAAAATGAAAATAAAAGAATAAATTAACAGGAGAAGTCTTCATGGCACACTAGAGAATTAAAGTGCCATTTTATTACACACACCTTAAAGTTTTAATTTTCTTTTAAAAGACAGCAATATATCATTTTCATCCTCCATGTTAAAAAAACAAAAAAACAAAAAAACTTCGGTTGATTTGTTCATTGTTGTATCTGCAGGACAAACAAAATTGCAGTCAAGTGACAATGACAAAATCCCTACAGTTTCACAGGGACATCTGAATTGTTGCTATAATTCTTATTCATTATTGCCATAATAGGAAACTTTCGTCAAAGGGTTCTGATGGAGTTCATTTTTATAAAGGACTTATAAGAGTGGACACCAAGACAGAGAGGGGCTAACTGGCATCGTTTTCAAAGCTACTGGCTTTGAAACAGTTCCTAGTTAGCAGTTTGGCTCAGGTCAAAGCTCTAACCCTAAGTCAGAGGCAGTTCCAGGAATAATTCCCAGCCCCCTCCTTGGGGCATGCCTCCCTGTCCAGATGTATGGCTGCATACATTGATACAGTATGAGTACAGTAAGCACTGCCACGGGTTTCACTTGCTCTGCTGAGCCGGCACTGGGGAGCCTTTAAAAGTGGAAAGGCATTCAGGGGCATCTTTTTCTTTTACAAGCTGCAGACATTTGCCTCTTAGCAAAGAAGGTCACCAACCAGGCATAGGGATCTTGGTGGATATCGCTGCAGTGCAGTTTCCAAACGGCTACTCAATCCCACAGCTCTCCCCACTGCCTTATATTGCAGCCCAGCAGAGCTATATTTGGAGATAGATACAGGGGTTATGCTCCCAAGAGCCTCTCATGCAGTAAGTTCAGAGTGTGTTGCCATGATGGACATGCACACATGTGCCCTAGCAGAGTAGAGGTCAGCCATCATTCATGAATGTGTGGAGACCACTTACAGTCCAGTTACAGCATATGCTAGTAACACATTCCCTACCCACCCTGCTTTCTCCCCAGTAAGCTGCTACATTTTTAATGCCTCCATTAGCTCTCAGAACAATTGGCAGCTCTCAGCCTTTCCCTGCAATGAGCTTCAGTGTGGAAACACCACATCACCCAGCTTTCAATCAAAGGCCAAAGGTTTTGAGACAAGATTTCAATACCTGAAGAAAAAAAAACTACCCTCTCCACCCTATAGACTTAATATGTATTATTCATAAAAAGCAATAAATGTACCTAGCACCTGCAGTATCATTCATCATTGGAAACTACACATGCTGAAATCACAGATAAGTGTTTGGGTTTTTATTTTTCAGCGCTTTCACATCTAAGGCAAGGTTGCTGGTCCTAATGCTTCTATTGAGAGCCATAAGAGTCAATGTTTAATGCAGACACATTAGCAAATCCCCATAACACACCAATTTTTACATTTCTTTTAGCATAAGAAATTATTATTTCATTAAATGAGAGGACAGTAATGCTGAATGGTTTCTACACAAGGCTGTCAGACCTCACTCCCCCCAAAACTGCTTGAGCTGTTGACATTCACAGCTGCAGAAGGAGAAAGCCTGAAGGTAGCTGTGTTACAAAGGCTTAAAGTGCCAAGCAAATAGAAATAAAATGAAGTATCCACTTCTCCTAAAATGTTGAGTTTAAAGAGACACCGCCAGGCCCAAACATCATGAATCAGCAAAGATATACTCTGTTGTAGATAAAATGATGCTTCTCTAAGTACCATATGATTTAGTCTGGGAGCAGAAAGTCACCCAAGGCTCTTAATTGAAACATCACTGACAATTATGTTATGAAAAGTTGGCTCAGTTTTTGTGTAAGTGCCCAGCTATGGAGAGGCACGAGCCTGTTTCCTCTCAGGTGGTTCAGCTCAGCACAGCTACCAGGAGTAGGAAGAGGTAAAATCATACTTCTGTCACTGAAGGAAGCAGTGCACACAGTTTGAACACCAATTTAAATCAATTTAGAAAACAATTTTGTTAAATCAGATCCATCCCTTGGTGTAGTGTCTTTGATTTTAGCTTGCGAGTGCAATTTTGGCTAAGGGACTGAGTGAAGCAAGAACAAAGCAGGTCACTCTAAAGCTGCTATTATACATGCTGTGCTGATTGCTGCCAAGCCAGTCAGGAGGCTAGTGCCCAGCAGTTTTTTGGCTTAGTCTTCCTGCCCCATCTTCTCACTCTAGATCTTACTGGCCCCTTTGGATTTCCTAGCCTGACTCTGTAGAAACAGCACAGAATGAAAGTCATCTTATTAAGTGCTTAAACTAACCTGCATCTTTCTGATGGAACTGGGTTAGGGAGAAACCACAATAATTAATGTTGGCAGATCCATAAGGACAGTATAAGCCCCATAGTAAATAAGTAGTTATATGTGTTAATCCATATGCTAACAGTCTGAGCCTTAAGTCATGCTGCCTAAACACTTTGCATAGGACAGGCTGAGAAGCCGGGGCTGTTCAGCCTGGAGAAAAGAAGGCTCTGGGGAGACCTGAGAGCAGCCTTTCAGTATCTAAAGGGGGCTGTATGAAGGAAGGGGGCAGACTCTTTAGCAGGTATTGCGGTGACAGGACAACGGGAAATGGTTTCAAACTGAAAGAGGGGAGATTGTTATGGGCATAAGGAATAAGTTTATTACAGTAAGGGTGGCGAGGCACAGGACCAGATTATCCAGTGAGTTGGTGGATGCCCCATCCATAGAGGCATTCAGGGTCAGACTGGACAGGGCTGTAAGTAACCTGATCAAGCTGTAGGTGTCCCCATTTGTTGCAGGGGAGTTGGACCAGGTGGCTTTTAACGGTCCTTTTCATCTCAAACAATTCTATGATTCTATGATTTGACTTGGTCCAGCTGTCCACCACAAAGCTTTGTATACCACACTGACCCTCCTCTGTTCTCCTCTAAAAGACGGGGTTACAGGTTCCTCAGCACAAGCACACATCAGCTGAACAGTGCTGACCACAGGCTGTCTGATTGCAGTAGCTTTCAGCAAATCTGGTGTAAAATGTGTTAGCATAAACTCCAGTGTGTTTAGGTTACATCTGACAGGATGGCAACATAAGGAAAAGTGCTTTATGAGGACATGCCTCTTGAGATGAGTGCATTAGGGAGGGCTGCCTATGTCAGGTTCCCAGTGCAGGGACCCAGTAAGGCACTTCCCACTCCCACTGCCTGGGCCATGGGGTTGTTACTGTGCCATCAAGTCACTCACTGCTCTCTTGAACTTAGACCTTCCAGACAGTGTCAAAGCATGCAATCAGACATCATCCTTTAATCTTAATGCTCTAACTCCAAAGCCTTCTTTTCAAAAACTGTGTAAGTGCACAGGAAAGTAAGTCTCAATGAAAATTAATCTAACAGCAGCACTAAATCTATTTGGCACTTTCAGAGATGTATCTTGACTTCTGCTTGTACAGTATGGCCAGGAAAACCCTTTTATGCATAGCTGACAGTCTATCTGCAGAGCACAGCCCTTCGAGCTCCTAGAAAACCTCCAGTTCTAAACAAGGCAAAACAGAACAGATCTTGTGTTAGTGATAGACAAGCTCTGAGGAGGAGACTAAAGAGATTCCTTGCTACCTATGTTCCCTCGATTTCTACAGCACAGGAAGGAGAAAGCACTGGCAATGAATGACTCCACATCCATCTTTCAGCACAAGAGAGCCAACTCCTCTCCAGCATCCATCAGCATGCAATCTTCAAATTATATACATTTCAAATCCTGCTGAGTCCAGGAGCAGAAACACATCAGAAGTTGACAAAAAGACTTTTTTTTCTGTCAGAGATTTCAGAGGGAAATGTGAGATGCATCTATTCTCTTGTGTCCTTAGCTCTACACTGAGAAGTGTATACCCTTTTCCTGGGGGAAAAAATAGAAAGAGAGTATTGTTGTTGGAGACTTACAAATTAGACGTTTCTGCTGCAATATGATACCATGGAGTTCAAGAGAGACTGGATGTGTACTCAGAGGAATGAGTGAATCTTTGTAAATGCTGATACACTGTAAATAAATAAATGAAGTATTAATCATCATCACCATCAAACTCTGGGAGAAATCTATCTTTGTATTATTTGGATGAGACTTTGTGATTAGCTCAATCCTGCCATTTTTAGAAATTATTAGTTTTTTATAGCAGGTCTGAAACTCTATGCCAATGAGACTGTGATTTCAATGCGTATTAATGGGACAAATGGGGGAGGGGAAAGGAAGTTGATACAATTCCCTTATAGAGCAGAATACTAAATAAGAAGGTTCCAGCTGTGCAACAGGAAAGTTAAAATGGTTTGTTTGGATCATTAATATTGCAATGAAAACTAATTAAACCTAGAGCTACAAGGAGGAGCTCATTAGAGATTTGAATAGAGGCAGCTCTCAGCATCCTCTTCTTTTAGCAGTTTCTTTTATCACACCAAGTGGGATAGCAAGAGCTCATCGAACAGACAGGGGATAGTCTGAAGAACTGAGGGGTATGGATGCCCAGACCAGGAGTTGCAAATGTTAAGAGGTATCTGCTTCAGTCCTGCTTTGGAAAACCCAGTGTAAGTTTTGGAGCTCTGTAGGGTGTGGCAAACTCTTTTTCTGCCACTCTGCTTAATTTATCCCCACACAAAATACTGCTCTCAGCTCCATGCAGAAGTCCAGTGATATGGGCATATATGAAGTTCTTCCTTAGACATTTGTCACAGGAATGAATACTGCTCATATTGGCCCTCCGTAATTCTGCCTTACTGCCTCAAGTAACCACATCAGTCCTAACTAAGCTACTGCTTATCCATCAGAAGTGTTGGAATCAGTGGCTATGTTTTGTATCAATAAAGGCTGCAAGGAGGGAAGGATGACCTCAATATCACTACAAGGGACTATGGATGGGAAGGTTTTTTACAGCAGAAAGACACCTTCCAATTTTAGTAACACTGCCTAAGTGTTGCAATGATCTGGGGAGTTCTACTATACTTAAGTCATATAGAAAACTAAATAAGATACTAAACCAGCGATACTAAACTGTACACATGTAACTGATTGGAATTTTACTTGATAGGTTGGATAACCAAATACCCCCCCAAAAAAACCAAAAACAACACCAACAAAAAACAGGAAATAAACCCTTGCCTTCCTTAACATCACTGTCAGACCATTTGAACATAGGAAAATCATGAAGTTCTCTGTGATCCAAGTGATAATTTTCCCACACACTGAAGTGCTGACTCAGGGATTTATTAATTTTCTTCATGCTTGAGCATCAGGAAAATAAACTCTGAACCCCCTGTTGTATTCACTTCAAGGAGACAGTACAACCAAAATGGTTAGAGGGAAAAATAAAACAGGATAAAAAACACCATGACCAACAGGAAGATCAACAACAAATACTCAGAAAACAAAAGATGGATAATTTATATTGAAGCATAGAACAGATGAAAATGGACTCAAGCAAGCAAGTCCAGCCCAACCTGCATTTTCAGGCAGGATTTAGCAAGGCATGGACTTGCCTAGCTAGCTAAGGAACAGAAAAAAGAATAAGAGCCCAAATGAGGCAAGAACGTACTTCTGATTGCCCTTGAACACAGCAGTCATGACCTGAATTCAGATGCATGAATGTACACTGAACAAATTTATACAACAGTCAGTGTTAGAGATCTAAGGAAATGTTATCCGTACTGTTTCCACTGCTCTGGGTAAGTTACAGGGGAGTTTGTAATGACGGCACTTTTGTCTTTTGGTGGCTTGTAACATTAATTCCACTTTCTATTTTTCCCTCTCTGATGCTGTCCCTCAACCAAAGTTCTCAACAGCATAGTTTTGAAATGACTAATACCCAAGCTTGAGTGACTGCAGTAACCTCACAGTCCCTTTTCTGGTGCAGCTTGCATAGTACAAATTCACATACTTCAAACTCAGCCTCAAATTCTTCACATAGTGGTTCTGCTCCTTCCACCCCAGATATCAGCACCTCTGAATGACCTCATGTTACCTCCAAACTGTTGCATCTGATGTACTCTTGAATGAAAAAGATGGTGACAAATAAGGAGGAAGAAAACCAAGAAACCTGTCATGGCCACGGGTTTGATTTCCACAGGGCAAACATGACCAGAGAACACATTGCTTCACAGAAGTTGTGACCAATGGTCACCTTGTATTTTTGTACATCACATAAGGGCTTTTAAGGACTTCTTCAAATAAATCTATGTAACAGAATGATAAAATTTAAGTGGAAGGGGGCAGTAGGTGACTCCATATAGGCTATCTACAGATGCACAACACAGAGGAATGGTATCCGCCCAAATCCTGTGCGCCTCAAGGATTTAGTGGGAAAGGCAGCCTTGTTCAGATCCCTCCCATAAGATTAATCTGTGTTGTGATGCACGAAGAAACTAGCAATGTAGTCAAAGTTGAATGCTTTGGCTGTCATTTGATCATGCATAGTGATGATTTTACTAGCAAAGTGACTATGCACTGAGACGCTGTTTCTGCTTACTGCTCATCATTAACACTGTCTCCATGGGAAAGATCCCAGGCCTCATCTGTCAGATAGACAAAACTGGTTAGGTTCTCTAACCCCATTTAAGCATTTTAATCCTAATGTAGGTGCATAGATTCCCCTGGAAGGAGCTAAAACAGATCATCACTTACCTAACTATCCATAAATGCCTAAAGAAAACAGGGAGGTAACTAGGAACAAACATAAGTCTCATTTCAGGCATTCGGACCAGGTGCCCTTCTTCCTTGTTTGTTCATTAACACCTTTCCACTCGCTCTGCTCTGCACACCAGAACAAGGCAAGGGCCACAGATTTTTTGGAAGTTTCTGTCAGGGCCTGAAAGCTTTCAGGTTTCCACAGCACTATGCAGAGGAGCAAAATGACTGTCTTCACAGACAATATATTTGAAGGGAATTTGCATGGAAATGAATGATGAATTTGTTTTATTTTAACTTGGTGTTTATGAAAATTGCCTAATGACTTATAATGCTTTTCAATGTTTGCAAAAGGAGAAAAGCCACATAACTCCAATCCCAAAGAAAGGCAATTGGCTTGTTTATGCCTATTCTATTCCATTAAAGAGGCAATATCTGCTTTGTCTCAAGAGAAGTCCCAGCTTATTTATGTATGGTGTTAGGGCAAATATTAGTTAGCACCAGAATAGGATGCAGTTAAGTGTAACGCCATGTCACCAGTATTGCTCAAATTATAAACAAAATAACTAGCAAATCCTTTGAGGCATAACTGGGTTGTTTTTTTAAGTAGTTCTAGTGTCTGTCCATTCAGAGTTTGCTTCCAACAACAGGATTTCCAGTGTAAAATGCAATGTTTGTACATTTAAGGTACAATCTAAATGTGCTTTTAGTTTATAAGAGCCAGTTTGCTATCCACTGGCGATCACTGCCCTTTATTAGAGGTGTGATATCACACCTTTCCCTTATCATCTTATCTTCTGGTACATAGCTAAAGATGGTCAGAATGTTTAAAGGCTTTTTATCATTAAAAAAATAAAAGTGACCCAAGCTAAACTTTGCTATTCAGAAACTTACTGTGCTTTCTTACTAAGTTCATACTAGTTCAGTATCACACATTTTGTGCATCCTTTTTTTTTTTTTTAATAACTGAATTCACTAGCAAAAAAAAACAAAAAAAAACAACATCCCAGTATGCATGAAGTTTTTTGCTGTGCCAGTGCAATGCATCATTCTGTCCTCTGGTTACAGCTCATCATGAGAATGCAACTCAGCTGGCGAACCAGCCAAGAGTGGATAATAGGGATATGAAGTACCTGAATCACAACTTGGATTGGGCACATTATCTACATTCTCAAAGAGGAACAACAGGTGTTTTTCAGGGGTTCATTTCTGATAGAAGCTCAACTTTTTCATGTTTTATTGAAATATTTCTTCTATTGGCAACCCTATTTGACTCCTAGGAACAGAAGATGTTCCTCCAGAAGGAGGAACACCAAATGTTCATTCAGAGCAACACCACATTCCTTAGCAGGTCATGTGGAAGAATCAAATTGCAGTCATTTGGCCATAAAAAAAAAATTGACTTCTGCCCAGGCTAAAAGCAGCAATGGATTCCTAGGCTTTTCTATACATTGCCTAGCCACTGAATTGCAAAGCTATTCTGAGAATTTCTTGTATTTATATTGCTATGTACCTACAGAAGCAGGTAGTAGCAATAAGCAGTTTGTTATGATAACCTTATTATTTCTTTAAAATGCATATTACTGAGTGAATTTGTCACTTTTATATTTAAGTACATCTCTAAATTTCCTAGATCACTCATTTTAGCTTGCCAAGTGGCGATGTCAGCCATGATCACTTAAGCATGTTCTCACCTTAATGAAGTTCTGGTTTCAGAAGAAGTAGGCAAACTACAGGTAATTTTTTTCCAACTATATTTGAGATACATAAGGACAGCTGTGCTTTCTGAGAGGTACCTGTGTACTACGAGGGACGGCATCACAGTTTTTATAAGAAATCAATATCTCACTGAAAGACATATTTGCTCCCCAAAGCCTCTGCCTTCAGAACCGGATGCCATGCCATTGACACTATTACTCTCAAAATACTGAGAAACTACTTTGTCAGCACACAGCAAAATGTTGCATCCCCCATTCACCAGTCAGCACAGCAAGTGACCTTTTCTACTACCCACAGAGGCCAGCAAATGCAAATTCTTTCAGATCAGTGTGGGGAGAAGCCAGGGAGGAAATCCTTGTTCCCTACCCTTCCTCAGCAAAACAATGAGCCTCTTCATTCACATGCTTTCCTGGATGACAGCTGTTGCAGGGAAAGAAATCTGTAGCTGCATTAGCAAAAATGCTTAAATTAAGACTGGGTTTATCTCAACTAAGCCTACATTTGCATTTTGTCCTGATTTTAAAACATTGCAACCAAAGGCAAGTTTCTGTCATTATACTGCAAGATTTATTGTGAAAACAGTTCAATCAGCATGAAAGCACTTGAGTTCCATAAAACATCTCTCTTTTGCTCCAGAGGTGAAAGCTACATGTTAATAAACACAGACATATTGTAACAAATGAGATTTTCCGGGGTGAAAGGGAACTCTGAGGGCCATAGTAAACCCTCCTCTATTACTCTCTCACTCCCCCCTGCAGCATCACTGACAATTCTCATGCGCCCACCTTTTCCTTGTTTCCTTGATCTGCTGTTCATCAGCACAGCAGGCCTGCTGCATTATCCAAAACAGCTCTCACTGCATTTGATGAGACTGTGACCGAGAGCTGCAGAAATCCTCTCCTGCTTCCCAGCTGTCCCATCTTCTCCAACACTGCATTCTGTCCTGAGCCAAATTCAAAGAAATTATTTTCCTTTCCAGACACCAACATCACTAAAACAAGAAAACACTCATGAAGACTGGAACAAGTTACCAAATCACCTCCACTATAGGAACTGAAATCAAGAGCAAATCTGTCACCTTTGACACTTTCTGCTCCCATCTACCTCCCTTGATCCTCCCCTTCAAAGCCTAACTGATTCATTAAAAATAAGTGTTTTTACAGGTGGACAGTTTTATTTGGTCATCCTCTGACAGTACATCCTAAAGAAAAAGGATGATCAGTAACTTTAAAACTATTGTTATCCAACAAACCTTAAGAACCTGTACAATTTGAAGTCAAAAGCATCAAGAGAAGGTACAGTTCTAAAAACCAGGAACTCTGACTGCACTGGGTGTCTCACTTTGCTCATTTCACATCTTATTTAAAATAAATAAATAAAATAAATAATAATAATAAAAAAAGATATATATATATATAAACATGGGTGTTTAAAAAAAAAAGCAACAGTAGAAGCACTCAGTTTTGGCTGTGGTAAGTTTTGACTTCCTTATTTCTCTTCTGAGCACCTTTAGGTTTACCATTAACACAGCTATTAACTTTTATACTTTTCTCTTCTGGCTAAAGGTTGTGCACTGCTTTCCAAGTTAGCATTAAATTGACAGGCTGATTTTCAGAAGTTCCAGAGTACCTCTTGGACAGCAGAAAGAGTTGCTTCCTGTACCTGGATGGCAGCAGCAGTTTAAGATGAGCAGGACACAGCTGAACATAGCTGGTAACTGCCTCATAGTCCTGCATTTCTGCAAAGCATGGAACTCTGAAGACAATATGCAAAACAAAACCCCACGTTTTCCTCTGTTTTAGAACCACATGCCGTTTGAAGGGGGCTAAGCTAAGTCTTCTGCCTTAATAGTTTATTCCAAATCTATGATGATTTAATTTCCTATAAATTATAACTTCAGCTCCAGATTTTCAGAGCCTCTATTGTTTGGCCTTTTTTTCAGTATCTGCAATGTTCTTACAAGTATTTATCCCATTTTACACTCAGTGGTTTCATTTCAACAAAGTCTAACATACCTGTCCTTCTCTACCTATACAGAGTCGATGTAGAGAGGACATGCAGGAATACTGGACAAGTTTTACCTCTTCTCTATGAATTTTCCCAGACAGTGCGCTTCACCCCCCACCACTCATGCCACCTGCAGAGAGCAAACACAGCCATTTCCAGAGGCTGCTTAGAAGCTTTCCAAGTTATCATCATACACTTCAAAGGTATTTTAAGACACAGATGGGTGTATCAGAATGTGCAACAACGACAAAGCTGGGCTGCCTGGGATGTTTTGTTTGTGTCGTATGAAAACCTACACAGGAAAAATTCCAGGAATGCTTTATCAACACAGAGCCCTCTAGCAACTGAGACACACTTGATAACCAGAGGAGCAGACAATATCAGCCAGTGAGTACTGGGGCCTTCATTTAAGGTCACCCAAGCAGAAGCTCATTGCTAGAGAGTCAAGCTCATCCCCAAAGACCCACAGAGAATAGCTTACTACAAATACAACATAGAGAGGTTTTCCAATATGATGCCAAGTGTATAGAAATCCATGTGGCCTATGAAGAGGGACCCTTTTCTCCCTGAGCAGACTCAATTCCAGTCTGGAGCTGACCTTTACAGAGAAGATGCTAGCTGAAAACTGTGTGCGTGTGTGTGGGGGGAACAAAACAAAAAATAAACAGACACCACTCTTCCGAAATGAATATAACCAACATATCTCTCTGATGGAGTTGAATCAGGTGGTGAAGGTCATCTGCCAGCAGTGGTGCAGAAGGGCCCCCACAATGCTGCTCTGTCATGTGCTCAGACACAGGAGCTGTCTCAGTTGCCAAAGTGCTTGCTTATGTGTATAATTAGATTTGTTGGGATTATACAAGTTTGTTCTGTTTGACATGGAGACCGTACAATAAATAAGGCCTGTCACTCCCACAGCATGAAGGGAAGAAAGAAATATGTTTAACAACTGCCTTCTTCACTCTGCCTTATTCAGAAACCAGCAGTTTCAAACAAGGAAAGGATTTGTTCTTGAAGTCATGTGAGAACAGGAGAGGGAAAAGGGAACAGGAAGGACTGTACTGCTAATGATAGTTATGGAAAGCACATTGAGATAACATTTCTTATTCCAGATGTTCCCCATAGTACAATTTCAAAAAAGTTTGTCTTACAGCAATGAAGTTCTCCTAATGAAATTTTTAATGCTGCAGTTTTTAGTTTGTTTTGTTTTTTTCTTTTAATAAAGAGAAAAAAATGCAAATTAGATTTTCTGGCTTTGTAACACCATCTGTTCAAACATCATCAGGGTTAGACTGCTGAATTTTCCATAGTACCATATCTTCTACTCAACACAAGAAATCCATCTATACAATAGAGAAGGACATACAGGCAAAAAAAAAAAAAAAAATACATTATCCATGTGGACAAATTCTTTAGACATCCAAGCCCAAAGTATTGCAAGATATCTCCAAGAGGTTGGTGAGAACCAGGATCCATAGGACCTCTACGGATCAGCAGCAGGACTGCTATGATTACAGTATTGCATGTGTGGGCACATCAGACCTCCCAAAGGTATCTGAACTCACTGAGCTACTTCAACCAAATTTGAGAGTTGAATTATCTTATAATTGAAGAAGTTTCTGTAGACTTAGAAGAAACTTCCTACCTGCTGGCTCTCTGAAAAATAGGAAAAATGAAGTCTTTCGTGAGAAAAAGCAAATCAGATCAAGTGGTCTCAAGTTACCACTAAAATGTTAGTTGCTTCTATTAAAAATAAAACAAACTCAAACTACAAAAACAAGCAGAGCCTCTGTCTCCATTGACTACTATTTGCAGTCTTGCTTTTGGAGAAACATGGGCTAACCTTCAGTCTTCTCAGTTCCTTTAAACTGCTAAACTCTTGCACTGTATGTTCCCACGCATCTCTCCCAGTGACTCATGAACTGCTATGTCTAAGACAGGATCCTGATCTTTTTCCTATTTCCTCTTTGCTCAGTCATCTCAAGCACCCTCCTGCTTGTAGGCTCTCACAACTAACTGACAGGCCAGCTGGTGGCATTATGAATAGCCTGAAAGACTGTTTTTTAGTAATCTTTTAACCTAAATAAACTACTTCTTTCTAGACTATTTGTCTCCAACGTAGTATAAACATGCTAAGCAACAAGCTCCAGATTGAAATAGGGTTGTCTAAAGACAAATAGGGCTACAAGTTTCTGTAAAATCTTTCCTCTGAGCTCTGGGATACAAATACATGAGGCTGTTCGTTATGTTTAAGGGTCACCAAAGGTCATTCTGAGAACAAATCTGTAGGTCTAAATGTTCTATCTGGAGATTGAGACCTCTACTAGCATTTTTTTTTTTTTTTTTAATTGTTCAAAACCATGAAGGAGTTGAAATCTTTTGGTCTAAATTATAATTCTGGAAAAAAGTTTCACCTGGTCCCCCAGGATCCAAAACCTTGCTTTTGGCAGTAGTAAGTGTCTAAAACTCAGTTGAAAATTAATTAGACTGTTTTACTGCACCAGATATGCACCTTTCAAGCACAAAGATTAGCCACACAGTTTTCTACCTTGATTTGTCAATCCAAATGTGTGTGTTTGCCCACCAGCATTTTATTCCATCTCCTAATGCACTAGTTGATAGGGATTAACACAAAAGATATACAACTTCCCAAAGAGATGCACAAGTACTTCCCTTCACTGAAGAAAAAGAAATTGCCTTCAGCTTTACCCTTCTTCCCTGCTGAAGCATAATATAGATCAGTCAAGTTTAGCAATGCAAAAAAATCTTTTCCATTGAAAAGCAAGGAATAATGACACAGATTCAGACCAATTGATTAAATAATCCAAATCCACTTGGTATAGAAGAAAAAGTTAGGAAATTCTACACACACAATTTTATAAACCTTGTGAGAATAGAGCAAGATCTGGGGCAGGACATCTGCAAATTGAAGACTACGAAGATGAGCTGTGAACTGTTTTAACATTTTCTTTCATGGCGCTGCATGAAAGAGACTTGAGTACAACCTGTCACAAGGCTTTTTTCTTCATCCCCTTCCACCTCTCTGTGTTGGTAATAGCACAAAGTTATAGCATCCCTCAAGAAAAATAAAGATATTTTTAAATGTATGAACATGTTCCCCCATATTGAAGAGGAAACAGAGAAGGAAGAGAAAAAAGGAACAAGACTGAAATACTGAAAGGTATCCTGTACTATTCCTTAATGTCAAGCGAGGAAGGCACCAAATAATTGGTGCAGGCGTGTTTCCCTTTGTTAACACACCCAACATTCTGTTGTGAGTGATTCTGTTGCTTGCTGAGATGTAGAATCCCTCCCAGTTGTCCCAGCATCTCAGAGTCCTGACAGAGGAGGAGATGGAGAAAATAGAAAAGGAAGAGCAGCTGTGAGTTTTCAAGCATGGTTTCAATTTGTTCCGGATGCCCATAGCAAAAGACCCTCAATTTTTTGGCAGTAACCAGCCAGAACATGTTTTCCTTGATTTGTTCCATGTTGTCAAATGGCACGTTAATGACAGCATGCCCACATACATCAGATAATCCTGAGATTGCCTAAGATCCATTGATACCCATCAAGCCATATACACAAAACTTTACATATTTTTCTTCCTAAAATGTCTCCAAGACTCAAGTGGACACACTGAAAACAAATCTTGAGCCTAAAGACTGGATGTGTGCAGTGATGTACTTTCACTAAGAACCTAGTAAGGGAACAACAAAAAAATCAGACCAGTGAATCACCTCACCCCATTTCTGCCTGCAGTGTGTTGGCACTTTAGCCAACGTTACCAATGGTGACATAGACCAGTTGGTGACAGAACACCCTGGTTAGCCCCTAAGTTTACTTTCGACTGCTCACTTTAGGACTGACATGCACCCTACTGCATTGGAGTTCCCTATTTCTCTTCAAAATGTTGGACTGCTATTATTTACAGAGCATTATTTTCTGCTAAATTTGTTTTGCTGGTATTTTTCATTTCACATTTGCTGTCTCTCCCACCTTGCTTATTTGTCAGATTTCTCCATTCATGTTGTCTGTGGCAGTTACAGTTCTTTATATTGTTGCCATGCTGAAAGTAACCCGAATTTCCTTCTCTCTTCCTAACGCTTTAGTTTGCTACATGCTTTGCCCTGTAAGGAATTAATATCCACAGCTCAAACAGATAGTCCCCTCTCAAACAACTAATAACAGTGAGAAAAGTGTTGCCGCCATGAGGATAAAGGCTTTATAGAAAGTTCTCCTACACACTCAAATCCCTTTTTCACTTTATCATCTTCACAAACAATGCTAATGCCTGTTTGAACAAAAAGGGAGCAAGCACTTGCACACCTAGGCTCCAGGAGTCTTCTAAGAAGGTCAATTTCTGAACACACTGCAGCTGCCCTGGGACCTCCCACCATTACTGGCTCCTGCACTGACCTTACCCTGTCCAGTTTGTGCCCTGCTTTGTTACTGGTCTTCACACATTGGGACAAATTCAGTAGAGAATCAAAGTCTGCCAGAAGGACAGCAATTTCTTTTGAACCTCAGATGGAAGAGAAAGAACAGCACTTCAGCGTGCCTCTAATTACAGCCACCATGACAGTTCATATGTGTAGCAATAAAAATAACCATAAACCTACCTAATCATTAAAACAAAGTAAACAGCTCCTCTCTGTATCATCATACACAGGTACTGGAGCTGCTAATAAACCAGGAAGAGCACTGAGGCACTGGAGGTGCATCTTCTCTATCTCCACAGTTTCTTAAACAACTTTAGAGGCATATTTTTATTAAGTATATGCAAGGCAGATGATCTTAAACCTCAAAAAGAGTCTGTATAATAATTGTGTGCTCTTCTAATGCTCTCTAAAGGCCTATTCAGAGTCCATTCTGAAAGAGAATAATATATCAAGAACTTCTGCAAACTTCCTTCTAATGAACACATGCCAATTTGAGACCAAGAATTCTGGCCTCAGAGGACAAAATAACCACTGCTTTTAGTCTCTGGGTGTTTTGCTACTTTATTTCAGAGTGATTCAAAATCTAATTAAATTTCTAAACTCTAATGAAATTACAGAAGAAAAATCATTTAGGATTATATTATATACAATTACTCACAGATGAAAATTACAGTTAGCCTTTTTCACCAGGATAGGGTCTCCTGAGAAATCCTTGTTACTCATATAACATACAAATCTGACACTCCTCCCACTATTTACAGGTCAAAGGTAAAAGCAGAATTAATTAAACATATATATCCTGCCCAGTGGCCAAGTGGAGGAGATGGGTAACAGAGGCTTGGTAATGATGATCATGCTTGAAACTACATTTCCCAGTTTGGCCAAGAATTTGAATAAACCTGCTTCAAAGAAGGAGATTATTAAGTCTGGCTTATTCTGATCAGTGCTGTTCCTCACCAGAGGAACTGATTGGAACTGCTCGGAATGGGAATAGCAAAGCATACACACTCAGCAGTGCACAGCCAGTGAACCAACTTATCTGAAACATTTTGCAGACAACCAGCAGTAGGATAAACCAAGCAGCTTTAGAGAATTCGCCAAACAACTAATATTTAAATGCTTAGTTTATTCTTTGAAGTAAGAGACCAATGAGCTAGGCCAGTGGAAAAAAAAGAAAGCAAGCAAGAAAGAGGGTCAATGTTTGTTATTTATTTCTTCCATTATAGGTTCTCAGGATCTTAAGAGCATGGGATCATTTGCTGATGACGTACAAAAACACTGAGAGTTTCTAACTAGAATCTTGATATCTTTTACCTTCATTTGGTGCAGAGAATTTTGTTTAGTTTTGGAGTTTCCAACTCTGATCCCAGATAAAACCATGAATAATAAGAAAACAGCAGTGAATTACACATGTGCATATCTACACACTCACAATGGATCAAGCCATTAACAAATACTATGGTTATGGGTACCACATTCAATCAGTTCTACTTACGCCTCACAAAGCAAAATGAGCCACAAATTACTGCCACCTTAGAGAGTTCATAGGTCATTTTTATTTGTATTTTTAGTGCCTTCAGAGCAATATCTGTTGCCTAATACTGTGTGTTCCTTATTCTTTCACAAACACCTGAAAGCCATAAATGAAATTCTTCACTCATATCTTGTCAGATCAACTAAACACTGCCCATCTGCATTCATTCTTCTGCCAAGGTGGCCGTACATATGCAGTCACTAGCATTCCTACAACGGCTCCATTAAAAACAGACTTCTGGAAGGAGGGCTTTACAGCTGTAATTTTCTCAGCAAAAAAGACATTTCATCCAGCCTGTAGATGCAAGAATCTCCTGAAACACTACTTCACAAGAGGAGGAAAAGGAAATATCCAAGAGATTTTCTCTTAAAAATTTGCACTCAAGTTTTGTTTCCCGATATTTTCATTTCATTATACAAGCAGCTACATGAGATGAAGATACTAGACAGCAAAAATTAGCATAAAGCAGAAAAGTGCATCAAGAATCAAAAAGTAAAAGTAATATGGAGACCTTCCAGAGACTGCTGGGTGAGGTGGGGAGTGGACAGTGTTTTGTGTCTTCTATCCCTAAGGAACGGACCTGAAATGACTTTGGAAGTATAAGTTAATTTAACAGAACGTGTTAATATTTAGTTACATATTTTACTGTCATTTGATTATGCATCAGGTTAATGTGTTTGAAAATGTGAGTTTTCACTAAGGAAAAAAACTGTTTTTTTTTCCCCACCATGGTCCAACAAATAAACTGAATCTCCAGAGGTCCCTTCCAGCCCCTACAATTCGGCCACTAAGTTGCTGTTTTCAGTTCCTACCATGTCTGGATATTTTTCTAGGATAGAAGTGGCATCAATAGCTTTTTCTTCCTAGGACTCACTTGTAATGTATTTGCAGCTGCGGTGAGTTTTTTCCACTCTGTGTTCAGCCAAGTACTCTTCTCCTGAAAATATTATAATGGCATAAATGTTGACTTAAAATACATAAAAATAAATAGGCTAGCAATAGAAGGTTCTCCTTCTAAGGCAGAAAAGCCACTTGCACCACACTAGACTTAGAAGATTTCATCAGAGACCAATCCACTCCAGTTGAACTTTATCAAAGTTGTAAAAATAAATGTTAGCATTTAAAACTCCCTTAGAAGCCAACTAGCTGAATGTTGCTCTGTTTATCTTCCCCAGAGTATATTTATTTGTGATTATTGTTTATATATTGAACTTAAGCCCCAAAAGAGAACTTGTTTGCAAGTTTAACTATGCAGGATGTGACTGTTACTTCCCTATACACCATGTGACCTGTTTTTTTTGGTTTTTTTTTTTTTGTCTCCCTCTTCACTACAGAAGAACTAAATTCAGAAAACTTGGGTGAAATTACTCTGTTGTCAAAACTTCATAATGACTTTACAAACAAGCTGGATACCAGTCCTAATGACGTTTCTTCTTCTCTTACGTAAGTGGTTTATCATATTTCTTTTTCATCCTTTTAGACAGGTGCTTTTTTCCCTTGATTTTTGTGGGGTTATTTCCCAGTATGACTGCATGTATGTTGTTTAAGAATTTATTTAGAACTCTAATCCTTAGGGGAGGAACTTATGTTGAACAGTGTAGAATTTTACTTGGTTTTCTAGCCAAGATTTCCTAGCTTGAGTACTAAGGCATCATCCAGAAGACATCCTGAAGTTAAATGCATGCATCTTTGCAGACGAGATGGCAAAGCTGCTGAGCATCCTGTTTGTCACAGTGCAGGAAAGTAGTTCAACGGAATATAGAAAGAAATTGATCCATATGCATGCTACCTGCAAACCACTTTTGGTCTCTGTCTCTCACAGGATGTTGAAGCTCCTGACTCAGGATGATGCTTATAGCTTTCAAGCCAATGCAAGGCTTTGTCACCCTCATAACTTGCCTCTTGCTTCATGGTTTCTCAGCTCCATTATTTGTAGGGAAGAAGTGGGTCACAGATAGGAAGTATCATCAGAACTCATGTTAACACTGGGGCTGAGGTGTACTACCAGAGAGGAAGGAGTTGACAGCAACTCCACAACAGAAGCTTACATGGGTTACTATGACTTCCAAGACATTAGGTAAGGGGGCAGGCACCCTCTGGTGGCAAAAACCTCATTGTCACCAAACAGACACCGCCATGCAATCCTACTTCGAGCAGAAATTCACCTGTCCTTGGGGAATCCCACACGTAGTTTTCCCCACCTAAAGCACGCAGAGCAGCCATTCCCCCTAGCATTCACTGTAAACATGCTCCTGCCTCTGCAAGCAATCCTATCCGTAGTCTAGAGCAGTTCTCTGTCCTCATTCCATCTTAGTATGCATAGAAATTTGTGACTCACTACCATTTTGTTGGCTTTTGATGTTCTCTGTGCCTTCCTATGGATGCTCCCAAGAACCCAGAGGAATGAGACTGTTTGCCACAAAGGACACGGGTAACCAGCTGTGCTTATAGATTTGAAGAAAATGTCAGCAGCAATTGCTCCCTATTACTGAATAGCTATTGCTCAGCAAACAAATGGTGCAAGTCCCATTAATACGGCAACATTTCCCTGGAGCAAGGAGATGTAGACCTAAGAACGGCAAGACATACAAAAGCTACTCTGCAATAGATACTGGGAAAATGCATTGACACGCCTCCAAGCGTTACACAGAAGGGTGCAGGCAATGCCATATCTGTGGGCCTTGGATAGAGAGTAGCCTGGCAAGGACTAGAGGTTCCTGCCTCCTTATAAGAGGGACACTTGTCCTCATCTATTTGTGTGGAAAAGGATGGAGGAAGGAAACAGTGCCCTCCTTACAAAATTTAGATTCAGCTTAGAATTTTGCTGCATCAAACACCAGCCAATTTATCTATTTTTTTTTAATTATTATTTTTTTAAGTATCTCTGTAATATGATAGAGAGTGCAGAAATAACAGCAGAGTAGCAAAGTCCTAGACTGCAGTAAGAGAGGATTTGCTGAGATGTCATTATCAAGATGAGTCATTAGCACAAAAATAAAGGGAAAATAAACTGCTTACCTTCAAAAGGCCTCAAGTATGCAGGAATCTCCACCAAGATACCCTTGCCTCCACTGCCAACATTTAAATGAGGTCTGGGAATGGGTGGATCCTGGCTTTACCTCTTCTGTTTAGTCAGGAGTATTGCATACACCTGAGTTCCCTTGGGTTGGCCCTGCTTTCCCACCAGGTGCTCAATCATTGCCTCAAGCCACAGCTCAGCATTTCCACTACAAATGGTTTTCAGAAATTGTTTTCAGTGGAGCCATTGCCAGTAATACCTTCTTTGTTGAAGTCATTCCCTATTTGACTATGGAGTTGCTCAAATACACACTGTGAGACCTTTTATTCTACCTCATCTCTGAGCTTCTCAGGTATTTTCTTCCTTCTCCCTTTGCTCCCCCCAAAGGAGGCGATGTCAAACCCTTGGCTGCTGCAGTGCCACAAGGCCAACCACTACCTTCTCTAATGAGAAGGAGGTATGAGAGGGAGGAGGAAGAAAGTCACATGGAAACAGGAGACAATAGAAGAGAGTGAGGAAAGAGCTGTGCATCAAGGCAGACAAGGTACATGTTCTTATTTTGGCAGGTTACAGGAGATTCAGGTCCACTCACAGTCTGGAGAAGTTTTATATGTATATGGTGCAAATATATATATATATATATATACACACATACATACATATATATATACATACATACATATATGGATTCATCACCTGCTTAGCTGCTTTACCTCCAGGATAGTAAATAAAATCACGGCTCCTGGTTCAAACACAAGATGCAACATCAACACATCAGCATCATAGAACAACTGATGGCCTACATGTTTTTATAAATCCAGTCTGTAAACACAATCATATTTCCATAAACTCCAGGTCTACTGGAACTAGTGCAGCCACTTCCCCAGTTTGTATCTCCAAACAACCACACAGAGCTTGTTTGTTATCAGAGGACTTCCACTGTCCTCTTGACAAGAATCAATTCCACCTTCTAGTACCTTCTGTACCAGATATAGTACAGATCATTGTAGACAAAATCATGCCATTGCAGATATTGATAAAATTACATGTAGAATGTTCTGTTAAGGTACCATGACATAATTCAAGTCACTTGCTCCTTGGCATTCTGCTCCCCACCCAGATATCCAGCACTGCAGATTAGGCTGGATTTAGGTAAGCCAACTGGCCATACAGTATCAGTAAAACTCAGTGGTGTCTTTAACACAGACTCATCTACCTGCATTATGGTGCAAATTTTATGTTATGTATGAGTCAGACACATTTGAGAGGTCAGACAGCTCCATCAGTTACCTCAAGATCCTTTGAGAATGATCCGGAAGTCACTCCAATAGAGATATCATGCTCATCTTCAAGGTTCTATGACCCAGAAACAAATCTTGTCCAAGTTCAGAGGGTCTACTGAAAGGATGGGAGACAGTCTGAACCCAGAGATGAGAGCCAGTCAGAAAGCAAGAACTGGGCCTGCGGTGCTGCAGAGCATTGGGAATCATTGCTATTACCCTTGAGGACTGTGTCCATCCCCAAGAGATCAGAGCTGAAGGCAGGACTTAGATCAATCAGTGACATGCACGCGTACGGGTTGATAGCTAAGCTAGATGATCTCAGTGGTCTTTCCAGTCGTAATGATTCTATGACTGCATTAATCCATTTCTTTCCACCTAAGGAAAAACTGAAGCAAACAGAAGACAGCCATCTAACACTCACTCCTCAAAAGCAAAAGGTTTTCAAGGAGCATCCAGTAAATGATATTAAATGTTAATTAAAATCATATTGGAAGTATGAGCTGAAAACATTCTCTTCAGTCCTATGGGTTTTCAGAGATTTCCCTCCCTCCTTTTTTTTTAAAAGGAAACTAATAATTAAATTTCAATATATTAAGCTGACCTACATAAAATATTCCATGTAAAATATTATTTCTGCCATAAAACACATAATCTGTCACTGGTTTAATTCCATTAGAAAGCATACATTAAGGTCTATGTATTATGACCATTAGGATAATAAAAGTAATACAATATAACTTTTATTATGTTTGAATTTGAAACATTCTTCATATGAGCACAAAGAATAATTAGAGAGGTGGAAGAAAGGTGGCTTTTTAAAAATTATTTTTAATTTATAATGAAATAAATTCACAGGCAAGAGCAAAGAGACTAAAAGAGACTGATTGTGAATCTGGAAACCCAGGGGCTTCACTTTTTACACCAACAATGTAGTCTTAGTTTTATTTATTTAAATTTCCTTTTCTTTATAACTTCGATTTCAGTCAGCTTAAACAAACATCTTTGTGGTCATATCCTGAAACAAATTCCTCAACCTCCCAACTCCCATCTCAAAGCATCATGGGATTTTTGAGGAGAAAAGTGTTTTGTTTCTGTCTGTATAAAATAAATTTCCAGACATTTTGATTATGAAGAATAGTTTAGGGAAAAAAAAAAAAAAAAGACTTTCAGCTGAGAATTACAGCTCCCCAAATACATTTGGTTTAAAATGCAAGAGTTTTTTTTAAGCTTCTCTCCATAGCTTTGAAGCTTGGTTCGTGATTTATGAAAATTTGGGAATAAAAATGTGACTAAGATCAGTAAATAAAAATAAACCTGTTCAGAACCACCCAATAGATCAGATTTTTTGACATCATGGCAGAATTCCTAGAGTCCATGCTCAGGTCAAGAAAGGTTTTCAGCCATCTGCAAAGCAGACTTAAGGTAGACTCTCTAAAAGGACCAAAATGATTGGTTGCGTGGCTTTGGGAAGAAGAGGATTATATTTCAAGTTTAAAAGCAATCCTATTTCTAGCATTCATTTTACTGGAGGAGAAATGAAAGCACAGCCACCAAAGAAGGCAGAATGACTGATACATCACTCTCAGTTTTATTCAGGTAGATACAGAACATTTTTCTTGATGTCCTAACAGGCTAAAATATTTATGTTTCAGATTTTTGGAGAGCAAAGGTACATGCTTCTGGAAACTCAGAGGAAATAGGTGAGTTCATGGGGAGATTTTCACTTCCAGGCAGGAAAGCAAAAAACTATATTCCTTTTTGTGTTACATACATAGAACAATTCACATGCTTCTTATGTGTAAAAAATCATACTCTGTTTAAGTGCTTGTACTTTTCCTAGCACAGTAAAGTCTTGCCATGGGACTATGGCCTTAAAAATTGTTGATGTAAACATAACAAGCATAGGTAGGCCAGAGCCAGGAGTAGTACAGATCCTGCACATATGCAAGCCCTCAGCCTGATAGATAAAGGTGGACCCCTATGGTGCAGTGTTGCAGGAATCACGATATGCTTTGCAGTTTACACTTAAAAAAAAATAATAATAATAAAAAATTATACATATATATAATTTTTTTTATTTTTTATATATATATATATATATACACACACACATCTTTTTCCTTGCAAGGACTCACATACAGAGCAGTAAGGAGGCAGGAATATGGGTCTGGGGATACAAAGTGAAGGGCAGTGGGGATTTTGGGATCCATTTTGAGGGGAAAATTAGAGTTGTAGCTATAAAACTCAGCTGACACCTGGACACACCAAATGCTAAACTTTTCATTACCATAAAACTGCATTGAGTGCCTTAGCCAACAGGTTTGCACAGCTTCATGATGCACAGGGGCAATCTGTTACGTTAGTATTCTCAGCTAATTTGTCTCGCTCAGCTTTGTCAGCCCCTTCTTAAGAAGAGAAAACCAATTGAAATAAAAAAAAAAATTAACTTTGCAACTTTGTGTTACCATATCTGAAACACAGTTCTGCTTATTAATTATTGGTGTGTATTCACAGGTTTGTTTTCCATTTTTACAGATTTCACGTATCTTATTATAGGAGTTACTCTGGGAGCCTTTCTAGCAATTGCTTTTATAGCAGTAATAATTTGTATGATCAAAAAACAAATGCTTGACCATGTCTTCAGAGGTAAGAGAAACTACTCCTGATTTCTTATGCAGACTTCTAGATTCCCTTCTGCTCTGGATCAGCAGATCTGAGCTCTGCTGTTAGGAATTGCATGTGTGTTGCAACTCCAATTTTCCTCTAAAGAACTATTCTAAAATCTCTGAAGTGCTAGGGACCCTAGAAGTATGGATTCACTTTTCAGTATAACTAAATCAGTTATTCCACTTAACTAGAGAAATATGATTCATTACAGCTTACTGCCTGGGTATCTTTTTGGGTAATGAATTTTTAAAACAAAATTCTACCTATTCAATGTAACCAAAAGAGTCTGTTGGATTTGTAGGATAGACAGGAGAGAATTTCAAAAAGCAACTTTGCAGCTCAAGTTGCATGCAAAGCACCAGCTCTATGTTGTTCATTTTTCAGAACAAAGGAACTCCCCTAAACTTAGCAAATTTCCACCACTTTAAAAGTAAAACAAGTTATTAATGATGCTAATCATTGGAGTTACTCATTCAAATACTTATATTGTACAATCATTGGAGTTACTAATCAAAATGGAGCAAGAGAACTCAGTGCAAATAGGCTGCTACAGAACAGAATTGGGAACCACTCATCTGTCCACCATATCTAGAACTTGGTTCTGTGACTATATCTTCACTTTAGCCTTCATGTGACAAACAAAAAGTGATGTCACAGCATCCCAAACTGTATAACTACTAATTCAGCAGTTCACCATGACCCAGCCCTTCAACAGCAGAAACAGTCTTTTGCTTAGTAAAATGAAGAGCAGAGCTGTCTTAACTATCAAGCACGAAGTGAAGTAGACTGAGCTCCCCAAGCCTAGCCTTTTGATTCCCATCATAGCATAGATTCAATGCCATTTTCAGTAAATGCTGATCTCTTAATGGATGTTTTTGCAAACAGACTCCCCAGATACCCCATGAGGACACAAATGATACTGTAATGCTACTTCCTGAAAGACAAATGGCTGATGTCTTCTTTATGGGCAGTACACAGTGGTCCTAAGAGGAAACTACTTCCTCCTAATTTTCATCAAGCATCTGTCCTTGAAGTTGGTCCTCATTATACTCTGAGAATGTACTACAAACTCAAAATAGCTAAAATAAAAACAAAAATAATTTTGAGAAAAATTGTCAGGAGGGATTCCAGCTGGAAGAACTGAAAAAGGCTTTAGGAATGTTATGTGGCTCTACTAGTATCAAAGAGTTTGACCTCAGACAGGATAGCTTTTCCTACTTCACCACCTGTTCTGGTTGCACCCTCATTACTTCTGAAGAGGCCTATCACCACTCTGTTCCTTGTTTTTTAACTAACCCTATTTTCCTGTTCTCTCTTTAGAGTCAGAGGGCAAAATGGATAGAAGGTAAGAGTTATTGCTCCTGGGGTTTTCTGAGGTGTAGTGTGATATGCCAACTGTAGTAACTAACCCTGCTGTCTTTATGCATGATTCTTCCCTGCAGCTATGATTTAAAAGATAACACAACATACATGCAGGTCTCTAGAAGACCATGCTACCCATTTGTAATGATCAGAAAGATCAGTGCTGTTGAATGGTGATACAGGAGGTGTACTGACAAAGAGACTAGTGCAAACAGAAAGGTGTTACAAAGAAAAAGGAATAGTGCTCACCAGTCTCTGAAACTCTAAGCTCACAGGGAAAACTCCACAAAGGAAGGATCTCCAACCAGAGAACTTTTCCCAGTGGCAGTCAGCCCTTAAATGGGGTCTAAGAGAGGTGCAGCCATGCTCCATTCCTTCCTGTCACACAGCTGATTTGCTTTCACCTGTGTTCTCAGGGCTGACCCAGTCCTTTCTCCAGGTGTTCAATCAGTGGCTCAGGCCACGACTCAACAGTTACCATACACTGGTACATCTAGTGGAGCAGCACAGAAAAGGGAAATCCCATTCAACGGGAGTTTGACATGGAAGAACTAAAAAAAACACCTCAGTAGGATGAGATTCTTTTTAAAAAGTAAATCATTCAAATGCTTTTGATTCTGCCTATTTGTTTTGTACTACATATTATAATTGCAAGTTTTATTCACCAACTCTCCAAAACAACATCAAAAAACAAAACAAAACAAAAAACCCCTCAAAACATTACATGAATAACTAGCTGAAAGCCAAAGGCCTTGTTTCAAGGGTTTCCATTTACAGTTAGAATTTTTCTGTATTTTCTGTTTTCATGATACTGATATTTTCAAAAGTGCTTGAGGTTAAATATATACAAATCCAAGCAAATGGCTTTGTCTAAAGCTTCCCAGTCACTATGACTGGACCAGTTCTGAGATCTGCCTTTACCCCAGGTTCTTACAGATCAGTGATCAGTGATTATTCTGGAAGAGATACATTTTTACCCTTTACTTTCTTTCTCCCTACCCAGAACCAGCAAGTCTGCTGTATGTTTTGAGCACCTAATGGGCTCATAGATATGAGAGGCAATGCCAGGCTGCTTGGGAGATGGCTGCTTCTCACCTGAGGTCATTCAATAGGGAAGAGATGTACAGAGTTTGAAATGTAGCCTGCAAGTAGTCTGTTGTATCACAGTAATCTGCAGGAGTAGATGATGTTTTGTGTTTCTCCCAGAGATTTTATAAGTAACTAGAAAAGAGATTACATAAATTAATCAGCATTCTCATAAAGTGAAGGCAACAGCTGTTCTCAGTGACCTAAGGAAAGCCTTTTAGCCTCTCTCAGAGAGGTGGATATGAGTGCTAATTGGCATGTCCCCATCACAGCCATTCCTCACAGAGGCCATACAACATATGCAGGCACTCAGTTGAAGATCAAGGCAAGGACATTCCTTGAGAAAAGTACTTCAGTGTTTTGCTTGACAGAAAAAGGCCCCAGCCTGGAGCATGTGATGTTTTCTAAGGGAGATGCTTTCACAACCTAACTGAGCTAATGGGCACAAAACCCATTTCCTTTCACATCACAGAGCATTCTTCTATTTTCTTGCATGGCACTCAAAATTTCTGATCAAACCAAAACAAATTAGCACTATCATACAGTCAGAAGACAGAATATCGAGCATGCAGTAAACTGTCTCTGGTGTGCTAAGGACAGTATGGACAGCAGTGAATGAGGAAGAGCAGGTGAGGAAGAAAACTAAAGCAAAACAGAAACTATAGACACCAGAGTCAAGAGAAAGAAGAGAATAGACAAGAGAGATGTATCTGAATGAGATACAGATGGCATGATCTATGAACATTCTACATTGGATTTTGTTTAACTATCATATGGCTGTCTATTTTGTATGATATTTCCTTCAGAGACAATATGAGCATCCATGATACCTTCCCTCTGATCTTCCTAGGGGAAGCAACTGATTTTGTCATGGCAGCAAAATTCAGCAGCCTTAGTGATGATCTTACACTAGCCTCTCAGATGATTCCTTGTCCCAGTCTGCAAGCAGTTGCTAAAAGGTAGAAGTTCCCAGCTGCATGTTAAAATTCCAATCTTCAGGCTGGAAACAGGATGCAATGAATATAAATTTTCTGCCTTTGAGCCACTGATGCTGACCGGTGAGAGAAGCTGTAATTTCAAAATATCTGGGGGCAAAACTATGTATGCTAAAGATGATGTTTTTCTGTAAAGTAGAAAACGACTGGAAATCCACCATCTCATCTTAGTTGTACTTCTTAATTTTATTATAGCACTGAGTAATTTATAAACTCCTTTGTTCTTGTTCACTTTGAGGCACCTATGTACTACTCCTTAGTGAATTTTAAATGGGTTCCATAAAACAGAAGCTGATCTGAGGAAACGATATTTACTTTTACTGATCTTGAGGAAACCATTGTTTTGTAAGTGTAAGAGTCAGTACATAATGCAAGCCTCAGTGAGTAACAAATATGTAATTTGTTCTTGTTTACCTACTATAATGATAGGTAGCACAACTGATAAAACAATGCTGCAGATGATGCAAACGTACATTAGGCTCTAAGGAACTTATGAGGATATGAGTGAGAAAACTAACAACAGTATTACCTGTGAAATGCAGCCATTCTTGAGATAACACCACTTTTTAGTAAGGAAGTATTGTAGTTTGTTTTATAAACAAATCTATGCTATTCCACATCTCAGCAAAAACTAACTTGTTTTTGCACAATCATTCTTTAATATAAACTACCTAGTCACAGAAAAATCAAAGGGAAATGCAGCATACAAAATCCAATGTTCTATTTAATCTTTTCTCTTACCCTTTATAGGAGGATCTTTCCACAGGACTCTTATCCATACTGGCATCTCTTCTTTGTAGGACTCAACAAATGGTGGTATATGTTTTAGGTCTTAACATTCATCATTTATATGGTTGAGGACATTTGTGCATGTCTAAAAACAAGATGTATGGGACAGAGCCGTTCCTAACAACTTGAAAAATGGAATTAAAAAAAAAAAAAAAGAAAGCAAACAAAAAACCTTACAACACTTGAACACCACAACCTCTCAGGACACTGGACCAGAAACCCTCACTTTCTTGAAAGCCACATTTAAATATCATAAATCACCAAAGTTGGAAGAGACCTCCAAGATCATCCAGTCAACAGTCCACAAATACATTTTTTTTTTTTTTACACTGAATACTTACATTGTAAACACTACAGTATTACAAGTACTATCAATTTCCACAAGAGTAACCAAGCCATATGCTCATTTTATTAGATTCACTTTTTCCTATAGGTCAAAGGGATAACTTCCCATTTACTCATGTAACATGATAATCAGATCTAACCTAATTTTCACTACTTGCTTCAATACTCTGAGGACTCTAATTCATGTCATTTTTAGGCCAATGGCTCATTCTGGAAAACCCTTTTGATAAAGAAAACTCCTCTAACACAAATTACTACCTCCTAAGTTTATTCCAATCAATCATACAGGCATTCTGAGTGATAATCAGTGTATCACCTCTTTAGGACTGGAGAGGAGAACTGGTATATCATCTGCAGACAATCTTCTGCTTGATCACTGATGATTGCTCAGAGAAAAGTAAAACAAAAAACTACCACCTTAATTCAACTGACATCACACTTGCTGAATTCATGTTCAGTGAAATTTTGTTTCAAATTTCACATACTGTACCCATAAGTGCCTCAAGCCATCCCAATGACTGTCATAAACTTATGTGGATGTCGTCCAGGGCAGTGTCATCATGGTCATCAAACTTACACCAGGCAAAGGAACAGAGAGAATCTCCTTTCATTCCAGAGCCCTGGAACCTAATCTAAGAGACAACACTGCAAGGTCATGTTTTCACCAAAGTCAGACAGCATTCCCACGTGTCACTTTCGCTGCTTTCCCAAACCATTACAACAGAAGTGTTTTTAGCTCCATATGATACCACAAGTTCACTGTAAAATAGCTAACAGTGTTTACCTCTTTATTAAGTCAGGCATATAACAATGTGACTTAAACAATCAGTTCATAATGGGATGCCCTTAAATGCAATGGAATATTTACTAACACCTGAGAAGAGAAAGAGCCTTGAGGCAAGCTGCTGTCAACTAACAAAACAGTAATTTAGATGTCAACTGACAATTATTCAATGTCCTTTTTTTAATTAATAGCTCATGTCAGTTTCAAATATCATCTTGGTGTAAGCTTAGTAAATTATAATGCCTAAAATTTCATGCAAGTTTAATGTATTAATAAAAATGTCTGGGCACATTTAATGCTAGCAATATTTTGAGTTAACTACAGTGTATGGCAGCCAGATTTATTCTGACAGCAGACAAAGAAAGAGGCATACAGAGACAAGGAGAAGGATGGAGAGACAGAGGACATGGAGTAAAATGGAACAGGCACACATTTGAGCCTGCTGAAATAACTAAAATAATCTGTTGCCTCAACACATTCTTGGCAGCAATGTATATCAAAACTCATCATGCAGCTCTGTGGGCTCTACAGGCTCCTACGTAAATCATTCAGCATAAGATCAGGTTTTAAATGCAATGCACAAGTCATTCTGATATGTGAGGGAGGAGCTTCAGAGCTGCACACATAAAGTACCAAGCAGATTGGTGATTTTCTTTTGCTACTCAAAGAAGCATCTAGATGTTCTCTTGAGTTTACACTCAATTTCTTCCATTTCTTTCCATTGCTGGACTTTTCTTATGAAATGCATGGTATGCATGTCAGAGGATTCTTTAGACAAACTGCAGAGGGCTTGGAACGAAACTAAGTATATGTTTTAAATCTCTTTTTTGAATGGAAGAACAACTCAGCTAAATACTATCATCATTGCATTATTCTCAGCTGATGGAGCTCTTCTAGTGGGTTGTAGCAGACCGTGTCCATTGATAGGAAAAACCCTCTTTCCTCATTCTGACCACGCAAAATTTGTGCACTCCTGGCATGAATGATGCACCTTCCTGTTGATGTCAGATTTTCATAAACAATAGTAAGGTCAATAAGCAATTTTTAGGCAGTAAGATACTTAAAGACTATAATTATAGCAGCTCCATGAAAAACAGTTCTCCTTTCCTCCTACACCCTCATGAAACAGGCAAAAGGTGTCCTTTACCAGCAACAAATCACATAGAGTGGCACATGATGGCACTGTGTGTTTTCTACACACATAAAGGCTCACTACAGCTCAGAAATGCAGGACACAGTTGCATCTCCAGCTCAGAGGTGTTCCTCTGGGAGGCAAGGTTTAATTTTAGCCACATTTAGTTTTAGCCTACCCAGTTTCACTGCATAAAAGGAGCCCGCAGGGATGGACTCTTACACTGAATATCCCCATTTAACAGAAGCAAATTACAATTGCAGAGTGCCAGAAGTGTTTTGTACAAATAGTGTATTACTGTCCAGGCTGCCGGCAATCTGTGAAGGGCCTGCAGCTGAGCAAACTCTCAAAGCCCTCATGAAATGATAACCTTTGAGGCTGAGACAGGGTTCGAAGTCATGGCTCATTGCTTCCATCTAACCTCCCTCTCTAAAACCAAGGAGAAACAATCATTGCATCACGAAAGCCTCCATTCTCTATCTACGTTGCTCAACTCTAAAAATATTGCTATGGATTAAACAGGAGGGGAAATCATCCATTTGGAAAATGTAAACATCAGAGATAGAAGGCACTGCAAAGACTTGTTTTAGACAGTGAAGCACAAGTTTGAATGTTGAGCTGCAGTTTCTTCCAGAAGCTCCATAGGTTATAGAAACTGTCTCAGCCTATACATTTAGGTTAAGAACTGTTTTCCTGTTTTATTACATCTGGGCTTGTATTCAGCTGCACAGACAGGCAGAAATAATGAACATTAACAAGAGCTGATCTAAGTTTCAGAGTTTCCCATCAGGTTTAGAGTCACAAAGTAAGAAAAACACCATATTTTCAAGTGGAGAACAGTTCTTAGTTTTCTTTTGATCTACGTAGTCCAGACTGGTGTATAATACCATGAATTGCAGGAAGCAATCAAGTAGACATAAGTCACACCACTGATACTATTAGCTGAAGTCTGAACTCAAAAACTTAACTGGTGACCTCATCTTAATGCTAGGGTACTTCAGAAAGTCTCAAGGAGGAATCCTTCAGAAAATAGGGCCAAAATTCACAAATCAAAATCTTTAAGTAAAAATGCATTTAAAAAGAAGAGGCCTTGCCCTTATTTAAATGCATCATGGGGAATGGTGGTGCACGGGGAAAAAGAATTAAAATCCAGAGTGCAGGCTGTGGAAGGACTCTGGGCTCTGAAGTGTTTTGTAATGGCTCAGCCTCTGGATCAGTTATCCACACGTAACACTATATGTACAGCCTCTCAGCCACTCTACTATCCATTGAAATCATATCTGCTTAAGATGCAAACACATACTGCTGCTGTACTATAGGCAAGTTCACAGGAAAAAGTTCTTGAAATAGCAAGATGCCAAAAATACATCTGCAAAGGAATTCTATTTTATAGTTACGAATCAGAGTAACTAAACTGTCTTCTCCACAGAAAATTTTTAAACGAAACAGGAGGAAACAGACTGCTATTGATTGTTTTAAACCACAATAGAGTAATTTTTGTGAATTTTAATTAATTTTCAGTGCAGGAATTTCTTCCTGTGGAAATAAGTCAGCCTTGGAGGTGGATGTTTTCTTTGAACTAATCTAATGTTAAGAGGACATTTTTCCCAGAAGTAAGGTGTTTCACTTTTCAGCTTGGAGATATCTGGTATAAGGTTAGTCCATTCTCACTGTTTCATCCAAGCCACGGCCCCGTTCAGAATTTGTTCAGACATCTGTGTGGATGCTGCCATTCAGTGCTCTTGTTCCTCCCTACAGAAGCTATCACCACTTCAAAGAAGCTTTCTCATGCACATTCATGGCACAGCTTGTAACAGAATTGAGGCATCAAAGGGAAAAGAATTAACTGTAACTTGCATCTCTGTTACCTTTAAATTCCCAGTCATCCAGGCAAACCCAACTTCCCTAGCATCACTGAGGCATCGGCATCTTTCCTGGCTTTCCTAAAACAAGCCTCTTTTACTCTCTTTTTAAACTACGATGGTCAGTGTTTTTTCTTGTGTCTGGAGAAAAAAAAAATAAAAAAATCAATCATTCAAGAGAATCCCTGACACCTTTAGGGTCAAAGATCAGAAAGTTTTCTCTTTACATTCCTCAGCTATATATACCTTGAGCTATTCTTTCACCACTCATACTTTCTCCAGAATACTTTTTCAAATTCTCCCAACTAATGCATTCTCCAAACAGCACAGTCGTCAAGTCAATGGGGTTTTCATCAATCATTAGAGGTTTACAAATAAGGAAAAACAAAGACCCCATAACCCATAATAACCTCCATAACCCATATGAGATTTGCAAAGAAGGCATCTACTTTACCAAATCAATCAAAAACGACCCTTTGCGGTCTGCTTAAATGGCAGTTTCCCTTTGCACTGTCATCATGAAAAAATATCATCAGTGAACAACTACTGCAGGAATGTAAGCAGAAGACAACTTGGAGAGTTACTGTCCACTCAGGCAGTGGGAATGCTTTGACATTTGCTAAAGTCTGGTATAAACCTGCACAAGATGAGCCCAGCCAATATGCTGGAGCAGGTCTGATTCTTTTGCTCAGTGTTAAGGATAGACTGAAGGTTGCATCCATTCCATCAATTCTTTGGAAAAACAAACAAACAAACAAAAACAACATAACAAACAAAAAAAACCACAGGTGTTCTCAGTATGCACTCCAGGAACCGAGGTTAATGAAAACTGTAGTCAAGCATGTGATTGCCAGTAAACATATACTGAAACAGGTAAAGGTGGTCTAAACAAATTCACGTGTATTTGTGTAACTATATTTAAAAAAGAAGGGCAAGTAATCCTAGTAAAAATGGCTGTCTCAACCTCTTACAAATACATAATTGCAGAAACAAATTTTAAATACCCATTCTCCACTAAGGCAACAAATGGAGCAGTAAACTGGCTTTTCTACCTGGTTCTGTAACTATCTTGCTTAGCAGAAGGTTGCTCTTCTGAACAACCTTGGCAAGTTACTTTTGCTCAGGCTACCCTTTAAATAAAATGAAATTAATCTTTATAATTACATACTTCAAAACCAAGGACGTTGAGCTTTGTACTGTGCTGTGAACACCAGGCTTTAAAAAGCAGTGCTAAGGCAATTGGTAGGCACTTTCAGGCCCTCAATGACTCTAGCACTATTCATGAAAACAGGGAATATTTAATATACACATGCATACACACAGAAGCAGTATTATATTATACTAGTAGTATACAGTAGTATATTATATATTATACACACAGCCCAAACCGTTAGGGTTCATTAAATCCCATTCCAGGATACTTCACTGATGCTAGCTATTAGCCTGATAGGCAGAGCCACACTTCTGGCTATTTTTTCCTCCTTCCTGGCCACTTTCCACATTCTCTAGGAGAGCATCTGCCCCAAGATTCCTGCGCTCTCATCAGATCTGGGGGCTGCATTTGCAGTTGACCTTTCTACAGCTGCCAAACAGACAGGAATCCTTATTCCTTCCTCCTCCTCTGCACAACTGTTTGAGGCTAGTTCTGAATAGCTCTAAATCATTTGATTGTAAGAGCTGGTCCCAAACCTGCTGAGTCAGGAGAATGCTTTCCTGGTAATATTCAGACACCTGTCAGAGGCAATTCCTTCTACAGTCATCATGGTCTTTGCTGGCAAGCCCGCTGGTGCTCTGACTCCAACACTAAAGAATTTTGCCTTGCCCTGGAGGTGATGCAAACCTGGAAGCAAGTTCACAGGTGGAAGGCCACCCTCTGTGCTGCTACCAACACCCACCTGGGCTAACTCCTGCCCTGGATGCTGCAGGGCAGAGGGCTCCTGCTTCCAGAGAGCACCTACCCAGCACCCAGGCTAAGTCTGTCTTTCTTCTATCATTGCATGCACTCACCTCTATACTTCATGTGCATTTTGTACAGGGCCTCACTGGGTATCACAACTTTGCAGCCTGGTGTCTGAGAGCTGAAAAAAAGAGCAAGTGCCACAGAATGAAACTCTGACTTCTGCCTTGCAGGCTGCAAGTGCCTGGGGGGTCTGTAAGCTGTTTCTGAGGGGTTTACAGGGCCTTAAGGCTTTTCACATGTGTTTAAATTGGACTTAAATACCATTCACAGATGGCTACACTGTGAATGTGAACAGAAAGTGAGTATGGACTTGTAAATAGAAAAAGACAGAAAACCACTAGCTGAAAAGTAACTGGGGTATTTTCAGTGCATTAAATCACAACACCTGACCCAATCCTTGCTTAATTTACTGGTACAGTGGAGCCAGGAGCAACTATCCTTTACTTAACAGTGCTGCCTTTCAAGTCCTTGTGAGCTAGGAGTGAGCTTCCACTGCTCTCTGGAGGAGAGCATGGTACGAGCGTCAACTGTTCCCAAAGGATGGTCCCATCTCAAAGAAGTCCTGCCCTGCTCCCCACTCCCTCCCAAAACATCCGTGTGCTCTGCCCAGGGAATCAGACCTGCTGCAAATCTGTATGGCATAGCAACAACCACTTTTAGTGAGAACAGGCTGCTCAAGGAGGCCAGCACAAAGGAAGCGATGGAATTCTAAAGCCAGTGTGCTTGGGAAGGCTGGGCCACCTTTTGTGTGCCAGCTGGTACTGCCAATTGTGGGAAAGAAGCCTGAGGGTATCAGCAAGAAAGCCATTCTCTGTAAGCAACTTACCAAGTACACAGGGCAGCTCAAAGAGCACCAGCCTCCCAAGTAGTCTTCTCTGCTCTTCCTCAATACAGAGAATCCAAGTTATTTAGGAATGGGCTGCCAATCTCTTCAGAAGAGAGCTAACAGAGCTGGAAGACAGTGCCTGTCCCAGCAGCTCCCTGCCACCTCCCCCCAAACACAGGCAGGGAATGGGATCAGGTGAGCATCCCTAAACCTAACCCACTGCTGATTCACTCCAGTTAGCTCGGATCACTTTGCACTGGCCTCATTCTGCATTAATCAGCTGCCATGGCCAGAATAAAAGCAAAATTATTACTATTTCTTTAATGTCTACAGTTGCAGACAGGCAAAAATTTGTGTGCCTTAATTTATATGCTACATTTTGTGTCTTTTTATGTGTATGTGAAGAAATTTTGACAAGTTCATAAGCACCGCAGACATCAGGTCCCTGATGGTGTTCTCAAGTCTCTCTCCTCTCTGAAAAGAGCTGGTATTTAATTGAAATACCCAGACCACAGCAGAGCAGTGTCTCTACTTGGAATTACTTTGTCTACAGAGTAGCCTGCTGAAGGCAAAAGAGACAAGCTCCAGGAACCTGTGGGCTCCGTGTGTTCTCCCGTGGACTTTATGCCCAGTTCAAGCTAGAAAACTGCAGATCAGCTCTTAGCTGTTTCTGACACAAATGGTTGTCAGAGCAAATTTCACATTAACAGATAATTTTAGCAGAACTTTCAAAAAGAACGATGTGATAAAACTTTTCTCAGAGGAAGAAAAAGTTTGAGGCATGTTACAAGAAATCCATTCCTGGTTGCCTGATGTCCTGCGAGGTATTCCTTCAGCAAAATCATCAGAAAATGCTTACATAGTATTGAAGGAGGAGGGCTGAATGCCATTCCCCGCCAAGTCACAAGATCCAAGAACGTTAACAGCTGAGGGCTGCAAGGCACGATGAGATCTTACTTCCAAGCACTGACACTAGATGGAGTAAAGCTGAATAAAACATTGAGAGCAATGAAAGAAAGTGAAAGGAGGAAAAGTTCCTGCATTTCACTAGCTGCAGACATGTTGATGTTTTGCATAATTGTTTTGAAGAATGCACTGAAAACTGCTATTAATTTTTCACTTGCTTTTCTTTGCAGGTCAAACATGGGATCAAGCCAGAACAGGTGTGTTTCTGTGTGCATATGGGGCTGGAGACAATCTGCCTGGTTCCTACTGAAGAGTTCAGGTCTATCTGTGTGGGCTGTGACAAGCCATACAGCTGCCTCATTCTCCTGCTACACATCTGGGATTCCCCAACATAAGGCATAGTGCAGGCTATCTACATTATAGCTCAACTGTGCAGCAGTACAGCTGCTCCACATGAGCAGCCACTGGAGCAGTGAGCTCTTGGTGCTGCAGCAGCAGTGTGTACATGAGCTGTTCCCCACTGATGATGATAAGGGGTCTGTGGAAGCAGCCCTAAAGGCAGTGCTCTCATCAGGATAGTGCCCTTTAGGGCAGTTTAGGCATTGCACTTTAGTGCATTGCACATCCCTACCTAGCAGCAGAGGGGCATTTAGAAGTCACAGCACAGTCAGGATTCTTCATTCATTCTGTTAGCTCACTGAGGGAAAACAGGTACCTCCAAAGAGACAAAGACATATCTAGGAAAGAAAAGAACAAGTGGGAAGGACTTCATGAATGCAATTACAACCCCAATAATAATTATGTCAAAATCCTGTAATTTTTCTCTGTACAGCACCCACCTCAGTTTTTATAATGATGCTATGGATCATTTTTAGATAAAACAATACCAGAAAGTTAGCACTAACCTGTAATGTTGTCTTTTCTTTTTTTTCAGAGATGACACCAACACACCAGAACAGCAAAGTACAAATAAGCAATGATCCTTTTCCTACTGATAGTTAGCCAGTCTGAGAATCAATGGATATCTCTTGCCCAAGAACAGGAATCTCACTAGCAGTAATTCCTTTCTTTGTTCTTTAATTGAAAGACCAATTGATTGATTGATTACAGGATGAGCTTACAGTGCATGCTAACTTCTGTCACCTGCACCACAAAGCCCATAATCCCCAACAGCGTGCACAAGAAGGAAATGTAGGAGGAAAATAAACAAAATGAGCTCTGCTCATAAACAGATCCTGTTGAGTCTGTGACAAGTGTATGACTGATTTCTAAAATCAATTAAATTCAGGGTAAACAAAAAGCTAGCAATGCATTTCAGCTGCAGAATTCATAGTTGTGCTCATATTTCAAATGAAGTTGAATTATCTTAAAACTCATTAATTCGAGGTTGAAGTAAGATGGGAAAAATGATTTGTGTTAATTTGAAAACATTTCATTCACACTAAAGTTATATTTTTAATGTTAGGATCAATATCTTTTGTTTAACTTTTGGTGATAATGTTAATTACAGCTATTTTAAATGAATTGTGGTCAGTTACAAACAAATGTTTTTCATGTTTTGCTTTTAGAAAATTGAAATTAAGGTATTGTAGTATATCCAAAATAAAAACTTTCTAGACATCTGAAATGAAATGTTCCATGTCAACTTTCTACCACTTCCAAAAGCCACCCATCTTCATTTTTTTTCGATATAAAACAACGCACCAAATTCAATCTGAATTCGTGAATAGTTTCAGTCTCCCACCCCCTTCATTCTTGTTCTAGCCTTGTATATTCTGTTCAATTTCTTTCCATCAGCTCTGCATTACTTGGTTCTAGTTACAGCCTTCTTACAAATGATAAGAAGAAAGAAGGGCAACTGCTAGACTCAACTCCAGCTTGGAAAATCTGTATCTTATTAAAAAGTGTGACTTGAAAAACTCACAGATACCAACCCAGTAATTAACTTCCAGACTGAACAGCCACGATCAGCCCTACGTGTTACAGGCAGAGCTGATACCCTGAGTCGGGGCTTAGTGTCAAAACTGTCAGAGCAGAAATATCAAAATTATGTTTCTATGAGGAAGATACTGTACTAAATACTAATTGAAACTGAAATGATTTGTTCTGACCATAGCAAATCAGGTAATGTTTCCAAATGTACAAAGGAAACCCTATTACTTAATTGTAATTTTTTTGCATGTTTTGAACAAGAAAATGTAAGATTTATTTCAGAGAAAAGTGATATTTTGGAATAATTTCCCTGGGTTCCCTACGTGTCTATTCCCCACTTTAATTCCAGTGCAGTTCATTAGTAGCATTTGCTAATGGATAAACTAAATGTGATACTTGCTACTAATTGTGTGCATGTACATGTGTAAGTGAATAAACCATCTTGTAAGGTATCCGTTAATTGATTTGCTTCCTTTAGTACCATTTTAATTAAGACTTGGAAAAGAAGAGAGCATGTGGTCAGGGAGAGAAGGTATTACCTTCCCTTATTTGTGTAAACAAATGGTTATTTTGCATCATTTCATTACTTGACAGGAAATAACAATGAAAATAAAACAAACAAACAAAAGGATAAGTTACAAGCAGTAGGGGAGAAAGGCCTGGAGAATTATAGTTGTTAATCTTGATCAGGCAAAGGCAGTGGACTGGAAAATACATAAATCTGCTCCATGTGATGTAAGAGAAGAACCAGATTCAACTCCTCCCAAAAAGAAAGGATGGGAAATTTCCTAACAATCAAAACAGTTGAAATCTGAATCTGCTTTGGTCTCTCACTTTCATGGCTATAAGTGGAGAATCAGAACATATTAGTTAAGTTTGTTTTTTTTTCTTTTGTTTGTGTCTTACAACCACACTTAAATAAAATAAGATTATTGCAACTACTTCCACTAGCTATTCTCAAATGTATGATGACATAGACCAGGTATGGAATATCAAGTGCCCGCTAATGCAGAATCATAGAACCACAGAATCATTAAGATTGGAAAGGACCTCTAAGATCATCTAGTCCAACTACTGACACCATGCCCACTAACCATGTGCCTCAGTGCCACATCTCCATGTTTCCTGAACACTTCCAGGGACAGTGGGTGACTCCTCCACCTCCCTGGGCAGCCTGTGCCAATGCATCACCGCTCTTTCTGAGAAGAAATTTCCGAGGTCAGAATAAAAGCTCACCTTCTCCAGAAGCCTCTTTGCCATAGTGGATAGTAACAAACACCTGCACAAAGTCTGAGCCCAGCAAACACATGCCTCTGCTTTCCTAGAAGATACTACTGGCCTCCAGCATATTTGTTTAGCATCACTAAGCCAAAAGAGAGGTTGTCGAGTTTGATATCTTCAGATGTACTTCCTTTCCATAGTCAGAAGCAGTGGATTCCATAGAAAATATATCTACTGAAAAAATAGAGGCCTTTACACTCACTACATTAGTGAATTTGCATGGTCCCTACTCCCACAGTATGAAAGCAATTCCCATACTCCTAAGAAGGCATGTTCACAATTTATAGAGAGGGGAAATGAGACATGGAGGTGCCAAAGTGCTGTGCCAAAGGCCAATGCAGCCTCAGCAAAGCAGAGAATACAGACATTTTCCAAGTCCAACGTGGGAGACCTAATTATTATTATGAGACCATCATTCTTCTTTACTGCTGCCTCCAAGAAAAATACTGCTTTTGGAACAGTTAGATGTTAAGTATTGCACGTTATTGAATATTATTGGTCTTGATTCTCATATTTCAGGCTTTAAGACATCGAATATCCCTATGCCTTCCTTCACAGCTGTATCAAGCACTAACAGCAAAGTCAGTGGTATTGCTCTGGGGTTGAATGCTGTGTGTAATAAAAACAAGCCCAAATGTTTCACAGGCAAACTGTGGCACAGTGTGCAGGTCTTGTCTTCTGCATTTAGTTATAAAAATATATTCCCTCCTACAAGTCATGCAGTGCTTGCATCTGCATTTCATCTGCACTCTACACTGATGCTGGCAGCACTCTGTTGTCATGCAGGAAATCCATAAAGCCTTTCACTTTACAGATCAGATTCCACTTATTGCTATCAGAAATCTTTCTAAGTCGATGAACAATTAAAATAATTACCTTTAATCATATTCTTCAATTACTCCACAGCACCAAGGGAAAACTCACAGAACTGTGGCCAGATGCAAAGATACTCTGCTGTGATTAAAACTAGCTGAGTTGTTCCAATGATGATAAAATACAGACAATTCACCCCTCTGGGAGAACATGCCAGTACCCGAACAGAGCAGCCCTCTGCTGAATAGCAAATCCACGTGGTATAGCCACCAGCAGTCCCTAAGGCACATTTTGCTGAAGGGTTTAGAAGGGTATCACATTCAGAACTTGTCATGGCTACAGCTGGTTTTAATTCTTCTGTTGAGTTTAGCGGGAGCAAGATGAAGATATGACTGCACCATCTGTGTAAGCCATAGATGTCTTCCCACCCTGACTAAGGAAAAATAAAAAAATCCTCATCTTGTGGTCTTGATTATTCATGAAGTAAGAACCAGTCATTGGCCTAGCAGCATGTGGCTTGTCAGACACCTTCCTTGGGAATGTCACTGATCTGAAATGGGAAGGAGCTAAAGGAGACTTGTCCTCAGTGGGACCAAAAAAAGCATCCACAGCTCAGGGTGAATCCAGAAGCAGAAGCAGAATCAGGCTCAGACCAAATAACAGCTGCTAGTTCCCGCTCCCAAGCTTTCCTACTGACTTATTTATTATCTCCTCCTGCATAATTTGTCATAATCTCTGACTCGTCAGGCCAATTAATCATGCTTCAGAAAAAATGAGATTTCTCACAAGGAGATTATCTGTCTCTGACAAACAAGGGATAATTCAATTAGTTTCCTTTTCTAAACATTTATTAACTGGTTTTGGTAAATTAGTCCTTTTTGTAATTTAGCTATAATTTAGGAAGATTTAATATGTCATTAGGCACACCAAATTCTGTGTTAATATAACATTATGGCTGAGATTTTAATTGCCCTAGAGTCAGGAACTGTATACATAAATGGCCTGATTCCCACATGGAAGCAGCTGATAGGAGATGCACAGTGCTCTACAGAAATTCTCCTTAAAATCTCTTTTTCCATGAGTTAAGCACATGCTAAAGAACTCTGGAGAATAGGATGCTTTCTCTGATTTGGGTAAGAACTGTCAGAGAGATAAATATTTGTGTATTTGTTTGCAGATCTTTTACGCTACACAGTTTCATAGTATACATGGACTTAACTCCCCTAACAGTTCTCAAAGATGCTATTTCCCTAGAAAAATCCTAGTATCTCACCAGCAGCTGGTGGTGACCTGCCTGCTGAGAATGTCTTCTGTTTCATTCTCGAGGAGAATGTCAAAAGGAGTTATGTTTTTTAGGTATTTTGGACTCTTCCAATTGATACGATTTCATGGCATTAAAGAAGTCAACACCACTTCATCCTGACAATAAAAATCAATCTCTTGCATGCTGGGGGAAATCAAAAGCAAATCAAAGCACCTGAGTCATGTGGGAATTATAAAGCATATGAGAAGAATCAGATCCAGTGTTAAAGCAGTGTTGATTAGTTTTTCACAGCAGGGTCACACTGACTTTCTCCAAACTGAAACTGTAGAGTCAGCTGAGGTGGATTCATCCCTGCACCTTGCAGGCTGCAGCCTGGCTGTGGTGTGGGTGCAGAGATTCACAGCTGGTCGCTGGAGCTGCTGAACTCAGTGCACACCCACTGCGAATGTGACCTCAGAACATCTTTACAGACAACACGTTTGAAAGCAAGAACCCACCATGAAGTGATGGGATTTCTGAAATCTTCCCTTTCAGAGAATTTTGGAGCTCCATTCAAAGCAACCTCCTCCTACCAACTTCTGACTATGTCGGCCCATGTCAGAATGTGACAAAAGGGCAGAGGCCACCAAGACATCTCCATTCCAGTCACCTTCATGAAGTCAGGAAGCTGGAAAATGCCCATTCTTCTCTACAGAGTGGATCCTGGTGCCTAAGAAGACACAAAGACCTGTTTGAAGATTTTTCCAAGGCTGGGGTCTTCTCTAGATAACTCTTTATAGATTACCTGACACCTAACCATAGCTTATTTAGCTAAAAAGTCATGTAAGCACACAACACAGATCTGTTCAGAACCAGACTTCAGTAGTTCTTCTGCAACTCAAAACAAATTTACTTACTCTTGAAACACACATAACACATGGCAGAAAAGGGCCTATTCAGTTCAGCCTATCAGGCTGCCATAGCCAATGTATGCCAATTCTGTGGTAAGCCACATTTAAGAAAACAGAGTTTTTTATTGCAGGCAGCTGCCTTTCTGACTCCCCAGTTGGAACAACTGGTACTCATTTGCAGCTGAGATGACCACAAGAAGCCCCAGAGCAGCATGATCTGATTCTCTACCTGCTTTGAAAATAGCCACTGCTAGTGCAACAAGGGAACATACACCCCTGGCAAAAAGCCAGACACTGTAACCGCTCTGCCATCACGTCCTTGTTTAGGGAAAATAAAAACTTTTCTTAATTTTGTTTTATGCTTAACATACTTCAGGACCTATTGGGTGGCATGCTGTGCACTAGTTTAAAGGCATAAATTTGTATTTGAAATAAACTGTATAAAACAGGCTTTTTTCATGTGTTGTTTCAAGTGGTAATGGAAGGCGTGATTCTCAAGTGGTAATAGGAGGCACTCAGCTACACCAAAAAGTGGGAGACTTCATGGAATTACTGCAGGAAAGAGTAATGCAGACAGAAGGAGCCCATGTATTTTTTTTAATTTAAAATGTTCCTATATTTAACTACATCCCCGAACTCAATAATTATTACTACTATGGGATCTATTAGGCAAGGACTGCTCTGGAGAAAGCCCAGCTCACCTCAGTGGGAATTGTGCCTGAGTAAACTTCCCATTGGAGCATGCAATAATCCTCATATACTCACACTCACAAGTATTAGCAGAACGCTGCATCTGAAAAGTATTTCATTAACTCTCAAAGGTGTCATTAGCAGCAGGGGCAAAGCTTTAAAAACTGTCAGGACAAGTTCTCTCTGTCCCTTTTTGGCCTGAGTAGTGTCCATTAATGCTCCACAAGCACCTGGACAAATGCACAGCCCTGGCCTGCAGGATGATTAAGATCTCTTTTCTTCTCATCAATGCCACTCCAGGGCATAGAGAAGATAGGTGGAAAGGTAAACGCCCTGGGGAAAAAGTAGTGTTCACAGCACATGTGGAGCTGTGATGAATAGATGTGCAGAAGGAAATGTTCAGCTTGACAGTGGTTTGTGCAGAGTAATACCAACAAGTTTGGACATCACATTTACAGTCTGTCAGTCTGCCAGGCTTGGCATTATCTCAGGACAGCATACAGTACTGAGGAGAACTGAACCAGAAAACTATTCTGCACGAATTCAGAAAAGCATGAGTAAACTCTCTTCCAATGAAAACAAACCTTGGAGAAGTCCTGCACAGTCTCCACAGCTACAAACAATTTTTACTCTCAGAAGAATACTGGGCAGAAAGTCAATTTATTTCTGATAAAAGTTGGATACAAAATAGAGGTTTTTAATAGTCTTCAATTAAGATAGCCAAGACTCTCACAATGGAAATGGATTGCAGAAACTCACATCATATCACAGAACATACAGGGAAGATGTTTTTAAGGCAAGAAAATAAAATGGATAAAAGGCAAAATGTTTGCAGTTGCTCTAAGACTTGACAGTTGGTTTCTTTTTCTGAAGAAGGGAGGAAGGTCCCTGATAAGAGAACATTTCTTCATCGGCATATGAGACATGCATACACACATAGTCAGAGGCAGACTAAGAAAAGACCCAGATATAAAATCTGGCAAAACATCTGGAATCTCCCAAGCAAAGGAAGTCACCCAGACTTGACTAAATCTTAAAGAGCGCAGACTGCTCTGATACAGCAGCCATGAGCGTATATAAAAAACACTCAAGAAATCAAGACCGTTTGCACATGGATCTGCAAGCCCAAAACATCAGTATGTGACAGCACACGAGCCACAGCCATGCCCAGAGCACAAAACAATGTGAGAGTCACAGTTCTCAACGAGCTTTCAAGCAAGGCCTGACAAGTTCAGTGATGGCAACACCTACTCTGTTACTCCTGCAGAAGTATGGGCTGCATGGCTACAGACCGGGACTTGGCTGCCAACTGCAGGATGCTTACTGATTTTGTTGTTGATGTGCAAATCCGTGAATGCTGGGAATGTTGGTCACACTGCAGTGGTAACAAAATAAATCAAAGGTGAGACCCCAGTAAAGAACTACGTGAATGAGATGTACGGACATTTGGCTGGAAACAAGGTGATTTTCTAAGTCTGGGTGAAGAAGGAAGATCTTACTGAAGACCTTAAAGTCTGAACAAGACAGAACATTCAAGGAGTGATTGAAACAACAAGAGAAGGAAGCTCCCCAGAAGTGCAGAACAGAGCAGAAGGGACACAATTGCCCCAAGACAGGTCTCCAGAAAAGCTTCTTTGGCAACAGGGGGAAGAAGAACCAACATGGCTATTGGACATCTGTCTGGTTGCTGCAGTGAGAAAACACACAGAACTCCTGGAAAGACAGAAATTCCCTGAACACATGCTGATACAACAGAGATCGTAGTATTGCTCAGAGAATTATCATTTTTAAATTTAAATTTCAAATGTGCTTTTGCACATTTTATTAATCCATAGAATGTGCAGCATTTAAAAAAAGGAAATATCCTAGCTAGAAAGAACTACAGATGTAAGTAATTAGTGGCACATAGCTCACATTTTATCGTAAAACAGATGTGTGTATTATTTTAATTACAATGACTAATATAACATATGCCTTTTATATATAATGTTTTCTGTGAGTCAGTGCTTTAAGTATGTTTTAGCTTTATTTACTTTCCTAAGTTTAGTGTTGGAGAAAGAAAGTATAGTTTTTACATGCTAACTGTTCAAAAAAAAAAACAAAACAGAAAAAATCTCTGTGCATTATTGGAAACCTGTGTTTTGGAGGTACGCATTTGTAACTGCTAAGAGGAATGTTATGATCACTGGCTTCATTCAAATTACTTCTTCTTTATGATAATATTTCCTTATCCTGGGGATAGGCCACAAACAATTATGGAACATTTTGGAGCCCGCATTGTGTGTTGTGATTTTTAAAAGATATTATCACGCTTTCCTTTTTTCCCTACAATCTCTTTCTTTAGAGTAATGTTCAAACATAATCTGTTTTGAAAACCACTTGTGTGTGCCACGGCCTATATTATGGTTATTTGTATTGGTCATTTTACACTGCAGCTAACTTTTCAGTTAAATCATTAACTACTTTTTCACCAACAGTCAGAGAGGAGTCTCTTCAAAATATAAATAAATCAGACCATAGAATCATGGCAGACATTCAGTAAGCTGCTAACAAATTTCATGGACCAACCAGGCAGAATTCAGGTGCTTTCACTTACCTTCCCTCCTTAGTACTAGAAGTTCTGCAGGTTCAGACATGACTTTGTGTATAAGATCAGCATGATGTGTGTTGTGAATCCCAGCACAGAAGCCGAATCCTGCCCCTCTCTGGTTGTGTCTACATGGCCACGCAAGCACACACACACACTTTTGAAATGTAATCCCACAAACTCGTGGAATGACACAGAGAGGTATTGGCTATATTTACCAAGCAATCCTTATCCTAACCAAGGAAATATTAATTTGGAGAGCCTGAAGTATTGACGCATTTATATAGGCATTATAAGTTTCACCCTCTGACACTCTTCTATTTTCTCCTGTCAGATCCACAAAATAAAAAAGATTATGAAGTACAGTCATGGATCATTTTATCAAGTATGCTGTAAATCACTATGATGGCAAATCAGCAAATGGCACTCTTCTATCCCCAAACTCTCAAAATGTCAGCAAATGCCTTCATCCTGCTGCAAAGACTACCAGTCAACAGAGATGTAAGGCTATGGATAACTACTAGCCTATGTGCATGAGCTCGAGCGTATCAGCTCTTCTACTGCTCTCAGCACTGCTGTGTAACATTTGCTGGCATTTTCCCAAAATTTCATACCTGACCTTTTAATAATTTCACATTTTAAGTTCAGAATGGCGCATTGCTTGTCACTGCACTCAGCCATTGCTTATGGTACTTTCCTTCAGCAATTTACATCACAACCCTCCACTCCTACTATTAATAATTTTGACAGACTGTAACTTTCAGAACAAAAATATTCTATGCATGGCCTCTCCAACAGGAGTTGTTTTCTTTTCTGACTGAGCAAATATTAGTCATCTATTTGAAAACCAGGGAGCTATGCCAAAATCTGACTTAAAATCAACACAAGAAACTTCTAATCTCTTCATAGGTGGGGAAAAAAATCAACTGTCACACTTCCAGGGAATAATCTAGGGTTCAGAAGTGTGTTAACCAAGTAGAAGAGAATCATTCATACAGGTTTTCCATCATTTAGAGAGTGCAGAGGAAAGCCCCCTTTTGTATTTGCACGGAGGAATTTTGCAGATGCTTGCTTTTGATTCTGCCCACGTCCCTGCTGCCCTGCACAGACATTGTTTCACGTAGCCATGGAGCCAGCAAACCAGGAGGACACAGCCAAAAGAGAGCTGGCTGTTGCTTCATCACATTACAATCACTGTGTTGGCTCAGACAAGATCTCCTCTCTTCCCCCAGGCAGTGTCAGTATTTGGGTAACTTTCTACAGCTTACTGCTGAGGCAGTTCTCCTCTCTATGCTGCAGAAGGTATATGAGGATCTTTCGTTGTTTTGTCATGTGAGGAGAGAAAAGCAAGAAAAAGGGATTGGGTTCTTTTTTTATTTTTAATATGTGCTCCAAATTTGAAAGTTTATGACAGATTATTATTGAGATTGAAGAAATGCAAGCTAGTTTTGTGACGTGGCAACGCTATATCTTATCCAAGTGACCACAACACTGCTAAGAAAAATATGTTTGGTTAAGGGATTTATCCAAGCAAACGGTATGTTCAGTATGCAAAATGTGGCTTCTCTCATGTTCTCTGCTAAGAATCATTTAACAAATAGCACCTAAATTTATGTACTTTGAAAAGGAAAGATAAATTATTTTCTCCTTATTTTTACCTTTAAAGGAAAGATGGTGAAGAACACATGATATTCAGCAACTACTAGCTATGTGAAGGAGATGCCTTACTACAGCTTTTTATTTTTATCTTAAGGGCAGATACTATACATCCCTATCTACAACAAGCAAAAGACTATACCTTAAAACATTCAGTATTTGAAGGGCATAAAAGTCAAGTATTTTGTTTATTCAAAGCTGTGCCAAAAATTCTTCAGAGCAATCACAAGCAAGGTAATTTTTTCAGCTATTCATTGGCCTGCTGAATAACTGTATGGGATCCCTTCAGTATTTCACTGCTCAATGGAAAACATAACCACGTGCCTCATCTGTAACTCCTCCTGAAGCTCAGAAGCCCAAATTTGGCCACTACACAACCGCAGATAGCATGCAGAATTTGTATGGAGCTTATGGCTTCAACTATCCCTGGTAAAGATCTTTACTGAGAGATTTCTTTAAGAGACAGTGTGGTTTTTCTTCTGATTTAAAGTATAGAGAATTTGTTTTGAAGTTAGCAGCTGCCAAAGTGTAGCAACACCATTCCTGATGAGAGAGCAAAAGGCAAGCACATCTTCCAGGGACATTCCTGAGGTTAGAGAAGGATTCCCTGCTTTTCTGACAACAAACCATGCTGTGGGTACGTGTGGGTACTTTACTTCCAGGCTAGAATGTTTTAAAAAGAGCAAAACAGAAATATATGATTTATTATCCAAATCTAACACAAGCAGAAACACAGGAGAGTCTAGGAGGAGATAGAAAATGGAGATAAAGAGCAAGGTGCTGTCTGTGTCTCAATGGGGAAAGATACCTTGTTATTTCTTGGGATGTGAAGAGCTGAAGTGCCTTTTCTATTGCATGTTCAAGGATTTAGTATTATGAGGGAGAAAACATAAAGAGAACATGAAATGGTATCAAAGAAGAAGAAGCTAATAACGATCTCTGGATCTCATTTAGTTCAACATCCTTCTGAAGAGCTGCTTGGCCACCCTTAAACTATTTCTGACAGATGTTTGCATAATCTACATCTAAAATCTCCCATAAGAAGGGCCCCTGAGCTCCCTATTCCAGCCCTTAACTAAACCTGTGGTTAGAAAACATTTTCCGCTATCTAATCTTCCTTCCTGTAATTTAGATCCATATTTTCTCATTTTACTGTCAGTGGACATGAAAAGTTGTTTACTCCCTCTTATTGCAAGAGCCCCCAAATACGCAAAGATTTATTATACCTCCCAGACTCCACTGAGAAGTCCAACTCTGCAGCATTTCCTCACAGGCCATGTACACTAGAGCTGTGACCTTTCTTGAATAATGCATTTTTTTTCCTAGCTGTGAGCTTCAGGTCTTTCCAAAGCTGAGATAGCAGTTTCTAAAGTCACAGTAGTAGTTTGGTTCCATCTGTTATAGTATGAGCCAATTTTCCAGACTTCTTGGAAGAGAAAGATTCTCAATGTATCATAGGTTTTTAGGTAGGAAGACTAGTAACTAAAACATAGGGAAAAAATAACTCTTCTAATCAGTTAGAAGCAATACTTGAGCCATTTTGGTTTATATCTCATCTACCTCTTCATTATTCACCTTATGTAAAACCAGCATTCCATAGTCATTCATTTCCCTTCTGGACACCAACTCCAACTTCAGTCCTCAATGTGTGATGGGGTAAGGACAGATCAGAAATGCCAGGAGCAGGCAAAGGGAGCACTTACTGTGGTATTTCTGGCCTGAGCAGAAGCTGTCAGGCTACAGAACTGATGTAGAGACCTTGATTCTTAAGATTCATCCTGGCTAAATTTAATAATATGGGAAATTTTTTGCAGAGAATGTGCAATGCTTGGATAGTGGATAATAAATTCAGATATAACCAGACAAATGCTAGACATGTACATTGTACTTTCTGATATGAGTTCACTGCTTTTGCTGGTGTGATTTGCCATGAAAACTATGTAGCACCAGTTGAGAGCAGTGGCTGTTTGAGAGTCTCCATGTGGGATCAGTGCCTATTCTAAGATATGTTTAATCTCAGAAAGCTTTCCCTCCACAAACATCGTGCTTTACTGCTACCAAGGCCACATCCAGCATCACCCTGGTCAGGGAGGAGGAGTACACTGGCAAACCTTATCTTTCTTGATGTTGACACAACATCTTGCCAAGAAAGGAGGTGCTGCAAATCATTTGAAGCTGGAAAAGTCTCCTGGGAATACAGTACTGTGTGCCTGCCCTGTCCATACTACTCTTCTCCAAGCATTTGCTGACAGCCAGAGTCAGAAAGAGTGCACTAAGCTGGGTGGATCACTGCTCTGTGCTGTGAGAGCCATTCTTACTCCCTTCCATGTGATGAAGAGGTCACAAGACATCTCTTAGAGTAAAGATCCAATGCTGCTAGCACAGGGTGTGCAGAAGGCACAGAGCAAATCCCACAAGGCAACAGATATTGCTGACGTGCCAGGTCACACTCCACCAGACTCAGTCACATCACTTACTGGGGAGGCAGATGAACCAAAGCAGGAGCCATCACAGTGCAGTACCAGGGCAGAACTCTCACCATGCAGCTCTGGGGTCTGCAATTCTTGAAGCCAGGCAGACTGGGATGAGCAGGCTCCTAGTGGACAGCTTGGAAAAAAAGCAGGAAGAATGTTTTAACTGGGACACGTGCCTAATGAGAGTGCGTAGCCAAAACCTATTAACATACTGAAAAGGCTCTGAAATCTATCTTAGCGTGACATGTGCTCACCTACTGCCAGAAATAAGGACAGCTAACACCTGCATTTTCATATATTTAGAGAACAGAGATGGAACTGCAATAGATTTTTTAGGGAGCCTTAATGACACTGCTATCTACTGCTATATGAAGCTGAGATTATGCCTTTGTGCATGATGATGCATAGTAAGACACAATAAGACTTAATCAGATTTCAGCAACTTGCTTACCTGTAAAGAAGTAGAAAATACAGAGGTTTTCTCATATGATGGAAGCTCTTAGCACTTGCGAAACATCCACAAATCCCATTTTTGGAGGTTTAGCAGTGCCCTCCGAATTGCTATGAACTTAAAACATCTTAAAACAAGACCTGAAAAACCCATAATAAATATCCTCTCTTCTTATGCAAACCCAAATGCAATCAATCATAATAGTAGTAGCAGAAGCAAGTTTCCTGGACTCAGTAACATATTCTCATTTAAAGAAAGATAAAATGGAAAAAATGTGGAATCATAGAATGGTTTGGGTTGCAAGGGACCTTTAAGATCATCTCGTTCCAACCTCCCTGCTATAGGCAGGGATATCTCCCAACAGGCCAGGTTGATCAAAGCCCTGTTCAGCCTGGCTTTGAATGCTTGGCTGGATGGGGCTTTGAGTAACTTGTTGCAGCATCAGTTCTCGGAATAGGATTTAATTTATCCAGGAAACGTCCCACAAAAATATCAGATCCTACCCAGGTACATCAGCAGCATTCATAAATCCGAAAGAAAAGGGGAAAGTTAAAGGCGTCCTTATGTAGTATCTGTATTGTCCATGCAGACCAACAGCTATGAACCAAAACTGTATTTCCCAAACACCAGTCTACAAGGTAGCCAGGGAAAAGTACCAGGGCAGAATTTTTAATCCCAGAGCAAGTTATTCCACAGCTTTGGACTGTTAAAATCTAAAGTTAATTTTGCCCATTAAAGGGATAGGAAAATCTGGATTCAGATCCAAGTTCCCTCCATACTTGGCAACACTGAACAGGTCTGGATTTTCTCCATCTCTAATCACTGAACATTCATTTGTAATTAGGATTCCCTGGGCCGTGGACTTACCTGCTGTTAGATTCTTAAGACCTGGCTGTAACTGCCTTCACTGGAAGGTTTGGGAAGACAGGGAGTGTCATGAATGAGGTGTGGGAGGCAGAGAATGGGCATGTGTGCAAAACCTATGGGATAGTAGAAAGCAGGAGGCTGTGGCTACCTCCCCTGACTGTGGCTGTGTGTGGAGGAGCAACTTGCCCAGCAGAGCTCACCTCAAGCATGAGCCCCCACCAACTCTGCTCCATTGGCAGAGGGCTCCAGGCTCCATGAGAAGAGGAGCCCTGACCTGTGTCAGCTGCTCCAGAGTGCTGAGCAGGCACTTTCCTCCTCCCAGCAGGCCTGTCCTGACAGGAATGTGGGCTGCATCGCTGCTGCCAGAGCTGAGGAAGCAGTATCCTGTGGGGCAGAGGCCCTGCTTGCCTGTGTCAGCACATGTCTAGCAGAGCTGGGAAGGTGCATGGGCTGATGCGGCCCTGCAGGAATTGCACTGCACACTCCTGAGGCCTCTGAGATCTCTGGTGCACAGACTGTGACCCTGTCAGGTCAGCAGCCTGGACAATCTGGAGAAAACATTTTATAAAAGCAGAAGAGTAAGCTTTATAATGCAGCATAATGGGTTGAAGGAATGAAAGACTTTAGCAGTGAAATAATGCAAACCATACAGTTGCAGCCTTTCATCCGAGTTGCCGAAGTATTTACAGTCCCTTCACAGCCCCTTCCAATTCAGTCAGAAGAAGTTTACAGATCACCCAGCTGCAGCCCAGAATTGGGGCCAACTTGAGTCAAAACATCCCAGAAGTCAACAGTAAATCTGAGAAGATGGTGGGGGCAACGGTCTGTGTTTCCTCACTATTTGCCAGCCTAACTAGTGCTGTCTTGCCCTGAAGTACATCCAAAACCCATGGTAATAGGCTTATTAAGTATGTAAAGTGCTGTATAGCCCAACAAATGCATCTGAAATGCAGATCAGTGGCAACAGAGAGGCTCATGGGTCCTGCTTCCAGCTGAGCAAAGCTCATTCTTGGTAAAAGACATACAATGTCAGCATTACCTGTGTTTATTTGTTATGACAAGTACAAAAGAATTTTAACTTGAATCACTTCTAAAAATGCTTTCAGAAATTTAAAAGAAACACCTCTTTAAGAATAAGGACCACTTCTCATGCTGCTATATTAACAAAAGTGTTTCAGAGGAGGAGAAACCAACTAAATGCTCTACTCAATAAAGAAATACCAGAACACACATCCAGAAATTGCAAGCTGCAAAACAGAGGGAACACATTTCAGTGAGCTCGCAGGCTCATAAGACTAGAGAAGCCCAGGTGGGCCTCTGACTTTTGCCTATGTTGAACCACAGGCAAACACATCACAGTAAGTCTTCTCACCCACTGATTGATCCAGCTCATCCCACAGCTCATTAGGGTTCTTGATGCAATTAGAAGAATTTAGTGCCACTGATAATGGGTGGTTGCAAAGAGACAGATATTGATTGAGGATGATTCTCACAGTGTACTTTTAGGCTACCTAGGCTCAAGTACCCATGGGAGAACTTAGGTATACCTTGTTGGTAACTTTACATCAGTATTTTGTATACATCCTTAAAAGATCTGTAGACTGAAGAAATTTATGATGTGGGATGAGGCACAACAAGCAGAATGATATAAGAAGTGCTAGAAAGCCCATTCAAGCCAGTCATTTTCTTGCAACAAGGGCATACAGCAAATGCTTTAGTAAAGAGCATGGAAAATCAGTCATCCCTAGTTAACCTTTCAGTCAACATTCCAGGGATGTCCACAGCTAGATCTTCCATTAGGACCATCAAAGTAAGTAACCGCTGGTGCAGCTTTTTGTGAATTTGCCCCCTTCTTTTTGAATTAGTTTCTCTCTTTGATAGGATTTTCCTTTTCTGAGTTAAAGGAGTAGATTTGATCTACTACAGATCCCTCCTTCCACATCTATTGAAGGAAATGTTCAGCCTCATAAGGATCAGATGAAGCATGTGCTGATTTTTCTGTGACCATAAAAGCAGACGTACTATTCTGCCTCAGGGATTCCTAGGAGAGGGGTGGAGCAACTAAATTCTTATTAATTGCCCTATCCATGCAAGAAGGACTCCCAACATGTTTGTATCATCCGCAATTCACAGAAGATGAATACTAAAATTAGATACGTTCCATCACGGCTGTTGATAGAATCTCCCTGTCTCTGGAGATTTGTGGGCTTTCAAATGATAATCATCAAAAGAGACAAAAGGGAAAGGCAGGGGGAGGCTGCCAGGTACCAGCTTCCCTAACAGAGTTGCACACCTTATGCCATACAGAAGCCATCACAGAATGAAAGTGCTGGATTAGAATAATTAAGGAAGTGGTAATCATGCTCCATCTTCAGCCACAGCACAATGATTTAACAGTTCAGCTGCCCCCCTGCCCACCAGTGCCATTTCAGTCTCCCCATTAAGAGACCCAGAACTCTTCAGTTTACAGCCCCTCAGTACAACTCAAGCCTTCCTCACACAGAAAGCAGCTGGAAAACAGTGTCAAATGTACCAAACCAGCTCCTCCAAGTGATGCAGAACTGCAGCCCTCACTTTCTGCCTTCTTTGGGACAAATTCTGGACAGACCTTTCCAGCAAAAACAGTACAGTTAACTCCTGCCTTCTGATACCAATCAAGATGGTGACCAGCAACCTTTAGCAAACACTTTTCTTGTTTTCAGGTCTTTGCGAGACTATGGTATCACCAAAGCCTTATTCACTGTGAATGCCATCCTCACTGAGGTTCAGGATGGATTATTACACTGCACACAGGCTGAGGCAAGAAAACATCCCTTTCCACCAGAGTTAGCACTATATGGACTGGAACAGAGCTACCAAACTATACTAGCTATAGGTGGTGATAGCTATGTATAGGAGTCCAGAAACACATCTGGTCAGTGCCTTTGGAGTATCTTCAAAAAGGAGTTAGGCTGAATGGTTCCTTATTGCCTAGAACGTTGCATCATTTGGCAAAATAAGCACGGTACTCTTGGAGTGATGCACCTCAAGCTGCTGCGTCACTACAGCTCCAGTGGTGATATCACAGCACAGGTGTGCAAATAGTCTCTAGCATCCATCCCCATCCATACCTGTTGAAGGCTATTCCTCATCATTAGGCTTCCACCAGCAAAGCCCCTGAAATAGGGGTTGGCTGTTAACTGGAATCTTCTGGAAATAAGAGTCCTGCTCCAACAGGTCAGTGGGCATGGGGAATGGGTATCAGAGCCTGCAAAATTTCAGACACCTCCAGGAAAGTGGAGGGTGCTGTCCCTGTCCCATGACAAGTTCTCTCCCTTGTTCACAAAAAGGCTTTCTGTGCGTGGAAAGGGGAGCATCGCACTTGCTGTCTGCACAGATCCATGTCCTTTGGGCAGGTTGTGCATGCTTGGAGGGATTGTCAAGCCTGAAGACAGAGCAGCCCCCAGTCTCAACTAACACTTTGCCATCCCAGCGGGCTCCGGACGGAGGAAGGAAAAGGGAAGAAGAGGAAAAGAGGAGGGGAATTCCGCAGGGGGCCGGACGGTGGGAAGAGCAAACAAGTAGGGAGGGTAGGAGAGAGAGCGGAAAAAAAAAGGAGGAGAAAGGGGAGGAGATGAAAGACAAGGGGAGAAGGGAGGATCAGCCGGGGAGGAGGCGAGAGGCCGGGGAGGAGAGGAGGCAGCCAGCTCGGCGGAGAGGGAAGGGACGGGACCCGGCGCCCCGCGGGCCATGCGTCTCCTGGCCACGGCGCTGGCCGCCCTGCTGGCCTCGGCCCCGGCCCCAGGTAAGCGGCAGCGCCAACAGCCCCTCCCTCCGGCCGTTGCGGGACCCCGGCGCCGCGGGGTCCGGGAAGGGTCTGGGCAGCGGCCGGTCTGGGGGAGCAGGCAGGCGCCCGGCACGGCACGGCACGGCACGGCCCAGAGGGAAAGGACGGGACCCGCCGCCCCCGTCCGCTGCTCCCGCATCGCCGCGGCGGCAGCGCCCGCAGCCGTGGGTTCAGAGCGGAACCCCTCGCCTGTACAGCAGCTGCTGGAAAAGCTTTCTCCACCGCCTCCTTTGTCAGGCGGGACAGCGTTCGTTCAACTGCAAACAAAGTTGAGGCAAAGAGGAATAGAACTCCCAGATCTCTTGTTATTAAAAACAACCCTCCGCTCAAGCTTCATGCTTCCAAAATCTAATGTGTCTTGGCTAAGGTCGTGTTCTGAAGCTGTAAAAATGGACAAGATTCTGGATCAGAACTTCAGGGCACAGTGGGGATAAGGAGGGTGAGGAAGTCTCACTCATTCAATAGTGATAAGAGTTGGATTTAGGATTTCTGCCTTGGACGGGAGATGACAAGCAAAGGTTCAGTTCAAGTTCAGTCACTGCAGAAGCACTGTGAGAGAAGGAGCCTCTGAGTTGAGAAACTTGCAGATGCAGCCGTTCAACTGAAAACAGCTGGTTGCTTTTGGTCATCTTTCTAGCCTAATTATTTTCATTTAAACAAAGAGCTTTGCTTCTTCCTGGCTCATCTGCTCTTCTTACTGTTTAACAGAAACCAAAATAAAGCAAGCTTTGACAGTAATATCACTTCACAGAACAAATAGAAGGGCAAATAGAAGCCACCCCACCTGCCTTTGGTCACGCAAATCCAAGATGAGAAGGCAGTTTCCCTGATGGCAGGCCTCTATAGTCCCCTACATATCAGCAGGGGCTGCGGAAAAAGCCCTCGTAGCCCTGAAGGCTGGGCTGTAGATTCTGCCTATTAGCGTCCATGGAAAAAGGAGTAGGAGGAGAGATCTGTATAACGCTAATAATGCTAAATACAGGTAGGGTGCAGTAGTGTCCAGGAACAACCCCACTCACATGAGCATCTCTAATGAAGGAGCTGGGGTTTTCCAGCAAGCATGCAGCCACTGTGACTATTGGTCTGCTGCTGTTCCAGCACAGACCGTGAGGACAGCCCTGGCATGTACAGGTTTCTAGCTGCTAAACTGGTAGCTCCTTACTCCTGACAGTGCCATGAATGTATTTTGCTAAGAAATATGGCAGATGAAGTCCAAACGTAGCTAATACTTTCAGAATAGGGTTTTTCAAAATGGGATTTAAGTTATAGTGCTACACTTCTGTGACTGTGGTGAGAGAAGCAGGTGGAAGGTACCAAAGGAACAGCTAAAACACTGGGGTGGGGGCAAGTAAGTGAGCTGGTTGCTGATAGGAGGGAAACATGCACAGGAATCCTCAAAGTTTGACCCACTTTCCTTCCCTTTTCTATAGTTTCCCTGCTCAAGTAGAAGTAGGAGTAAACTCATTATATACTGGGAAGGCAGAAAAAGAAGACAGTGATTCCTCACTCAAAGCAGGAATCTGAAGTCTAGGAAGTCAGTGCTGCGTTGGCACAGAAGCCTGCTCTCAAATGGTGGAGGAGTCTCCTGCCTTGGCACAGAACCCACTACTAGGACAAACCTCGTGCTGGGGCTGATTCAGCAGTAGTTAAAGACAGAACAAACTTCCACAAGTGCATGGGAGCCCTGAACAAGGCTTTTCCTTTCCACATGAGAGGTAAATGACCTCTTTCCTCCAACCATCCACCACTGTTCCACCTTCACTGGGGGAGGATAGAGTCCACTGTATCGTTTTCCTGTTTTGTATAAAGCATCACCTGACCCTGCTCAGTGTAAAATGAGAAGAGGTCACAGAGAAAGCATCAGAAATTCTGAAACCTCTTCCCTTTGCTACACCAATAGCTGCAGAAGAAAGATGTTTCCCCTGATCATACAAACCTTCAAGCAACTGGCCTTTGCAGCAGATGAGCTTTGCTACATGAAAGATGTAAAATTTGATACTTCCTCACAAAAGGGCACATCTCCTGAGGAAAAGTAGAAGCCCTATGTATAAAATACCAATGTTTGTGTGAGTGTGAACAGCTAGAAAGGGATCAGAGATGCCACATACAGTGCTTCTTTATCTTCTCACAGAGGCTTCCATCATCACTATATCTGAATTCCTCTGTATTTTCTCTGGAGTACTTTTTGGCAGTGTGTTCTGCCTAGTTTCAAATTAAGCAGTGATTCTTTTGCTTTTTATTTAGGGATAGTATTCTACAATTAATCCTAGCCAGCTTTTTCAAACAAGAAGTTCACATATCAGGAAAGTGACATAATTGTTTTCCTTTACAGTTTTTCATGACACGTCCATAATTTCAGTAGAAAAATCTTGTGTTCTGCATTTACCCAAACCATATTTTCATAATCGATTTCTTAAACTTTTGTAGCACAATTATAAGCAACTTCAAAAAATTCTATATTTCTGAACTTGCTTCTTGTTTGCTGAGCAGCACAATCTTCAAAAGTGGAATGTCATTTTGATGGCAGAGGCAGACACCTTATTTTCACTTCTGCCTGCAAAGCACCAAGGTCCTGTAACTCCAGCACGCAATAAGTGAAGGTTTATGCCTGGGAATCTGTGGTGATATTCAGACTTCATTTTAAATTTCAACATACCTTGTTTCCTGTTGCTTTGTATAAGTTATCTCTTGATTTGGAGCTCACATTAATTGCACACACAAACTTCACACACAGACAGTTATAAAAGTAATTTAAATCATGCTTAGCTTTCTTTTCCTTGAAGAAGTTTAAAAAATAACATACAACTTTCATCATACAACTTTTTTTCTTTCACGGAGTCTACATGGCTAAGATGCCTATTCTGCAGCATCTATCTTAAAAAATACACCAATCAGTGATGCTTTCTATTAAAACAAACAACCCCAAAGAATAATACAATGAACTTTCAGAGAATTTTTTTTCCTCAAACAGTCACAACATAACTTTTTTAATTTAGAGGATTTAAGTACATTGATACATTTAAACGCTGCATCTTACAGCTTCTCAGGGGCCACAAAGTCTCTGCCTCCAATGCTCTTTCATAAGTAGATGGAAATACGTGCTTATTTTGAGGATAAATACATGTTTGTGTTTCAGGAGCTGATGTCAACCAGGAGTCTGCCAAAATGCTCATCCCCTTTGTTAAAGTGTTCCTAGCTGATGTGCTAGCAAAGTGTCCAGAAATTAAAAAAATCCATCTCCCGGACTTGCAATTCTCATTAGCATTTCAGTACATAACTGGAAGCTTCGTGTTCATATCTTAGAGGATGTTTCATGCTTCTCAGAGTGTACTGCATGGAGTGCTTGCTCCCTGTTAAAATATGTTTTTTCTCTCTAGTGGATGCCATCAGAAAAATAATTTGGGGAACACAATGCCACAATATACCACTGGTAAAAAATAGATCAGTCTGCGATATGACTAATAGACATACATTCTTAACATACATTGAGAAAGAAATAGAATGATGTTTAATCCCATGCCTCAGAAAAGAGGTTAAGCATGAATAAGTAAGGTCAGGAAAAAAAAAATCTGCTAATGAACAGCTATGGACGTCTTTTAACCCTCACCTATCTTGTCTACTGGTAGAAAGAAAGGAGAGAAACAAATAACTGGTCTGAGCTAGGCTCGTGATGACAAACAGAAGAACATGAGTCAGAAATTAATGGGAAAATGGAACAACTGTCTGTCTCAATATAACCACATGTAATATTTTGTCATGCAAGTAATGTCATAAAATCAAATTTGCAGTCAGAAAGAGATCTGAAAAATTGAATCCAGATGATCATTAGCTTATGACAAGAAGAGTATTAATTAAAACAGAGGACATAAGGAACTCTAAAGAGAGGAGTTACTCATATATGAGAACTTATTGACGTATAGGGAGGTTACTAGTCTTTCAGTGACCCATCTAGGAAACAGTATCGTGTAAAGTTTGCACAAATAATGTCCAAAAGAAAGAAACAAGTACACATTGCTTGTGACTTTATCAAGTCACTGTATGATTGGAGTAGCATGTAGGAAAGACCGAGGAACAAGAAACAAAAGTGGAGCAGAACTTAGTAAGATAAGTCACGCACTTGGGGAATTTCTTAGATAAACTAGGAACTGAACCACAAATGACAAAGGAAGGAAAACATTCTATTGCGCCTAAATATAAACTGTCAAATAATCTCAGAATATAATGAAAGAGGTCAACATTGTTCTGGGATACACATGCAAGGTATTTCTAATCACCTGGGGTGTAACTGGCTATTTCACAGAATATTAGAGAGTAACACAGCAATAAGAACGTCAAAATAAAACTAAAATTGAAACTGGAACCAGTGCACAGAAAGTTACTAACTCAATAGGGAAGTGGACAGGGAAGGGAGACATTTCTTTGTAAGAAGAGACTAACAGAACTCTGCTTCTTTAGTTCAACAAAGTGATGTAAATGGCATTTAAACTTAAAAGACAAAGTTGGCACAGAAACATAAACTGGCTATTAAAACAAATTAGCTTGGAAATTCTCAGGAGGATGCACGTTGCCAGAAGAACTTGTTATGGAACAGCTTGCCAAAGGATATGATGGGCTCTTGCTCCAAGCTAGCTTCAGACAAGGCTTGTTTAAAGCCTTGGGTGATTGGTAGCCTGTAAAAGCACCAAAGTGTCTGCTTCAGCCCTATCTCATTAGCAAACACAAGAATATTGGAGCAGACTCACTGAAGGACATCCTCTTGCCATCTCTCAGAATATATCAGATTCTAGAAGCTCACTTTGTTGCTAAACACTGAACTGATGATGCTTATGTTTACCTGCTGTGGACTTGTGTGCTGAGAGAGATTATGGTGCTGCTCTCCCTCCATGGGATTCTCACTGTCTCTTTTTCCTTTGCAGATGTTTGTGAGGCTTTAAATGTGACAGTGTCTCCAGGACCAACAGTGCGGTACTCTGAGGGAGATAATGCTACCCTTTACTGCCACATTTCTCAAAAGAGAAAGACAGACAATTTGCTGGCTGTGCGGTGGGTCTTTGCTGTGTCACCCACCCAGGAGTATTTGATGATCAAAATGACCAAATTTGGGTCTGTCCAGTATTATGGGAATTATACTCATCATTTCCACAAGCAAAGACTTCGTCTTCTTAAAGAAAAACATGGAACTATGTACAAATTTCTTATTCTAAGCCTCCAGCAAACAGATCAAGGACATTATATATGTAAAGTTCAGGAAATTGGAAAACACAGGAATAAGTGGACAGCCTGGTCAAATGGTACAGCAGCTACTGAAATAAGAGGTGAGAAATCATCAATTATAGTTCTACAGTTTTCCTTGTCCCATGATCCCTTCTTTCCTTTCTGTCATTTGTCCATAAGACATTTGTAGTGATTTTTTCCAATTATCTGTGACTATGAGAAGAAAAATCAAATACTCTGCTTCTTTACTTGCACATAATAATTTAAACATTATTCAGCCTGTAGTAGAAAGTAAAGAAGTGAGATTAGTAGATTAGTTGAAAACAGTTTATTTCTCTTGCCTTTTGCCAAAACAGCAGCAATTCGAACTTTTACACTCATCTACAGGTCTCTATAACTTTGCAAGTGGGAATGAACAATTGTCATTATTATTTAAAGACAAAATAAAATAGAGAGAAATTAACTTATTTTCAAATGAATACACAGTAAGTCAGCCAGAGATAGAAGCTGTGTATTTTAGGTCTATGTTTTGTCTCTCTTGGTATGTTCATTGTGTTTAGTTCTAGTCTAGAAGCAGTTTGCAAGTAGCATTTCTAGCATCATTAAATCATTTATAGACAGAAAACAGAGCTGGAAAAGAAGTAACCAACCTGTTTGTATTGAACTTCAGATAAAGTTATGACCAGCAACAACTGAAGATTTTGAACTATATATCTCAACTTGAAAACAAGCCTTCCATTTGGGGTGGGTGATCTCAAACCTAACAAGACCAGATCTGAGCTTTCAGAGATGGGTGAAACTGGATGTTGAAGAACAGACTCCTTTGAAGAGATAGCAGTTGTGTTGTTAGGGCTAGCTGGCAAACAAGCCCTCTCTTTTGGGTTTACATACAGGAAACTGATTTCACACAGAGCCAGCTCTGAAGATAACACTAAAAATCAAGTGGGACTGCCTGGTCCATAGGTCTGGGTATTCAAGAGGTTAATTGAGCAATCAGAGAAAAACTTTTAGGAGAAGAAAGTGCTTCGTGAAGTTTATGCTGCTAATGCTGATGCAAAGTTTACTACTGTGTTTAGACCACACATGCTATTCCTGTAACTGAGAAAACTTAATCCCATTTATCTAACTAATGTTTTGGAGAAAATGGCCCTAACTCTCCTCTGAAAACAATTTTCCTTTGAGAGACCCCCATTAAGGACAGGCTGTTCCAGGCAGATTCAAGCACGTTTATGTAGAGTCTACACTGGTAGACTAAATTCATAATTAGTTGATTTTTTATGTTGTTTTTAGCAGTGATGAAAGACACTAACAATTCAAAGCTGAAACTATTTTAATAACAAAGACTGTGGATCAATTTTAAACAACAACAACAAAAAACTAAACTAATTTTGTTACTAGGTCTGCAGAACTTTTCCTTCATTGAAGGAAACTTCCAAGTGCAAAACAAGTAAGTAAGTAGATTTGGGCTCCTGGACATAGCACAGGAGAAAGTGTTCAGTACCAAGGTTATAGTGGAGAGAGAAGTCATTAGGAGCCAGGACAAAGGATATATTAACTTCACAGAGGACTCATCAACAGTTGAAAGAATGATCAGTTTCATGTTTGATTCCTGTTGTTGCTTTCACACTTCTGTTTTTAAGTGGAGCGGAGTAAAAATGCTGGAACCCAGCATCTCCTGAGCACAACCATATTGCATCGCTGGAGATCATTAAATTTCAGAAGCACTGACCCCATGTTGGGTGTCTGGAGCCGAGGCACAGTTGTTAGTCTCACAACTACATAGGGATATGAAATTAAACTTTATTGTATGTGTGATTTAGCTCTACAGACTTCAGGCATTAGCTTGCTTACCGCTCAGCAGTTATTCTTCCCTGCTGCTCCTGCTCTTGCCTAGGAACTGGCACTCCTCCTCACCCTCCTCTCCCTCTCGCTTCTTCCTTTACCCCTCCATATTTGGCTAAAATGAAAGATTCAACCACTGTCATGAAGGAACTGGTAGGAAGGGGGACCTTTGGGTCCTAGTATTCTGATAACACACTGATTGCGCAGGATTTGCTACACACAGGAGGGAAGGCAACACTTTTCAGAGTGGTGATAAAATCTCCAGTTTCCCCAGTGGTAGCACTTGAAGTTTTCAGGGAAATTTTCTTCCAAACACATTTTATATTTTATATTATAATCAATTACACTTTTTATTGCAAAGGGATTTAGTTACATTACAGCTAGACCCAAGATAGAGCAAAAGGAGCAATACAAATTGCCTAAAGCACTTGGATACTTCAATTGCACTGCTTGTGCTGTATCAACAAAGGTAACTGTTCAAAGACATTACAGTTGCTGTCTTTTCTACCATTCTGTTCCATTTAATGTGGCTGTATTGTGCACTAATTCAATATGACATCTTTTTGCTAAAACGCCTGTAAATTTCGTACAAGCTTGCACATCAAGTGGACGAAGAAATAACATTTATATTGCTACTTGGTTCACAGAGGAAGAGGAGGTCACTGCATAAGACAGAAAATTGCAGGGGGAACACAGAAGGAAGGGTCTTTCTGCATCTTCAAAAGCAGAAAAAGCCCAGGGCTGTTCATCACATTGTCTTTATCAGTCACAAAGCATAGCATCATCCCAAGTAAAATAACTTGACAGATTAAGCCTGAGACTGAAGTATCCAATGCTGTTAATTCATATGCAGATTTTGTTATTTGCTAGTAAGCTTGCTAGTGTGAATTTGTGTAAGTACATAAAGAATTTGCAAATGTATTTTCTTGCAACACAATTCTTTGTGGACAAACACATTGAGGTTGTGAAGAAAAAAGTTGAGTTACAGGTTATATAGCTCCTTATTGTTTAGTGGTGGCAGTTTAAAATATAAGTTACATATCTACCTTCTTCAGGACCTGAATAATTTTTTCAGAAAAGACACCTCATTTGAATTTGTCCCATTAGGTGTATTGGCAGTAAGATAGTGAACAATTTATGTAAATGAACTATTAAATCCTGGTAGTAAACCCCACAGAAATCCACATCCTCACATTACCAAGAAGTGTCTCCTACTCCAGCCATGCAACATATTAAATCTAAACTATGGTGGATCTTTTCCCCTTTGCCCATCTTCTCACTAGGGGCATCTGTTCTTTTCCTGGTTTTGTTTGGTCAATATTAGCCTGAAAACAAGTTAGTAATCTTCATCGTAGTACAGAAAACACCAGGGGAAAAAAAAAAAAAAAAGAGTTTATTTGAGGAAAAAATGCCATTGTAAACACTTTCCTATGAGAAATCTCAGAACAGTGAGTAGCCTTCGGAACAATATGCAACACCCTCTGTCATTTACAGTTGGGTAATTCCTCAAGTGCATTGTACCAAGTTCTGTACACAGCTTAAGAAAAGCAGTATGTATTCCAAGTGGTTTATGATCCAAGAGATGAGATTGTAGGAGGACAAGTAGAAAATTAGACAGTTCAACTAAAATCCTGTTGGCATGCACAACACAAACAAGAAGAGTTGATCACAGCAATCTGTCTAGTTGGAAAGTGTGTGTGAGAGTTTCCTATAGGACAGATCCTGAATTCTTTTGCATATTAGTAGCTTGTGATGCTTTCTCCAAGTTAAAATGTTACAAAAGTAAAAGAATGTAAGACTTTTTTTTTCCCCAAAAAATGAACAGAAGTCCATTTTCCAGTGAATGTATTCTAAAATGCTTGCCAAAAATCTACTGATGTGATGCTGAGTTGACATGTAAAATAAATATTCTGGATGAGCTTCCCATCATAACTAAACAGTAGATTTCATCAGACCCAAAAGTAGTTCCATATTCAGAGTTGGCCCCACACATCACAACCCTGCAGGACACACCTTAATTAACTTCCTTTCCAGTATAATACTTTTCTGTAGTGATTTGCCCTGTGAACTTCTCTTGGATGCAACCTGAAGGACATCACCATACTCCTATTGTATTAGAAGGATGGATAGCAGAAGAATTCATGGATTAACATGAGATCATCTAATCCGATGTCATAAAAAAAGTCAGCATGTGTAAACAGGCTGAAAAAAGCAGAGAGGGGTTTGGACAGTGATCCAACAGTCAGAGCATTTGGATTCTAGAACTGGGTTGTACAGTTGTTATGACACTGATATTTATCCATTTGCCAGAGCTCTGCAGTCTGCTTCTCTTTCAGAGAGGACAAGTCTGTGCAGAACCTGCTGCTATTTTCCCTGTTACCTATATTAGAACGTAGCCATTCAGTCAGCCCTTTCTCTAGGCTATAAAAGTGAGTTAGTATGACTAAGTTAGTGTGCATGCAAACTTTCTTCTCACCTGTCAGGAAAACCCCACAGCATAGGCACAGGAATTTCTACAGAGAAAAACATAAACTATTTTGCTCTCAGCAGGTGATGGTCTTTGATACGGCAGTGACAGATCCCTTTATATAGTTACAGTGTTTAACCTCATCAGTTTCTGCTGCTAAGCCAAGAACAGTGAGTAGAAGAAATGTTCTGCTTCCCAGCACAGATATGCAAGTGTCCTATCTGCGTATCTCTATAAGGTAGGGCACAGAAGCCAACTTTTGAGTGAAGCAGAAAAAGAAGGAACTCACAAGCAGCACTCTCACTTTGATGGATTATTTGGGTGCTGTTGTAGGAACTGCGGGGAAGAGACAATCTGTTGAAGGACATCCACAAGAGCTGTAGAAATAAGGAAGCTGAGCAAAATCAAGGGCCTGGAAAGTCATTCCTGAGGCTGGAAAATCACTACTGTGTTTGCAGAGATCACTTCAGTGCCAAGCATTGTCAGAGTGACTTCCCTGTTTTTTAAAAAAAACTGTGCCTAATGTGTCTTGCTAAAAGTCAGTGCTCAGGAAACATTCAGAGCTGTGTCCTTCAGTAAGGCTGTCACTCTTCCGGTTTGTTTTTGTTTTTCCTTTTAGAGATGGACTACAGCATTAGGAAGCTTTCTTAAATAAAATAAATTCCCACTCTTTTAAACAAAAATTGTTCAACTCCTTTCTGAGAAGTAGTCTGTTTTGGGATGGACACACAAATTATAGCCCTAGAGGTAGTAGTTCTGGGTAACTGAGAACAAAGAGTAGGAATAAAAATAGCCACATATGATTTTAATGGCAGCTTCTTCCCTGGCATACTCAAGCTATCCTCACAAAGCCATTACAGATCTTACAAGCCTGTAGCCACCATTGTTCTAAAACCTAGGCTCTTTAAAGCTGTGTTTCTTTCCCCTTCACTTCATTTAACTTCTGATTGAAGAGCCACATGCTGCATCTTTGCAGCATAAGATGACAGAAGAAATCCCATCTCACAAGCCATGTAGCCCTCCTTGGGGCTACCAAACCAGATGAGATTTGATAGAAGATATTTCAATAACACTATTTTATAATTGAAGTGTTTCATTGAAAGTTAATTATCCTGTGAGTTAAATTACTATCTTGGTGCACTGACATGTGAGGCAAAACAAACTTTACTCCAAGTAATCCCAACAGTTTGTGCTCTGTATTTTTAATTCTTGTTATGTCCTCTGTTTGTTTGTTGTTGTTTTTTTTTTTCCAGTGATTTCATCAAAAACTTCTGATGATCCCACTTACAAGAAAAAACACGAAGCTTGGAAGTTTTTTGAAGGTAAAGATGCATCTAACTGCTGCTGGTTTCATACAAGATGTTAGCTTGGCCCAACGCTGCAGTGCAGCTGAAGTGCCCCCATTGGGCCTGATTTTGCACACTGTACAAACTCAGGCTGTGCCTCAGAAGGCATCCCAAAGAATACCAGCTGCTAGAAAAATGAGAGTAGAAGGTTCTAGTTCCTTATACGTTTATTACAGCCAATGCTGGAATATTCTATGCCTGGCTGATTGTGAAATACAAATGCAGACCCTTACTCAGAGCAGTGCTGGACATGTCTGAAGAGGTACTCAGCACTGTGTGTTCCACTGGCCTTAGAAATGCTTCTCTGCATTGTGAGAGCAGCGTAAAGCTCCCTGGAGTTTCAATGCAAGCAGTATTTTCTCTGTAGATTATGGAACATCTGCTCCAAGATATTTGGAAATCCAGAACATACTCTCAGCTGGGATCCCCTCCTCCTCCTCCTTCTCCTCCTCTCCCCACCAACACCAGCGAAGCAGCAGCCCAGTATTCACAGCCATGCTGCTCTGCTGCACACCAGTGTCTGCTCACACCATTCTGTTAGGAGCCTTGCTGTTTAAACCACAACTTATGGACACTATTGTTCTGTGTATGGGGGATAGGCTGAAAACAAACCACAGAGCTGTAGGTCAGGGGATCTTGTTCCAGCAGTGCTATTTTCTGGAAGAACACTTGACCTCTGAGGCTTGGTTTCCTCTCTCTAAAGCAGGAAAGAAGCCAGTATACTTCGCTAAGGGCAAAGCTTGAAGACATTAATGGGTAGAGCATCCTTGAAGTGCGCTATTTAGAATTCTAGTAAAAGCAGAATAAGTCATCAAAGCCTTCTGCTTCTGAACAAAATACTCTGTCTTCATCTGCCATGGTAGAACTCCTGGCCCCTCAGATGACAACGTGCTATGGAAGATGACTGAAAGCCATAAAGGGAGTCTGATGCTGTAGATTGAAAAATAAAGAAAACATATAGATAACAATTTCAAGCCAGTACTGCAACCGAAAAAACAATTGCAGACTTCCTTCCTTCCTTCTTCCTCACTCAGCACTCCCACATCTCTCCCTAGTGCCACTTTTAAACAGTATTTTCTCTTTTTTTTATTTTTAAATCAGTACAGCTGTTTAAACTGGGAAATAATCCAGCTGAAGTTGTTCTGTTTTTTGTTAGCCCCACCAAAACCAAAACAAAACCAAACCACCGCCACTACAAGAAGAAAATTAAACAAACAAAGAAACGAAACCAGGACTCTCCTTCCCCAAAACGAGCCCTCATAAATACACCGATTACTGTTCGTGGAGACTTCATCCAAATTTTAAACTGAGCAGGATGCTGTATGAAAATTTCAGGAGAGTTAATTACTTCTGAATAGTTACCCTAATTCTTTCAGGCCATGCTGTATTTCAGTCTTGTTGAAATAACATTTTTTGTCTTGTAAGCATGAAACATACAGCTGCAGCACTGAGCCTCCCCTGTGCTTGCCTTTCAGATCTGTATGTGTATGCAGTGTTTGTGTGCTCAATAGGAATCATCAGTGTTCTCCTTTTTACACTGGTCATTCTCTGTCAGTCACTTCTGAACAAGAGGAGATGCACAGGTGAGTGAAATGTCCTTCCTTGCTGGCTGCAAAACCCATACCAGAGAGGGAGAGGGGAGGAGAGTGGAGAAAATGCAGGAAAGGAAAATATTTCCTTACTTTGCATTTAAATGAAAGCTGTATACATACATACATACATACATACATACATACATACATGTACACGGGTAGGGTACTTTATTAATGTCAGAAAAAAATAGGATTCCTCCACGGATTAATTAGAACAAAGGCGCTGTGCTCCCTTTGAATAGCTATTTCGCTTTAAATTGGAATTGGACTTTCCAAAACCTTTCCACTTCTCAGAAACATGAACTGGAGGTTGTTAGGACTTCCTTCAAAGGAGACTGAGTGCTGCACTATTCAACTGCATTTTGACAAGTTCTAGCAAAAATTGTGAAGAAATGGTGTTTCTGCAGACATATTTAGAGGTTTTCTTTTGTTCCATTTCCTCATCCCTATCTGTCTGGCTGTCAACATACTTGGGAAAATGAGGGCTGTTATTAGCACTCGTTTGTAGTGCGCTTAGAAGCTAAAGTATCATTTTGTTATTCAGATGTGCATTTTTACTATGGTCTTTCAAGATGAAAGACTACTATTTCATTCTTTTCCCCAGAGACAGTTTTTTAAAGAGGCTAAGCCTGCCTAAAAGCAGCCCTGTTAGAATCAGAATTGCTACTTCAGATCTGCAGAGTAACCAGTAGCAGATCTACTTTCATTTCTGTTAAAGAATGTTATGTTTTAGAGACCTCACACTGGCAGAATTGAAAGGACAAAGGGCAATTTCCAAACAGAAGCTTTGAAAAAAAGAGTTTGGTTAGTGATTAGTCCTGTTAAAGACAGGAGAGAATCATGACTCGTTGCTTCTTCAGCACATCACACGTACCACAGAGGAATATGTGACTCAGATACACGAGGGAGAAGACACGTAAACCAGAACATTGATTTTACAGAAGCCCTTGCCTGACCACAGCTGTATTTCAGGCTGCAGCTCCGTTTTCCCGGTGGTACACTCAGTAGTGTAACTCAAGTTCTGTTTGAACCCAGCAATAGTGCTTGCCAAAGAGGAAGAAATAAGATCAATGTTATTCTTTCTACCCTGTTAAGTGATGACAAAGGTTTTGTGCCAAGGGAGTACCCACAGTTAAGTGTTTTGGTCATGGTGAGTCACCTTGCAGCCACAAGCACTGATTTATCCTTTTTTTTTTCTCTAGCTAACATTGAGCTAGATTTTGTTTCTGCTTATGTTTATTCACTCTGGCATAAGTGAATGAGCAGCATGGAGAATCTCTCTCTTCATAATGAGCCAACAGAAGCTAAATACAAAAGTAATATAGAGTACAAAAAGTACGTATAAGAGAGAAAAAATAATTTCTTCTGAGCTGCTGAATTCTTCAGTCACCACCCTAATATCTGAATAGTAGCACACAACCAAAATTTATTTAGATTTTGAGCACTGTCCAGAAAACACTGGCAACATTAACTGTGGTTCCAATGGAAATGTAACAATAAAATTTAGCAGATAAGGACTCAGTATTCAACATTTACATATATAGCAAATGTATATATGTATATATACACACACACTCACTATTCAACATATATACATACATATGTATATATAGCCTTTCACCCAGGGCTACCTGGTCAGATATTTTCAGAGTGTTAAGCAGTAGGGAATTAAAACAACAGTGCTGTCTCATTCAGACAGTTAGAATAAGGCATCTCTCCTCAAAAAGTGTTATCTTACCTTCTTTCCTTATCACTCTATACCTCCATCTTCCTCCAGTAAGGTGAAGCAACGGCTTCCATCACCTTCCTCCTCTTTCAAGAGAAGCCTGACTCTCCTGTTCTGCTCAAAACTATCTCAGAGGCTTAGGACAACCAAACTACCTCCTTGCCCCACCTGCTGGGTGTATTTCCATTAGGGCTTCTCTCTGACTATCTCTGGCATCTCTGTCAGGGGAACACACCTGAAACAAAGCATGAACACACCTACAGTTCCCTCTACTCTCTCCCCACCTTCTCTCCAAGTTCCTCCCAGTTTCTCAGTCCTAACATCACAAAAAGGATTACCTGCCACAACCCCACTCCAGGCAGACAGCCTTTGGGCTTTGGTAGAAGTCTGCTCTTCACAGTCCTTGGATCAAAAGATGAGAGCTTTTGCTTTAGGGCAGAATAAAGTCATGCATACCTAGCAATTGTCAAATGCATTCCAACAGTGTGCATAGTATCTCTTCATGGATCAGAAATACTGTCCTAACTGTACACCTGGAGAAGATAGCAGAGATAGATGGAAGTCCTGCCTTAGCCAGCCTAGACATAGAGACCTGGCTCTGATGTGTTAGCCCCATTTCTCAGTGCTCTCAGTTCCCATTTCCTTTAGGTCTGAAATACAGCCCAGAAGGGGCTATGCAGCTTCTTTAGGATAAGACAATTGAGGTAAGAAAATGTGAAAAATTTTGTGCACAGAAGAGCATAATAAGAATTGAGAAAATTAAGAAATTTGTGTGTGTTTATGTTGCGTTACACAGGGTGCACCCTTTTTTCTTTCTGAGAAATAAGTTGGCCCAAGTTAACCAGCAGAACCAGAGGTTCTTCTCCTGCCTGCCTTTCTCTGTGCTTAGCACATGGCCCAGCTTGGGCAGAGCACAGAAACCACAAAGCCACAGAAGAGTATCTCAATAACCGTGGCTCCTGAAAGACTGCAGGAGGGAGGCTGCCCTTGCTCTGGGCTACTGATTCAAAGCAGTACCAAGCAGAAGGATTTAGGCAGTTCACACACAGGTGCTGTCAGAGGTGGCTCTGGCTAGTCTAGACCTCTGATTTGATCCCAGGAGGCAACCCCTGTATGCCTGAGCCTGCAGCTTAGCCTGCATTATGAATGGCAGCGGCTCCTGTGGCTGAATGGTTTATTTCAGGCTTCTGGAAATAAATAGAGGCACCATAAGGGAAGTAAAAGTCTTCAAAGTAAAATTGCTGTGTTTTCCCTTCGCAAGCCATCTCTTGGCTGGGCTGACCACTGGAATGTGAGCTGCCCAGTACTTCCACAGCAGATTGTTCTTGTTATTTGATACATTTACCTCTCCAAAACACAGCTTTGAGACAGACTGCACTTTAATCCACCGTATACAGTGCTGATTGGCAGCTCTCCCACTGTGATCACTTGACACCTCTGCAGTCCCAGGAGCACTGGTCTAGCTGCAGTGTCCATTTGTAACTTATAAACTGTGTTGGTGGGAAGCCACATTTTCTTTCTTTCTTTCTTTTCTTTAACAGTGAAGCATTACCTGGTGAAATGCCCTCAGAACAGGTAAGAGATTACAGTTCTCTTTAAATAACCAAGGCACCAGTTCATTCTTGGTTTTGCTGTGTGTCAACCCTGCCCAAAGCAGGTGATGGGAGCTTTAAGTCCCCTTCCAACCTAAGCCATTCTATGATTCTTTTCTTCCATGAGTAAAGCTTTCTAAAGTACCTGCTTTAGTGGCTAGCTTTTCTTTTACAGTCTGAATTGCCTTTTGCAGAAGCCTGCTTTGATCCTGAATGGCTTTCCCAGTTTTCCCAGCACCTCACCAGATATCAGTGGCCAAAGCCATCCTCCTACACAAAGCACACCACAATGTGACCCAATAAATCCTGCACACATAACCTGGACTGGGGCTCAGATCAGATTTTCTAGGCCTACACTCTGTTCCCAGCTGAAGACTCCAAGGGATGGGAAAGACTATTTCTGTTGCAGTCATAAATCACTTTAAATAGTACTGACTGCCAAGTTTTCAATTGCACGTTGCTATAAAACTGATTTCCAATGCATGAGCTTCTTAAGATATAAACTGTGCTGGACCAGCAGTAAAAGAAAGATGACAAACATATTTTACAAACAAAAAAGATTAAAGAGTGATGCCTCATAATAATGCGAAAGCACAGCTGTTTCCCAGTTTTCAGTGACAAAAAACATGTGTTTCTAGCATTATAGTTTAAATCCAGAATCACTTGGTATATCACAGAGACTATTTCTCATAGTATCTTTTTAGCAAAGTGATTCTGTGCCAAGTATAGCATGTCCTAGATGCTCAACTAGTGTAATTTTTGGTGTTGTCTCATGGGATAATGCCTTTATTCAATCTAACCAACACTCAGATGTAAGCAAAGTCAAAAAAAGGCTCCAGAGAGTTCAAGAAAGGTCAGTACAAACTGAGGCTTTCATGTTATTCATTGAAGATCTTTGTTCTGTGACCCTAACCAGCCATTGCACCACACCAAAAATGTACAGACAGCTCAGCAGTTTTCATTTCTCCCTGGAAGTGTGCTGACTTCAGGACTTTGAGATTAAGTGCCTATGAATGTGTTATCAGTATCATGATTTTTTCTCTGTTTCACTCTTATTACCTTTTATTTTTCACTCTTTACTCCAAACATGAACCACCAATTTCTTTAAATACATTTGGGCTTTGGGCACTGCTCAATTCTAGCTAGGTGTCACCAGTGCACCTGCAGTGCTAGGGCCAGGCAGTGACAGAGTTTAGAAGTTCAGAGACAATTTGAAGTGATAGAGGATATGAGAGGTGTAACCCTCATCTACCTGCACTGCAGGTAAATCTTCACCTGCTATTTCTCTAGAAGTATTTGTTAGCATGTCTTGGAACTTAATTCCAAACATTTGAATTCTTAATTCAGAACATTCAGACTTGGAACCCAGGTCAAACTGATGAACATATTTGCATGAGAATCCTGCCAGTCAAAAGGGTTCAGCCTTGACTAGAGAGGCTTAGCTCCAACTCCCCTAGCAATATTTCAAGCTGTGAGAGCAGTGAGAATCCAGTTTCAAAATTACACGATTAGTCTAGTGTCTAAGAACTGTCAGCACTCCCGCTGCAGTAATACTGCAGCGTAAGTAATACCTAAGCATCTTAAAATATTTCATGTTTTGACACCATAATGATAGCTTCACTTAATTGTAAACTGGAGCTAAGTGATTTGCCCCAGGTCTCACGAAATAGCCTCAGCAGAAAAGAAAATTAAATCCAGATTTCCTGAGTGGAACAAAGCAAATGTTTGGGCTTTGGTTTTCTATTTGACCAATAACAAATTAAGGGAAAAAAATGAGTTAACCCAAACCCATTTCTTTCCCACATTTTAAAAATAAATAACTAAATAAAAAGTATGGTTATTTTGGGTTTTCCAAACCACTTAATTCTATTTTCTGAGGTTTTCTTTAAATATCCTTTCTTTAAATATCCTCCTTCTTATTATCTGCCTTGTTATTGGATCATTTTGCCAGTGTTCAGATAAAGAAATCCTCAGAAGGTGTAACTTTGAAAATGGGATTTTTTTCCTGCCCTTTATTTATTTGTTTTGGCCTGAGCTGTCCTCCAGTCCTTCTGCCACTACTCTTCCAGAGACAAATATTTGAGGTGCAAAAAGCATTCACCTCGCCAAGCCGTTCATTCCAGTGCCTTGGTCCCACACCACTGATTTAACAGTGCAGGAGCACGTTCTGCCACACTGAACCAGAACCAAGTAACCAACTCCCAGGCACCTTCCCACACAGCCATCTGTGTGAATCCACCTGTGCTGCCCAGAGAGGTGGTGGAGTCGCCATCCCTGGAGATGCTCAAGAAGAGGCACTGAGGGACTTGTTTAGTGGGCATGGAGGTGATGAGATCATGGTTGCACGAGATGGCCTCAGTGGTCCTTTCCAACCTCTATGATAACCCTTGTCAGACCATTGACAAGAGGGAATAGCTGACCATATAGCCAGCAAAATAGTCCCACATCTTAAGGGTAGCAATGCACTAAATGGGAGCAGTTTTTCAGCTCTTGGCATAGTGTACTCCAAAATTACCAGCCACAACCTCCAAGGAAACTGCAGTCCTGGTGACACAGCTCTCAGCCTCCCACAGGCTTTCTTCTCCCCCAAACTTTCTCACTCTAAAAGCTCATTAGGTCCTTCAAGAAATGCGGGTGACTGCTGAAATAGAAGCTGGGAGGCCAGAGAAGGAGCTGGAGATAAAAAGTAACTTTCTTCCTTAAGGCAGAACAAGACAAGCTCACAAAGACACAGTGTTTCAGAGCCAAGGAGTCTTTTTTGAGCCTCCTTCTTTGGCTTGAGGAACTCAGTTAGGAGACAGCAAGCACAATTACTGTATCTTTCAGAATCAGTTAACCCTGTACAGCCCTGGCACTTCAGGAAAAGTGTAAGCCACAAATACATTATTCTGTAGCTTTGCATTTTCAGCGGCCAAACAGGAATAACGAATGCAATGAAGTGACACTGAGCCTTTTCATATATTGTGCTAAAAGCGGCGATATTAGAACAGTGGTACCTTTAAGCTGTAATTCTGCCTTTGTGACCAAAAGCACCAAACGAAAAGTCACTTCCCTCCCCATTTTGATGCGCTCTGTCCTTTGCAGTTTGCTGTGTTTGAGCAATGGAGCTAGACAGGACAGCTTCATTTCCTGCTGGTTTAAAACAATTTAACATCTTGATTTTAATAGAGAAACAAATGGTTGTTGTGGGATAGGTTCACAGTTATGAAGGCAGACTTTAAAATTACTTTAATGCAACCCTCAGTTTACATAATTGATGTGACTTGTTTATAAATTATGAAAATATTTTACCTTTTAAATATTTTTTAAGAAATTTGGAAGAAAACTTAGGCCTTGGAGTGAACACGAGGAACAGAATTCAGCAAAATCAGCAAACCAGAGACTTTTTTAATTGACACAAGCATAAATCCAAAGTGATTTCACCAATGATAGTGATATTCATTTGGATTTACAGCTGTGTAGAACTGTAATGCCTGTTATTGTGTTATTCTTATGTGGGCAATAGATGAGACATCTCAACTTTCATTAAGACTTTGGCCCAGTTTGAATATTTAATTCTATTAATAAAAAGAGAATGTTTCATTATGCAAAAGAACCTGGAGAGGAACAGCATCTTGGGACAAATGACTTAAAATTCAGAGAAATCAGTACCGTCTATATTATTGCTGTGGAAAACCTGACAGGGTCCCACTGTGTGGTGTAATGTACCAGTACAGGCCAGGACCATCCCCACAGCCATCCTACATCATTACCTTTATTGTAGAGAACTTCTTGGATATAAGGAAGAAAAGCTTTTACAATAACAGTGGTGAGGCATTAGCACAGGTTGCCCAGGGAGATGGTAGACCAAGCCCCATCCCTGAAGACATTCAAGGTCAGGCTGGATGGGACTCTGAACACCTGATCTCACTGTAGGTGTCCCTGTTCATTGCACTGGAGTTGGACGAGATGGCCTTTAGGGGTCCTTTCCAACTCAAATAGTTCTATGATTCTGTTTCACATTAGTTGCAAGGTAGCATGTGGTAACAGAATCAAATCACTGCAACCTGACTGCATATCCAAGCCCCTCAATATTCAAAGCAGGTTCTATCGTCTCAGACTTCGGGACATACATTTGATAGTTGGATTAGATGATCTTAGTGGCCTTTTCCAACTTCATGGCTGAAGAAATGCAACACCCTCTCAGAGGCTTTTCAGTATATTCCCAGGTCAGAATCCAAGTTGTTGGGCTGGGACTTGCACAAGTGAAAGGCAGTATGTCTGCTTGCATGAACACACTGACACTATTTGTCCCTGCACTGCCTTCACTTTTCCCTCTGCATTGCAGCTCAGGGGAGACTGTGACCAGTGTGACAAGCATGTCCCCTCTGCAGCCCAAGAAGGTGAAGAAAAGGAAAGAAAAAGCAGAGCTGCCACCGGCCATCCCAGAAAAAGGTATGAGAATGGAGATGCAGAGAGAGTTCAAAGCCGGGCACACTGAGGAGGAAGAGTTGTGTGTGTGGTGACAAGGCACTGCTAGCAGTAGGGAGGGAAAGGAACTGGAGGATTTCTGTGCGTTATATATATCACAAGCAGCCAGCTCTCAAGAGCTGTGTTGACCCTGGCTTCTGCATACAGACAGTATCTTTTGCATATCAGCTCCTTGAATCTTACATTTTTTTTTTCCAATTCATAAGCCCTATGCTTCATTGTAAAATAAGTTATCTGAAATATAGCTAAGATCTTATACAAGTGTAACTGCAGGTATTTATTTACTCCCAATCCACTATATATCTGTGATTTATAAATTGCTAATGCATACACTAAAAAATGACAGTGAATTACAGCAATTTGAAATGACCCCTTAATATTTATTTCCACAGCACCAATACCCAATATTCCTAAGCCCAAGCTCTTGAAACCTCAAAGAAAATTGATCCTGGTAAGTAATTTTCTATGACATTTTCTCCATATTTTTCTCTCTCAATGTAATTGCTGTAATGTTGCCAGAACTTCAGGTTCAGAAAAAGCAAGTTGGCTTAAAAATCACAAAAATGTTTTTTTTTTATACAGTAACACTGGCACTGCTGCCTGCAGAGATAGGGGTGTCTCATCCCTGGAGATGTTCAAAGCTGGGCCCTGACCTGGTGGGGGGCACTAATCCCATGGCTGGACGATCTTTAAGATTCCTTCCAACCCAACCCTTCTGTAATTCTGTGACTTTGTAGAGTGATGAATTATCTTGGTCCTTTTCATTTTGAGCGCTAGGTTACACTGGATTATATTTTCCCACTTTCTTGCTGATATTGTGCCTGCAGATTTAGCTTGTTCTTAAAAGAAACTTGCTATTGTTTCTCACATGCTGCTGGGAGCTGGTGCTCTGGAGAACACATCTGTCCTCAGCAGATAATATCTGTGCTGTCATGCTGCCTTTTTGACTTTTCAAGTCAGAAAGAGGGGGGCTGTATTATGCCCCATAGTGGTGTAAGTCAGCAATAGCTAAAGCTGAGGGGATGAAATCCATGCAGCTCATAACAAGGCAAAAGAAATCTTAGGTCTGTTTTCTGTTGGGTGTGACTTTCTGTTAATAAACACCTGTGGATATTTGCTAGACAAGTCAGCTAGATGAGCACGTGTAACATAGCAGCACCTGGTCCAGACACCTGGGGAAGCAGAGACAGTTTTACAGCAGTGATTTCAGCTGCATCCATGGCTGGGCCCCTGCAGGGCTCCCTATGGAGTTAACAGACTGAGGTGAGTTGGAGCAGGAGCCCAGCCAGGTGCTCTACGTTTTGGGGGATACTTTCTCCCTCCTTTGGCAATGGATAGGGGTGACTAACTCACTGACATCAGTATCTGGGTGGATGTGGATGCCTAAAGTTACACTGTGTGAGTAACCCAAATGCCTCTGCAATTGGTTCACTTTCAGGTGAGGACTGGGATTGGGTACCTTCCCACCAATTGTCACAGAATATTCCCTGCCCTTTTATGCATGGTCAGGACACAGCCTGGCTACCTGGGCACAAGACCATATTTTTAATCCTCAAAACTCTCAGATTTTAAACTTTCAATTCCCTTTGGGGTGAGAAAACATTATTGCCATCCTGCCAAATGTCTGCAGGATAAGAGATTACTTTCCTTCCAGCTGTAATGATTGCACAGCTGGTGTCAGCCTTTTTTCACAGATGGCACAGAGCTGGAATGAGACACTCAAACTATTGAGTTTCAGGGCTGCTTCTGTAGTTTCCCTGTCAGCCCAAGGAAGTACCACACCAGGAGAATATTCTAGAAAACCTAAGCAAACAAGCTTGAGAATAAGGAAACATTACAAAATAATTCCAGTGTTTTGGGAAAATTTTTGTAATAACCTAAATACCGACAGAATTATTTCCAGAGGACGTGTGCTTCTGGTTTCTTGAAAGATGTTTATAATAAACCAGCAAATTTCTTTTGTTGTTAACATGCTAGAGTGGATTGCAGTATAATTTTACAAGAATACAATAACCTGGATAAAATATGGACATAATCTCAATGAAAATTAAAAAGAAAAAGAGAAAACCTAATATCATGTTCAATTGCACAGCTCTGAGTAAAGCCTTTTAAAAACTCTGCTTATGTCATATTGCTTTTGCTTTAGCCAGAACAACAATTCTATGCTCCCCTTGTTGCAAAAATATTCCCCATCAGTGTCATTCTCTATTAAGATCAGTGAGAGATGTGTACAGATCAGAGGAAATAGAGATGATGAACTGCAAAAAGGGATGGGTTTTATAGCGTGCAAGAAGCACAGAGAGTCATTAGGAAGAAGAAAATTCTAGAGGCCCACAAATTCTTCTCTCTAAGGAACATTCAGCTACAGCCTTAAGTACATAGCCCTTTGAGTTGGTACATACAAATCTTGTACTTCTTCAACCAGATTTTCTGGTACAACTTTCACAGCCTCCTCGAGGTTAGTTGTCATAGTCCAAGAGTTTCAGGTGCTGAGCATGAAAGGGTTTTCACAAAAGTTTGAACCATCAAACATAGGAGTTGTTGTGAGATTCACTGGGTCTAATGGAAAGAACTTGATTTGAAGTTATACCAAGTACTGCAAATTTGAATAAAACTTTTATTGACTTCATCACCTTTACATTAAATTATAAGGAAAGGAAAGCCTGCTCAGGTAAGGCAGAATCCAGGGAATATTCCTGATTCTGCCACTGACAAGTCAGATTGTCATCCCACTTTGTAAACAAATGAATTCATTCCATGTTACAAATGATGCCCATGGTCCTAGTTTCTTTGATACGCTATAAATGTAAAGCACACGGTCCATAGGAGTTGGCTTTTACTGCTCCTGCATTGACTAAGTTATTACTGGAGGGCATCTGAGCTCTGTTAATCACAGAACACATACTGGTCGTTTGTCTTCTAAAGCAGAGGGCTTCCAATGATTGTATTTGAGCTATCTGTAAGAAGCATCTCTACCTACAGCCTATACAGTGCAGACAGCATTGTTTATCCTGGTAGGGGCCAGATCAAATGAGAAGCTCAGAATATATTTTTTTCCAGCTTTGAAAAATCCTATCCTTATTTACCATTGCATGCTGACAGTGTGCTGCATGCTAGGCACTGCTTGTCAGGACAGTCCCTGCACATAAAGTGCTGACTCTGCAGTGAGCAGTGTGTCTGAAGGCCTGCCATTTCCAAGCAACTCATCCAGGCACAGCTGTCCTGATTCTGCTGTGTCTGCAAGGCAGAAGGGTGTTGTTTTGAACAGGAACTCGTGTTTGACACCCGTGGAACTGAGAACTGAGAAGGCCACAGTTCGTTCTCATCATCCGCATGTATTCAGCCAAATTAAGCTTATTTTGAATTTAGCTTAGTGCTCTATATATGTGTATAATCCTAAATCAAGCAGTGAAGAAAGGCGCTTCTAGAGCTGCCCAGAAGCTGAATGTTCCTTCACCTAAAAAAATTATTTTGACTTTTAGGTTTCTGGAGTATGTTTTCCATTGTACAATTAACCAACCAGACCCACTGCATATCTAAAGCAGCGTCTTGAGTCCTTTTGGGAAAGGGTCTAGGTGTGCAAGAATGCTCTGCAGTCTCAGAATTGCTTCAGGGAGCCCTGAAACATACATAGAGAATCTCCTTTTGCTTTTTGCTTGCAGAAGAATTTGTGCATTCTAAATGATGCTCCAAGCTGTTATCCTACAACTTCAGCCACACAGGAATACAGGAGCAAATTTTCCCATTGCAAGGTTATTATGCATGATTAACAGATTTTTTTCCTCCCCTCTTTTTCATCTTACAATTAGGCAGTACATTATTCAAAACCAGTCTCATGCCATATTCAGCATGCCAGCTAAGAAAAATGGGCTCATCATTCTTTGTGCAACAAGTAGAACTCCTGATAAGTCTCAACATGATCTTTTCTTTCTTAAACAAAAGGCAAATGAAATACTGCTCAGTAACCTCTAGGACTCCGGATCACAGAACTATCATGTCTGTCTTCCTCCTGCATGATTTTAAATTAAAAGCCACCCTCTGCTAGAGGTTGTTTCCTCTGCAACTTGTAACAGTCTGTGATCTAAAATTCCAGTTTCTCAAGGTATTATTTATCTCCACAGACTTCAAGTAACGTTGTACATATGATATATAAGGAAAAATTGAACTTTTTTTTTTTCCTTAACTCCCTATGATCCTTGAATATTTCCATCCAGTCCACGTAATTTATTTCTATGCCAGATGAGCAGTCTCTCTTCAACTCTCTCATTAAGGTGTGAGTTGTCCATTTCTTCATGAATATCATTTATAATGTCAGGTTGAAACTCAGAACAAGTCATATTCAGAACTGTTATGTCTGCTTTCACGTCCAGGTCCCACATTGCTACATTAACCCCCAGGAAAGAACAGGTTATGTAAATACAGAAAAACTTTTGCTGGAATTGTGCTGAGATTTGTGTATTTACAAAATCCTACAGAAGATGATTTTTATGTGATAACACCTTAGGAATACTAATCATGTCTCACCAGAAAAGTAAAATCCTTGAGCCCTTTTGAAGGACAATGAGAAATCAGCCTGATCTCTAACAGTGTTGAGTTGGTTCAGAATCAAGAAATAACTCTGTCACCTTTTACAGTGGCATAATGCATTAGCAAAGGGAAAGACTCTTCTGCAAAAGCTGTTAAAACAGTCAGAACAAACCTCAGCCATGCACCTTAACTTTATTAATGAAAAAAGATGAACTATCTCCAGATAGATACCACTAGCCCTATGTTTATGGGATTCCATTTCTTTAAAATAAATGTTTCCATAGGACTTAGTGAATCATCTTTGCTTCTGACTTCTTTGTTATCAGAACTTCTGTGGGATTCAAAAGCAAAATTTAGATGTGGTGCTGTAAGAGGGCTCACAAATTTTTGTGGATGTTGTTTCCAGCAACGAAGCTGCTTCTAGGGATTAAAAACCAGGCATCTCAGTGGAAAGAAGCCATCATTTTTTAAATTTGATAGTGCCATTAAAAGACATACTTCCCACTCCAGGATTTTCCAGTGTCATATTTCTGAGCCTTGGCACAGAGAGCACAATGACTCCCTTGATACTGCAGAACTCCTACTGGCCAGCAGTTGCATTTCTGAGGGATAATTCAACTCGCAGATCTAGCTTCAGCTTCTCACAAAGGTCTGTAGAAGTCATTTTTGAAGGTGATAATTCAATGTGGTCTATAAGCAAAATTTTCTTAGCCTCATCCCTTGTTCTGCATCACATTCCAAACATCTCCTTTACATGCGATTATGTAGATGCAGGATTCTAAGGCAAATGTCTGAAGCAGTAGTCAGTGATGTACTAAAGACTGTAATGAATTGGGAAGCGAGACTTTGCCTGCTTACTTTCAATGGTAAACTAGAATCAATAGGCTATCAATATTATTTTTTAAAGTAGAAACTTACATTTTATGATTTGTTTTGCCATTTTCACAATGACTGATAAGGTGGTGAAACAGTGAGGCTATAGAAATCTCTAAGGGAAAGCTGGCAGCAGTTGTTTTTCACAGAATCATAGAATAGCTTAGTTTGGAAGGGACCTCAAATATCACCTAGTTCCAACCCACCAGACCTGTTCTCCAGGCAACTTAAAATTATGAGGTTAGTATTTATTTGTTTTCTCTATACCTATTTCTGAATTTGGGTAGAAGTAGTCTTAGTTAAAACTTAAAAAATTCAGTCTGGAATTGCTCACAGTAAACATCCTCGATACTGCCAATAAACAACCCAGCTGAGCTTAAGAACAAAATTGACCCATCTGGTCATAATCAGGACATAAACAGAGTAATTTTTATTAAAGTTTAAACTCAAAGGTCTTTTCTATGCACTTTTGTACTTGACAAACTCAATAAACAAAATTGTGCATACACATATTATAGCTTTTTTTTTTAAAAATAGCTACACGTCAGACTTCACAGATTGTCTTTTTGAAAAAATATTCCTATAACTGGACTTTTTCAAATAGTTGCCCAAAGAAAGAGCTGTGACTGAAATAAGTAGAAATTAAACTGGAAGTGCTTTTGTATTTGCTAGAGGATACGCTGGAAAATGATGACTCTCTTCCTAACGTGTATTTCTGCAAAGGGTGCGATTCCAAGACAAGAACAAAACAGGTTAACAAGATAAAGGCTGCATCTAGAAATGTCACTTTGGAACAGAACTCTATTTAAAGAAATAATTTCAATATCATTTTAGAACAATCATGTAATTTTTCAGAAAAAAGACCTTGTAGCCATAGAAATCTCAATGACTTCCTAGGCGGAGAGCCAGGATGGAAAGAGAGAGGTGGACAGTCAGTCATTCCCTGCCTCTCGCTCTTCTGTCCAAGTGTCAGTCCCACTTCAAACATCAGTTATTGAAAGTCACATTGTTGTTCCAAAAAGGAGACGGTGGCAGGATTCCAGGCTTATATTGCCAAACTGCTGACCAATCCAAATGAAAGATGAAATCACAGAATTAGTTTTCTTTCTCTACATGCTCAAAAAAACGATAATTGTGTTTCAACAAATAAACCACCAAAATTAAATTAAATATGTGGTTGATAAATGAAGTGCGGAAGAACGCATGGAGAAACAACCCTGGCTACCATAGGTACTCTAAAGTAGTGTTGGCTTCCATGTGCTGTTATTACACATCCTTTGCTGAAAACTGTATACACTTCACAATTTTGAACCTCCTGTGTGTTTCCTCATATTTTCAATCAAATTATTACATACTAGAAATATGCATAAGGGAAATTATTCTACACATTTTATGGTGTGCTGTTCCTTGTAGCAGTAATTGAAGTACCTTTTCCACTTATGAAAGTACTAATTTTATTTGGTTTTATTGCTTTTCTAGATGTAATTATTTATTTAGTGTGTTTTGGCTTTATTAAATTATGTTTACTACAGGAACATCATAAAAATGTATGAAAACAACACATCAGCCACTACTGCCCAATGACCTGTTTTGGGGAATCTAGTGTTATTTTTCATATCCAAACATAATAGAATAAAGTAAGAATAAAGAGATAATCTACACTGAAAAACAATGCAATTTTGAGATAATACAATAAAACACCTGGACAATATGATTTCATAAATCTTAGTTCTGAAATTTACATGAGTTGGGCGTTGATGTGGCTATTTTAGGACATGCTGCATTTTCTAAATGGAAACATAACATAAAATGCAATTAAACAACAAAGGGGAAAGCATATACAGATTTAGTATGCCCTCAGCAACTGATTTCTACAGAACAATGAAAACGTTTCCACTTCAAAACTGTACTGGATTGGTCTTTGGAAAAGTGGAGTTTTAATCTAACAGTGAAACAACTTGTTTGTAATGTTTTATCAGATTCTTTTTTAGGAACCTTTGGTGTTTGCATCATATCATTCTGAGGGGTCTGAGGTGACTCCCACTAAAGCCAACAGCAAAACTCCCAATAACTTCAAACGGAGGCTAGGTCTACTAAGCTACACCAAGAATAAAACCTTCAGCGTTTTCAGGAGTTACTGTGATGTCCACCATCAATTTAGCTCACTTTCAACTGAATAGACAGGCAGGTATAGTTTTGAGGTCTGTAAAGAAATACTAAACAAAAAAGGCAAAAACAACTGCCTACCTAACCCTGAGGTTAGATACTTTCATGCCAGCAGGAGGAGAGATGTAATTAATCACAGCAGACGACTAAGAGCTTTTTTAACTCTTTAACCCGTAGCATGGATGCCTTTCTGACCTTTAGGTCACTCCCAGTATGTGATCAAAAGACTTCCTTTCTGTGCTATTTGTGAGATCCAGTTGCAGTCCATAGAAAGTTCTTTTATATCATAGCACCAGAAAAATCCACAAAAGAAGGAAATTTTGTGAACTCAGTAGTGAAGCACCCAGTAGCAAATGAGATGCAGAAGCTGAGATCGAGTAGGGCTACTCTGCAAGGTAGAGGAAGACCACACGAAGAACCAAATGCAAATATTAGAATTCTGCAGATGACCTTTACTCACACGCACAGATCATCTGACTGCAGCAGTAGCAGCTGCATAGAGTATTTCAGCATCAGATCTACAGAGGAGAATTAAGATTAAATTCATTCAGGAAAAGCGTAAGCTGATCCACCCAGAGGGAAACAATCTGAAACACATAGTGTGAGCAACTGTCAGGGAACAATGAAGGATTCCAGGAAAGCACAAAAGACAGGAAGTGAGGGAGCAGGGGGACTGGTTTCAGAGAATATTCAATATTTATTCTTAGTCAGAAGATAATATAATAATTATTCAAACACCTCTAAAAGAAACAGGAATCATTTGTGTTAAGTCAGAAGGGACAAGATAGCAGTAGCCAAAATGTAAAGGAATCTTGGTTTGGGAAAACATTTCTTTGTGTATGGTTTTTTTTCCCCCATTATAATCTTAAGTACCTTACTTTATGAATTTTGAGTCAGTTTTCAGTTTGCAGCTGGACAGCCTTTTCTGGTCTCAGAGATACTTTCCTACAAGGTATAGTTTTGTAACTGCAACAAACTGCATGGCTACTTTTTTTAATTCTCCTTCTTAGTTTCAATATGAGAACACCAGAGTCTTTGCACTTTACCCTTTTCTAAGGAACACAGACTAACTTTTCACGGGCAAACTGGAGGCCGGTTGAAATCCAAGGCTCAGGTACAATCTGAAAGCAACTCCTTTATTGTGGCTATAACCGATGAGGCACAAAAGTTACTTTAATTTCCTGTATTAACTACATTTAGTTCAGAGCAAATTTGTTGGCAGCAGCGTAGAACAAGCATCTTTGAGAGAAGATGCACTCAATTCAATTGGATATTTAAAGTGGTTTTTACATTCAGTGATAATGGAATTATAACTAATTTGTTGTTTGTCTCCTAGCCAAAAATCGCTGAGGAGAATTTAACATATGCTGAACTTGAACTTATGAAGCCGATTCAGGAGGCCAAAGGCATTCCCAGTACAACAGTCTACGCACAGATACTCTTTGAGGAGAACAAGCTGTAACATTTCATGCCTGTATAACTTCCTTCGTCTGTGTTCTATTTAATTCTTACTGTGCTGTTTATTTATAAAGATCATAGAAATGTCCATATTTTTTTATTGACATTCATGTGCTTTTGTATTTCTATATGACTTTTAAGCAAAACGTAGTTGGAAGTAATCACAGAATAAGCAGCTGATTGACAAGTGACATCCCAGAGGCACCCTTGCAGTGTTTGCCCCCTGCATTTTACAGAGGATGAAGTTCCACTTCGGGCATTTTCAGTGCTGATCTTCATTCCTTCTTTGACACTAACTTGTCAAACATGGACATCTGAGCCACCTCAGAAATACCGGCAGCAGGATCAGAGCACATCAGCTTTCTCCACCAGAGAAAGATCGCTGACCAGACGTTCATCAAATTTCTGCTGTTCATCCCATCAGAAAAATATTAATTCAGTAAAATTGAGATTTTTTCCCAGGGAAAATGGATATCTAGAATTACTTTTTCTGCCTTCCCTCAGTTCGTAGTAGTTATCAAAAAGTTTGGTTTCTGTATTTCCAGCTTCCCTTTCTATGTACCCTACTTATGTACTTCAAATCAAACACTTCAAAATAATCCAAAGGAAACATTCCTTGTTAAGCCACACCAATCTGAGGAAAAATATTTACAGCTTGGGAATATTTTCCAGGATTTTATGCTTTTATAGTTCTGATTGAGAATCAAAAAAAGCTGATAGTATGAAACTTCCAGAGAACCAGGATACAGCCTTGCTGTAGGCTGGTGCTCCTAAACCTGCAGAAGTTTCCTCCCGTAGCCCATTAGCAAGCTGCTGCTGTGAAAGGAAAATCACAGATCACCTCCTTTAGCACAGAGCAGACTCTGTAATACCCTGCTTACTTACCTTGGAGTTGTTTCTCTGGAAAGGCTACAGCTTGGGAGGTGGGAAACTGGGCTGCAAAAATGCTTTTCTTGCTTCCCCTCTTGCTAGCTCAGAAGGGATTCTTGCTTTTCCTATGATATCCATTGATGAAAATTAGTTATTCTCTGGCATGCCATTCATGAAAGGACTGATATTTTCAAGTTCCTGAATTTGCAATGCTCTGTCTCCACTCATGGTTAGGGTTGAACACCCAGCTTCTTTCTGCTGTTGGAAGCTTTAACTCTTGAGTAACTGCAGAGTTAATAGGGACATAAAAGCATGGGTTCTTTAGCCCACTCTCAGGCCTGGATATCTGGTGTTCAGCACATACCAGGTGCTCTCCAGGCCTGCATAAGGCAGAGGCAGCCTCCTGATGGGCATTCATTCAGCAGCATGTGGGTTTCTGAGTAGCACTGGTGGGCCACATGCTTTGAAACTCTTAAGTCGATTCAGGTACCTTCTTCCTTCACAGGTCAGATCTTTATAGTGACACAGCAAGTTCATGCCAGGGCTCAGAGCACAGCTGGGAAACCTCAAGCTGCAGCTGCTGTTAGCACTTGTGAGCAGAGGACAATAGCAGCACTTCAGGGAGGAACATGTGACAGAGAAGAGCTGTCTTTGGATGACAAGTCTATATAAACTGCTTTTAAACTTTTCTTGAATGGGCATAGAGATTATGTGTCATACATAAACTGTTACCTTGCAGACAGGTTGAGTAAATGTAAAATGCAGCCACCCATTTCCATACTAGTTGAAAACCTCTTTCGTAAGAGAAGAATTCAAGATTTGTCTGGTCTTTGTGTACAGCACTAATCCCACCTCTAGCTCCTCATTGAAGTGGTTCTTTCCAAACTAAAGCCAGCATTTATTAATAGGTTTATTGCTAGCAATTATTTGCATTTTTATGTTTGGGTTCATGAGCTGTCAAGGATGTTTGTTTTACCTTCTCGTTACTGCAGGAATTTAATCACCCACCAAAACAACATGGCATCATTCCTTATTCTCTCATGAGCTTTCAGTTCATTGACCAAAAAAAACCTGGTGCTTTAAGAATCATTAAACATTCAGGGATACATTCTGTAACATTCAGAGTCTAAATATTCAGAGAAGATAGCTGTAAGGAAAGCATTAGAAAGTTACAGGACTTATTAGTATTTTTAATTCCAAAAGAATTACAACCCTAGCACATTACTAATTTGGTCACTTAATTGCAAAAACTACACATTGCTTTTATATTCAACTGGCCATTATGTGAATTGTTCAGACAAGTCCTCTACTGTATGCTTATGCCCAGTATTTTAATGAATACCATTCCTTGTGTATTAATATCTCTATATATACTTGTTTATGTTTTATATCTAATTCCCCAAAATAATAGTTAATTGAGCTAAATAAATTACATTTTTTGTTGAGATAATTTCTCCCAGTCTGTGTAGGATTTATTGCTTTTAGAGAATGATATGAATATAATTATTTGTCAAAATGCAAGGCACAAGATGATCTTGGTAGGTGAAAACTGAATTTTTCATTCTGCAGAAAATTCCATGATTTTTAAATGTTTTCCATTTGTGAGTGATGTAAATCACAGCAAAATCCTGAATCCTGACAGCTGAGTGAGAAGTGGCTGGAAATACTACTTAGGACAACACCTGTCTTCATAAGCAGATATCTTTTAAGCTGCTTTTTACACAGTATCCATCCAGATTTACTAGTATCAGGTCATTTTACTGGAGAAAGTAAAAGATCGTCCATCCTCTTGCAAGTAATTATGAATCTTTATGTTTCAAAGCAATTCAATTCTACAGAGAAGAAACTTTCATTGAGTATAACCTAGTAGAAATACAGAATAAACTGGATTTAGTTCCTTCTAACAGGAAACGCAATGTAGAATTCACTCTGACCTAACTCCATCATGCTTAAGCAGAATAGCAGCAGAGCTGAATGGTCCACTTTTTTTTTTTTTTAAACAACAGAAGCTCCCATGAAGATTCTTAATACTTTATTACACAGAAATCTGCTGAGTCACACAATTTTGGTTACTCCTTCTGCTGTCATTGGTAAAACATGACCCAGTGCGAATTTTTAACAAATACAGCTCTATTAGCTTCAGACCAATTTAGTGTCAGATTGTTAAATGTTAATGTACTGCACCCTATAGCTGTAAACAGAATTAGAGATGTTTACAGCTTTGGTTAAATGCTCCTTGTTCCCCCACATTAAATTTTATTACCAGAATCCTCCACCAGTAAATAGGAGTAAATCATATTAGTGTTGCAGGCTGTGTAGGGGTTGATTTTGCATCCCAAGGAAGGGGAGTTTTTAATCACTCTTTATTACAACTTTCTAATGGTAGGTGTGGTTGGAATGTCATTATCTCTGTAATTACAAGCAAATTATTTGTTTTAGAATAACAGTAACAGAATAGTGGTGTTCTCTTCTTTAAGAAGTTTGAACAACTTAGAACATTAGCCAGGGTTTGGCCAAGTTCTGCTGGCATAGATGGACTCAGATCAGGTGAAATTTTATTTGATTTTTTATACGTAGGTCACAGTCTGTTGATTTTTAATTTATTTTGAGATCTTTTCCAAATCAAAACTGCTAAGAAACATCATAGTGCAATGATCATTTTGGCTGTTACAGTCTAAACTGCCAAGGTGAAACATATAATCCCTAAATTCTACTAGATAATGGTTGTTCTTTTGAGTTTCCTCTGCTAATCTGAAATATCCTCATTTGGTGTGCTTTGTTCCACATTTAGTATGTCTCAATTTTGTTACCCTACTTGGGAGGTAGAGTAGATGGAAAAACTGCATATAAGTTGAAGACTCCAAGTTTGAATTATTCCTCTCAGAAAAGAGAAAATAAAGATGGAGGTGATAGTGAGATGCCAGCTAGTCCATCATTTGATCTAAAGGTTGGATTAACTCAGCCTGACTTAACCTGACTCAGTGTGATACAGGCTGGTATTACCTGTTCTCAAAAACTCAAAGCAATAGAGTTCCAAATTCTCCTCTCCTCTGTTCTCACAGCCCTAATCACTCCATGCCATTGCTCCAACTTGTGAATCTCAAACATCCCCTCTCAAGCTGCCTCAACTCTTTCAGCAAATTGGCAGCTGTTGTGTATTGCAGCATTCTGCTCAGAGGCTGTGAAGCAACATGCTCTACTGACTGCAACAACAATAGGTAGGGCAAGAACCCTACCTCTCCTGCCACCATATTATGTTAACTTTCTTGATCCTCGTCAGCATTGCTGCTTTCTTTGCTCAACCGTCAGTTGAGCTTTTCAGTCTTTGACTGCCCCAGTCAGAAATTAAGCCTTTGTTATGCTTCTAGCTGAGAGCTGCACAGGCTCTTTATTTCAGTAAATAACACAAGTTGGTGCAGTCAAACTTCCTGCTGTGCAAAACCTGGGACTCTCCTACATCAAACATCAGGGGGATCATACAATTGTAGAGTATCCTGAATTGGAAGGGGCTCACCAAGATCATATACTCCAACTCCTGGCTCCACATAGGACCACCCATAATTCAAGCCGTATTTCTGAGTGTTGTCCAAATGCTTCTTTGCTTAACTCTGGTTAAAATCCAACAGCAATATTTTACAAGAAGAAAGTGAATGAGAACACAACAGTGCATTATGGCTCTGTACGTAAAGAACCCCATGAAATTAGATCTTCATTGGGTTGTTGTTGTTGTTTTTTTTTTTTTAAACTTCATCTTCTGTGCTGGCACTGGACATATTTGACAGCAGATACATTACACAGCTAATTACAGCTCCACATCTCTGAGAAATTAAACACAGATCCATTTGGATTATTGTCAGGAAAAATGAGGCCTCATTCCACTGCTCTCATCCCAAGGCTGAGAGGTAATTGAAGAATCCTGGTCTAAGTACTCAGATCAGAAAGGTTGCAGGCCAGCTGATATTATTCTATATGGTATCTCTATGCCTGAAATGGTCCTGCCTTGCAAAGTCACTCCGCTCTCACTGCAATTTGTGCCCTTCAAATCCTGCAGGCAAACATAACTACACTCACTTCTACACCCTACTTTTTCCTCACTTTGAAAGATAAGTCAGAGAATAGAAGAGCTCTGTCCTGCCAGGGAACCAACTTGAAAGTCCAAATGAGTAAATCATTGTGCACATTATGACAGCAAATGGCAAAGGCCACTTCCATGTATCACTATAAAAAATAACATTAATTGGGATGCTTTGCAATTTCCTGTACAACCCATAATTAGGTTAGATAAGAAACTAGCAATGTCTAAGTGCTATAAATGTCTAAATTAAGTTATTTTGAAAGTGCCCAGCACTTTGACATTTGAGAGTTCAGAGTAATTGGAGTATTGAAATAAAATTGCTTCTGTTATTTAAAAGGTCATTATCTTCTTCGGGTAGATATATGAGGACTATTTTCCACTCTACTGAGCTGTTCTATTTGGTACAATTAGACCTGCTTGAGTAGATTTCTAGAGGGCCTCCTCCCACTTATCACAGACATAGCATTGCACAGGGAAGGGCCTGTAAATATACAGCCCAAACATGGAGTATATATTTAGCTCATAATCGGGCTCTGAAGAGCCAAAAAGCAGCCCAGAGCTTCAAACAGATACCCACCAGGAACACCACGTGATGCTACATTCCCTATGACAGCAAGTGAGTCCTTGCACAATCGAAGTCAACAAAAATCAGATTACAGGCAGAGGACAGCCTGTTAGACAGGCAAAAGTGGAGCAAATGAGCATTTCACCTTCCCAATCAAACTAACTCCTAGGTTGGCAGCAACCACAGTTAATTCAATAAAACTACCAGAATCCCTTGTCTATAATGTGCTTGGTCTCACTGTCAGAGTAAATAAGTGCCTTTTGCTTGTTCACCAAATGCAACATTCAAAGACAGCAACTTATATTACTACGCTTTGCATCATATTTTGATTTTTCCTGCAGTATCAATAAAATAAGAAGGCAGGGGTTATAAACACAGACATTGGCAGAGGAGATGTAATTTTACTGTCTCATCACTGGAGATTGCTACAGGCAGAAGACCATGGAAGATGGTCTGAACTCATAAGGGGGTAAAAGAGCACTCACATTGTTCATTCCAGTGGCTGAATTCCTGTGCTACCTTCCATGGAAGCTAAGCTTACCACCAAAACTGGAGCAGGTGTGGAAGTATTACTCCTGTATGTCTCTCCTGGCTAGAGAACAGATGTACAAGGAAGAAATTAAGCCCAAAGTCTTCTGCCCAAACTGAAAAAAGGAGACAATTTCTGACTTCAAACAGGGTTAAGTTCTCACATTGCTGCTGCATTCACCCACAGAGACGGCTTTTTGCAGGGCTCACAATGTTCTTTCCAATTGAGAGACTCATCTCGCATCTTCAGTTGCAGCCTATCATCTAGCATGCTCACCCTTGTTCTTTGCATGCACATGGCCAGCAAGACTTTTGTGTATGAAACACATCAGATGATCACTGAACACAGGCTCAACTGTTCCAACTGCAAGGCCTACACTGGTTCAGTATTCACTGCTAGTTGCCAAGATCCTGATGTACTTTTGAAACTCACTCGGTTCTGGATTCCAGATTTCCTGCTCATGATTTTAGCTCATATGGTTCTGAAATACGACCCCCATGACAGGGATATGAGACCCTGAATAAGATGATACATTTACCAATTCCTCCTTGTAACAAACTTCAAGATCCGTGGATGAAAAAAGCCTGAAAGCACTAGCAAACAGTGACAATCACATGAAACTTTCCTGTGGGAATTGCAGATAGGTTTGCATGAATTTTCCAAAAGTATATTTGAGCAAATACTTTTTTTTCCCCCCCACAGAGATACAAAGGATCTGCAGTACATAGGCAGCCCTGCAAAGACTGCTTCACTGGAATTTACTAGCCAATAGAAACCAACTGAAATCAGACGGTATTCAATGCTCACTGTAACAATTATAAAACTCCTATTCCAGAACCAGGAGGCAGCATTGCCTGTGCAAAAACCAAATAAATGCAATTGCATTTTAGGTTTCATAGTAGTCCGCAATTAGATTAAGCTGGTTTTTAAAGTCACGTAAATCTTGTACTGTTCTATATTTTACTTCTTGGTTTACCTAAAGGGCAGAGTTAAGACTGTACCTTTATTTTGCATTTTGTCTTCTAATAGGATTGGATTTCTTTTTAAAGGTAATTCTCACCCCAAGCTACTTACTCCTTGCAAAAGTTACTTCTGTGATAATTACAATGCTCTAGTGATGTCTGCATCATGCCACTTACAGCAGCAATGGAGTTGTGCTGAAAGCATCTGCTGTGGAATAGCTCTACCTGCTTATTTTCAAAAGCATATTCTAGATCTTCCACCCCTTACATCCCATTAGCTATTAGAGAACCTATTATATTCACCCAGATAAAATATCCTTGAGTATTAGGAAAGGTTGGCTCATAAAGACTTTTGTTCTTAACCTGACGACTCCCACTCACACACACACTCTGGATTTGTTCTGTGATTCAAAACAACTTGATGTCTCATTGAAGATGTAAGAAAAATGATGTAAGGCCCAAGGAGATTAGCCTGCCAAATCCATGCACAGTTAATCTGCACCTTCAAGTGGCTTCTTATGCCTGACAAAGCCAGGTTGCTATCTAGAGGACATGTACCTTTAATGCTACTGTGTCAGCAGCAAAGTAGTTTCTGGAGCCAGCTTTCCTTTCTTAAAATGGAATGTCTGCTGTTGGCTAGACGAAAACACAAAGGGAGCAGATAATTAGGAAGCCATCAAAACGCCCAATAGGTAAATGAAAGCATGGGTAGCAGATTTTTCCATGGCTCATAATTTCCTTTATGATGTTTCAGCAAAGCTATATTCACAATTGAGAGGAGTCCAAATCCTGCTGTGTAGCCAAATCACAGATTATTTTAAGGAATGCAAGGGGAGAAAGAAAACTTAAGAAGGAGTGTACCTAATTGTTGAATTCTCTGGCAATTGATATTTTTATGGTCCTCAGGAAAGCTGGGCATGACAAGAGAGTTATCTGAAATAAGGATGGTGAATTTTGGCCTACTTCCAAGTGTATGTTTTCACCAAACACAGAAAGGTTAGTATTGGAGTCATCAAGTCATGCACTTGGGAGGTTAGGAAAGATAACCAGGGAGGCCATCTGTGCAGACATAATGCAGCCTTCCTTGTATGCCTGCATCATGAGCTGATCACTAATTACTGGAGGCAATTACTCACAATGGAGGTTAGGCAGAACATGAGTAAAGGGATTGTCTCAACACTGTGGAAGTCAGGAGGTTGTTTGCCGTAGGAAATCTTGCTCTTTGCTCGTTCAGAAGACAAGCTGTGAACTAAGCACTGCCCTACAGGAAGACAACAGGTGGTGTATAAGCAAGATCAGTAAAATCTACTCCTGATTCCTCCTGATGATGCTTGCAAGTTCCTAAGCATCAAGATTATGACACAGCAGTTCTATATGTTCATTGATCTCTGGCTGCTCAACACAGCACGCACACGGCTTCTCTCCTGAGTGCTAAGCAGTCAGTGCAGTGGAAATCAAGAAACTCTTGTGGCTCTGGCTGTTCAAGGGTACATATGCTGATATAAACACACAGATCTTCATGGACACAGTGTCCTCTGTATTCATCCAGGCTCCATCCTTATCCAGTCTGTGATGTTCAGGAAGCCACTCGGCTTAACTAGTTTCTCAGGCTTTCTCTTAATAAGCTAAGACATTCAATTTCTTTACCAAAGCAAGACAGGAGAAGTGAGGGGGAAGGGGCAATTATCACTAATATAGCTCCTTCAATTTTGTTAATAAAATGTCAAGGAGCTTGATTTTTCACACTTCCTTCATTTCAACTAGGAACATAAATCATATTTGTATTTGTTATATTATGGCCTCAGCTTTCTTACAATATCCACTTATAAATCCACTTTTACCAGAATATGTATTATAATATTCATTAATCATTTATTCAATATTCATAATATTCAATCATCATTTTACAGAATGATTATGAAAGTAAATTGTGATACTGATGGTCAAGGTAACATCACAACATGTCCAAGAAAGAAGGCAAGAAGGGAAAATAAAGAAAGAAAACGTCAATCAGCTGTGTCAGATCATCATGAAAAGAAAAAAGTCAGTAATTTCAAAATAGAAACTGCTCTATAACGTATTTACAGCTGCCTTGAATTACTGTCTGCCAGCATTGCTGTCAGTCTAGGATCTAGGAGTTCTTACCTTTATTTTGCAAACAAAATATCTTTTCTGAAGGCACACATTCATTTTCTTCATGCAGATTCAGGAAGGAGGAATGGCAAGAAGAGATATTAAAATATTTGTATGTTGGTAAGAAAAAACGATTCTACTACAAATTCAGTTAATAGTTTCAAGATTCAGTAGTTTTTGATCTCATGATAGTAAAATTAGAATTGGTTCATTTTACTAAGCTACATTGCTCTTCAGCACAAATCAAGAATACTTTATTCGCAAGCCATTATTTGTGAACAACAAAGTATTATGCCAAATTCATTATTTAAAATAACATTTAAAATACAAAAGTTTTCCAAGGACAAATACCATTAATTCTTATTATCTGTGTGTATGTCTGTCATTGTCTTTCCCACAGCTTTGGAGTCCGTTATTTAATTTGAATGAGAGCTGACTGTACTCTCAGTCCGACAATTCCTTTGAGATTCAGTCACCAGCCATATGCTTCTGATGTCTCTGACTCTTTCATGCTCTTTTCTCTCCATTCAGAAGGCTGAAAACATGAGTTCCTGACTAGTCCTTCTTACCCATCCACAGACCAGCAGCAGATTCTTCCCCATTCATCACCAACTAGAAGTTTGGAGGAATTTCTTGAAAAAGAAAGAAAAAATGCTTAAGATTAAGAAGCAAATATGGTAAGGCCTTCTCCTCTATGTGCGGCAATTAGGAGAATGCAACAGGCAGGGCAGCAAGTAATCTCTCATGTTAACAATGATCTAGACTAGACCAAAGATTGAACTTAGAAATAGACTCGCATTTTCCTGAATTTCAGAGGGTTGTTTGTAATGATCAATCCAGATCAGGTGCTTTTAGCCTCCTCTGATCCAAAGAATCTGTAATTGTTAACTAAATCACTTGAGCAGCTTCAGAATTCAGACTTGTGAGCATATTGAAATCTTTGCTGCTTGCAGAGTCAGCAACACCTTCCCATTTTCCATGCACAAAAGTATCACGAGAAGAGCTCTAGCTCTCAGTATAGAAAATATAGGGATCATTTTAGCAATCATCAAAATGCCAGCACTTCTCGAGATGAAGAGAGCAGCTGTTTTACAGAACATTGCAACATCATGGGGTAGAAGACAGCAACAAATATTACAGCCAAATGACACTGCAGGAGGGGGACTGAGTAAACTAAAATACTGCTGGCTGTGCAAGCTGAGTTTAACTGCAAAGTTATCCTTTAGCCAGAAACTTCCACATTACATTTCTTTTGAGGAGATGGCATCTCCAACAATATCTCGGACAGTGTTTTTTCTGTGGTACACAGACAGCATAGCATCCACTAATCTCTCCAACTATTCTACTCAAAAGCTGCTGCAGCTTCTGAGCTTTCTCCTCTCTGACCATTGCCAGTCCCAACATCCTTCCTGTAATGCTGCTAGCCAGGCCAGCTCCCAGAATGACTGAATTTGGCAAAGAGCAATTCGAATGAAATTTAAAAAGCAAACCCCAAACCAGAACTCACAAACAAAACAAAAACTCCAGAATAAAATAACCTGAGAATTTAGGACAGAGGCTGATGCATTGCCCTCTGCCAGGCATAGGCTACAATGCAAAGAACAGAACTATACCTGGACACAGCGAGCGCTGTGACTGCTGGGCTGTTCTTACTTGGCTTCCCAGACAAGGCAAGGCTGGGATTCAGTTCCCGAAAGAGAGCAAGATGTTTTCCACACTTGTTACCTGTTGTTTGGTTTAAAAAATAAATATTTAGAAAATGTCTAGGGGGCAGCGTGGAAGGGATTGTTATTATTTACAGTCAGCAAGTTGTTGAGAACAAATATATTCAATCCCAGCCTGTGCTGTTGCAAAATGGGCCCATCCCAATTTAATTTGTGGCTATGATAGTTACATGTGCTGACGTGTGGCTGTATCAATTGTGTGCTAAATTGGATTTGTGTATTATTGCTTTCTAAATTGCATGCCTAGTTCAGCAAAATTGTTCATCAGTTTTCACTGGCTCTATGCTTAATAAGATGCCCCACAATACCTTGCTGCCAGGATATAATACAGCTCATAATTGCCTACTAAAAAGAAATTACATAAAGCCCCGTTATTATCAACTTATCTAAATCTGCTCATAACAGAGCCAATAATTAAATGCTGAGAACATTTCACATACACACACACACACACTCCGACCTAACAACATAATTCAATCATAGTTACTTTAGTCGTCTTAATGACTTGTGTTTTGTATTAATTTTATTTTCTTTAATGCGCAGAATGAGATGTGGGAATACTTGGCCATTTAAAATAATTCTGAAATCATCTGGATACTTTAAGGGAGAATATCACAGTGCTGATCACAATTCAGCTTTTCAGTAAGCAATGCTGTTGCTGCAGGCATCTGAGAATACGCTTCCTTACACTTGTGCGAGAACAGGTGTGTGTACATACACACCAAAAGAAGCCTGGTTAATGCATGTCTTCCTTTATGTTCCTGTATTAAAAAGGCACAAACAGAAGTATCCTGCTGTGCTCCCATGGGCAGCTTTTAAGTCCTAGCTCAGAAAACTGGTTAAGAAGATTACTTTTTTTAATTTTATTTTTTTTATAGCAAAAATCTCAGTTTGCTGTCAGACAAAAACTACATAATTGTATCTGAGTAAAACTAATGTAAATATTTACTGCAGGGAGCAGACAAGAGTTCAGAAAATTCTTAAACTAAGTTAGATACTTCTACATGGAAAAAATCTGCAAAGTGACTGCTGAATGCTACAAGGATTCTGGAAAGAGTTAATACCTGTTCTTTGACTTGCATCAATCTCTGATTAGAGACTGCAATGAAACCAAACCAGTTGAGCTTCTGCAGGCAGACTGCATCACATCTGGCATCTTTAGTGTTCTTGCTCCTTCCCTAGAAGCATCTGGCTCTACCTACTCTCAGAGATGCAACAAAAGGCAGGATGGGCATCTGGTCTAGCATTTTCAATATGGCTCCGTACCTATAAATATTTCTGCATCTCAATCTAAGTACTTCAGATGCCAAGTTCCACAAACAGCACTTCCGAAGATCTCAGTGGTAATGCCCAATTACTGCGTAATATCTTTTTATGCAGATGTTACATCTACAACCACCTTTATGTAAATTGTACGCCTAAAACTGAAGCAATAGAGAACATCTAATGAGGTTCAGAGCAAAGAAGTGACATAAATTATACAAATTTTTTTTTTTTTTTTTTTTTTTTTTTTTTGTAAAATGTGTTGCAAACAGAATCAAGCTGTGCTATTAGGACATACCTGTAAAGCTCCCTGGCAGGCTTCAGCTCCTGTATTTGTTAGAACAGAAAAGTGAGCCTGAGTTGTTTCTAATATCACTTAATGCTGTAGCACTATCGCTTTGTTCATCTCGGCTCTGCAAGAACTCCAGGGCATCAGCTTCAGCTTGACATTACTTTCAATATACAGCGCCATGCTGCTGGAATCCAACTGGTTTGGAGAAACTCTGACCTCATTTAAGGCAGCATAGACAACAACCTGCCTGCTCTGACATCTCAGCACACTTTAGTACAGGCTATCAGCAGATGTGCTAACAAAATGGGATTTATGGAGCTAGGATAGTTCATTAGTTTCATATGTTTATGCAGAAAGATAGTCTGTCAAGCTTAACAAAACCTATGAAGAACCTCTCAGCTTCATCCACATCAGATTTGTCCATGAGACTAGTGGCTGAGGGCTGTTCTGTCCCTCTAAGGCACTGCAGTGACCTCACTTGCAGTACCCCCTTCTGTTGCTGGTTACAGTCACACTGTATCAGTGCCTGAACCTTCCCAGTCACTGTGCTCTCAACACCCTCCTCTTGCTCAGAATAAAACAAGGCCTGCAGTAAGTCACCCTGCAATTCACAGCTCACACTGTGGTCATACCTGGGCTCCTTGCCTCTCCCACAGCTGCTCGCTGTGAGCTCAGGTCAGCAGCTTGCCCTGGGCCAGTGGTGTATTCAGTCTTCCACAGCTGTGTCAGCAAAAAGGGGAAAAGGAGAAGAAAAAAACCCACAACAGATTATATCAGAACAATCACATGGGAGACAGGGTTGTTTTCTTCCTAGTAAGGGGTGAAAATTGGACATTATGATCTGAGCACGATTTGGCGTGGTTCTCTCTCCCCTCCACTATGTTACAGTGTCACTCTGGAGAAGGGTGTGCAGGGAGCTGGCAGGGCTTTCCAAACAGGGTGGTAGCCATGATCCCAGTCACCCAGGAAGCTCTCTCATGAGATTGGAGGCAGAACCAGAAAAGAACTTCTGCTCCTGAGAACATGATGTAATAAACTAAGCTGTGAACAAACTCTCAGAAACTATGGATCCCAAAGGGTTCTGCAGTACTAACTTATGCAAAAGTGAATCTCAGTGCTCTTCTCACTAGCACCACATCTATGTCTCCACTTATGAAACAAAGGCAGTGCATACTGATATATATATTTTTTTAAGGCAATGCACTGCCACCCACTAGCAAGTGCTACAGAAATGCCAGACACAACATTTTCCCTGCAAGGAACTGTTTCTCCTAGAAACACAAACATATTTCTGATGGGCAATAACATTTTTGCTTTCAAAAACAAGCCAGATTGAAAAGTGTATTTTCAAAACTCTTCCCAAACGACAGACACTCCTCATTGAGGAGGACACAACCTGCTAAGAAGGAAGTCTTACTCCAGTTTTCATTTTTTCCCTTATGCTGCTCTGTTGAGAAAGTGGCTTTTAGTAGCTCCGTCCCTCCATTCAGATTTACACTGAATTAGGATTCCCCTTTTCTCGGCCCTGGCCACCTACCCTGACCACTCCATCTGTGTTTCCTGTGATGACAATGCTGCGCGTATCCCAGTCCATCACTTCAGCGAAGCAGCAGCAAGCAATACAGCTCTTGGGGCTGCAGGCGGTGTTAACACTCACAAGAGGCTGGCCATTGACTGTCCATAGGTGGAGGTAGGATCCAGCACAGGAGGCAATATCACCCTGTAACAAAACAAAAGACAATGTTTTCAAGATCCTACACTCATTCTTCTTACAGGAGGACAGAGATAATGGATTCAGGAGAATGCAAATCAGCAGTAAACTTTTGGTTCAAGGTGGGGAGGCCTTCACATATTCAACAGAAACCATTTAGTAACTTAGGCTAGAACTGCAACACCCATTCATAAAAGAAAAGATGCTGGGTGACATTTTGAATGACACTTCCTTTTCCAAAATACTTTGAGGCTATAAAACATCCATAGAACATCACACCCTCCAGTCTTCTTCCACCCTCCTGTAGTTTTGCTGGTTCTAAAGCATTTAATTACTTGGGACTTTTTATTCAAACTGTCCCAGCATCTCTTTCCTTCACATCCTCGTAAGTAGGCAAGCCTCAACACTTGTTTTTCTAGTTTTGTGCTTTTGACTTGCCAAAACAATCCTAGCTCCAACTGTTGATAAAAATGCAAAGACGTGTCAGATACAGATCACCTTTGCTGTGCCAAAAAAAAAAAAAAAAAAAAAAAGGAAAAAGGGAAAAAAAGCAATGCTTTGTTTCATGCTAAACACAAATACAACCTTGAGATCCATTTCCTACAGCTGGGCAGGGGAGGACTAAAGGAGGTTCTCAATACCATTCTGCAGTCCTGGGCACACATCACAGCCAGGCAGCCTACAGACTGCACAGGGTTACAGCACAGTAGGCTGCATCAAGATAACAGTCTGTTACCTTTATGTTAGGCAATCAAAAGAATCCTCTCCTTGCCCATCAAGAAAGACAATTTTTGAGCATGGCAAAGGATTCAAAGAATCATAGAAAAAGAGGTAAACAAAGAAAAGAGTACAGAAAGCTAACTGCTATATGCTGCCCTTACCTTTCAGTCAGCACATAGCCCAGCAAAGCACCAGCGGATCCCCAGCTACTGCCAGGGACAGCAACTTTACACAGTCAGCACCTAGTGCAGATTCTGGGCCAGAACTAGAGCTTTTAAGTTTTACTAATATACAAATAAACGTTCTGTTAAATAAGGACATAGTGTTTACTTCCTTAGCTGTGAAGCCTTTGGTGATTTCACAATCTTCCTCTGCCCCTCACAGGGAGCTTAATGTCATCGCATTTTTATACTGCTTTCCATTCTAGCAGTAACTAGCTCAGCATTCAGTGAGCTGCACATTCAATGCAGAAAACATCTTTGCAACGGTATTTCTCCTACTCTTTCAGTGAAGGTTCATGGTCTTACCAGTGACTGTACATAAGGAACAAATACACATGTAATCCCTTGGAGCAAGTAACTTAGAAAACCAAAAGTCCGTGCTGTAGCTTTAAATAATATTATCAAAAGTGCCCTTTGATGAAGACACTAACTGAAATTCCACCCTAACTTTTCACATTCAATGCATTCTAAGAACCAGTTAAATTGAATAGTATCAGCAAAGTCAGTGATTCTGGGAATGGCTGGTGTACCCTTAAAACTAGCAGTGCACATCTGGTTTAAACCAACTAGAATCACAGAATCCTTAGAATTGAAAGGGACCTTTAAAGGCCATCTAGTTCAGCTCCCCTGCAATGAACAGGAACATCCACAACTAGATCAGGCTGCCCAGTTTACTAAAGCTGATCTTCATCTCTGCCCAATTTGAGCATAGAACTTTTCACACTGGAGGGCAGAATTCTTCAGAATTCTGAAGATAACACAGAAATTGACACAGAATTACCAGTAATTAAAGAGATTAAATTTCAGCAAACTCATCAGCATGAGAGTACACAATATTCTGAAATTTGTTTCCTACAAATCTTTGTTTCAAAACGTTTTGAATTTTTCAGGAAAAAAACCTCATAACCAAAATGATAATTGCGTCAACTGAAATATTTAACACAATGTAAGCATTGTTTCTATCTTCATGTTACACTATATAAAGATATAATTTAAACAAAGGTTTCTAAATGAAACATCCTGCTATGCTTTCTCCTTGAAGTTCCAAACATAATTTCCCAAGGTTTCTCTCTTAAATGAACCTTTCTGCAGGCTACTGTCCAATCAGTTTTACTATTTACAATCCAACAAGCTGGAGAACTGCTTTTGGGTCTGTCACCACAGACCTGGCACAGACCATTGTATTTTGTGATAGCTCAGATAAAGAGCCAGCAGCTGAAACAGCTACAGTTAATGGTAAGTTGATGTGCAAGATGAAGAGGACTACACTGCCTTGTGGTCTGAAGCCCACTTTTTTCTTTTTTTTTTTTTGCCAGCCCACCCAATTGTTTCTGAATGTTTAGTACAATTTTAGCTCTCAAGGGATCACCGGGTATTGTGAGTTGGCTGGTCAAAGCCAACAGCCCTGTAATGCTAACCAAGACCCCTGAGTCTGAGTGCTGAGCTGACACTGAATAAACTAATTTAATTCCATCCTGAATCATTAGCCATCAGACTGTACGGTTAGTAGAACTCTAATATGACACAGGTTAAGCAGAGAATGTCTACTTAGTCTTACTGCTATTAAATAACTTTGCCTCTCTTGGTACAAGCCACAGTGCTAGATGCAAGTTCAAATTGTCTGAGCAGCTGGAACCTTGCTCTAGTATACTAAAATGATATAAAAGACAAATGTACAAGCAACATTCTTGGGAGATAGAAGGTTAGAAAAAAAAGAAATCACACCAAGAGTGTTTACAGTTCAAATCCAACACAGAATATTTTCCTATCTGTATGCATGCAGTTGCAGCTACGCCCAGATCACAATAAGATTTTTTCCACTGCTGGTAAATGCAAATCCAGCCATTGCTATCAGCAGCATGTTTCTCAGCTGGTGGTAGCAGGGAAAGCAAAAAGAAAACAACACTGTCACTGCAAGGGTGTAAGAAAGTGGTCAGCTGAGGTGGCAGACTGAGGTCCAGCAGGTATTAGCTGGCTGCGGTCTGTTGCATGAATGTCAGGAGAAATTGATGGAATAATGGAAGCAACAAGGTTACGGGTGAGCCAGATACAATACTTCACACTCTGCAAACTAAAAGATTTTTAATCCTGCTGCCTACCTATCCAAAGATGCTTCTACTTAGCTACTCAGTCTAAGATGTTGCTTTTAGTGCTCCCCTCTCATCATTAAGAACACTATTAGCAATCTCAATAGAAAGAAAAAAAATCAATGTATCAGACTCAGGATGTTTTTCTGTTGGGAAGAGTACCCATTAAGTTATCATGAAATGTTCACGAATGCATCAGAAGAAAGATGATAAATGAAGATCTTACTGTTGAATTGTTGATGGCAACAGAAGAGAGACTTGCCCCATGGGCAGGAAGCTGGGTTATGTACGTCAGATGGTTCAGGTCCCAAATGATGCAGGTTCTGTCATCAGATCCACTCACAATGATACTGTAGGTCACAGACGCAGCAAGGCAGGTCACTGCCTGAGAGTGCCCATACAAAGCCTAGTGAGGGAAAAGTAACCAACAAATCAGAGGGTGGCTGAATTATTAGGGAAACACAATCCTACTGCCATTTACTTAGCTAGAACAAGCAACCCAGTCACTTTTCAGAGAACTGAAAATTGTATGAAGCAAAAATCCTGAAGTATCTTACAGAATTATTCTTGTCTACAACTTGTAGTTTAGGCAAGTTCAGTCTCCGAAGAGATTAAATGACTTGATTTAAGTTGCCCAGTAACTCATGTGGAACAACTGAACTGGCTTACATTTCTGTGTCTACCACAGTGGTTTGTGTGCAGGAACAAATCATCACCTTTTATTTCAGTCAAGACTGTCTAAAGCAAGTAGAATTTGAACTTGACAATTATCACTTTTCAAAAATTAGAAATCATTTTAAAATAAAACTTATCAAATGTTTCTCTTTTTTTGAATAAGCAGTAACATTTTTCCAAGTTTAGTTCAGAATTAAAACAGCATTTGTAGGAGAATTTTTGCTTTAAAAAAACATATATTAATTCCTCTCACATGAGTCATTAATCCAGCACATTTTTTTCCATTTCCCAGGTTTCAAAGTCATACAGAATACCTACTTTAACTTGAAACAATTTTATAACAAATACATAAGTAAATTACATTTTAGGCAATTTAATGTCACAGAAGTCATAGACGGAAATATGCTAACGACAATTGTGTAATGCAGCATTCTCAAGTGACAACATTTCTGCTGCATAATTACCAATGACATTACATTCTGTAGGGCAGAAAAAGATTTTCACAACTTTCCTAAGAAGTCTTTCAGGGTTCAGTTTTTAACTGCCTTACTGTGAAAAATCAGAGCCACCAGTTTTATTGCTGGTTTAAACTGTAACTGCATAATCCCTGCTGACTTTCTCTACGTGACATAATTACCAGATCTTTGGAGTCTGCGTCAGAGAGCCACATATCTCAAATGATTTTTGCAAACACATCTCATACTCTTTTCCAGCCTGTGACTGTCAGACTGAACTCTTGCTGGCTAGCATGTGCTACCAGTTGACAAAGTTATTAGGACAACAGTATTCATCAAACATAACTCACTGCTACAGCTGAGCTGTATCAGCCTATGATGTACAGAAGGCATCTTGCAATTGCAAGGGATAAATTTTAGTTTGCAATGTATTCTATTGAAGAGAACCACCTGTTTAAAATACTGACAAAAATGGGGTCTTTTCTCCAACAGTGGTCCTCAGAGGTTCTCTGAAGTAACTTCAGCTGTAAAACAATCTGTTTACAAAGGGTTGGCAAAACCTTGTGTCTGTGCTCAAGAACTAAACAGGATTACTGCAGGAAGGGCTGGAATGGGGCAAGATCAGAGGCTCCAAATTTCCCCTCCCTTCCTCAGAAGAATGAAAGGAAGCATACCTACTGTGACAGCATCCATATTGCCAGATAAGCTATGCTTCTATGCAAATTTTAATCAAGATTTTTTCATTTTTAACTCAGGAAGACCTCCTGCTTGGTGATGAAGTGTTCTAAATGCAAGTTAAGTGTGGAAAAGAAATACAGATTGAGTTCAGCTAAAAACCTCAGCTTCAATCCATCAGTGTTTCAGTATTCATTAATGCAAAAAACAGACAAATGCTGTAGCTCTCTAACATCTCATTATTCCTCTGTGAAGACTGGGGAAAAACTGAGAGGCCTGCGTCCACAGTAAATTCATTAATATCAACAAACAAAAAAGAGGATCAGCTTCACTGCAGGAATGCTCAGTCCATGAAAATTAAAACAGGTTCTGGCCATCCAGCTTAACTGGCTGACATGGGCACAGCTACTCCACAGCTATGTTCAGCACCTCCCTGGCAGGTCTGCACAGCAGACACAACACAGCTTGCCTGAGGGCTTCTCCAGCCTGGTGGTTCATTTGGTCCAGAAATTCTGGGGGTTGGATTGCATGGGTTGCTCTGCTCATGAATATTGAGGGAACCAGTAAATTGCATGGATCAATACTGAGGCTATTATGCTCAATCTTTAGTGTTCCGCAAAACTGTGGAAGCAGCCCCTGCTTGAGAGAAAAAAGGGACTTTTTATGGTGAAATACAGTTTCTGCACTTTACTACATTCCAAACCAGAATGTGTCAGTCCCATGAGACAACTGATAAGTGAATAGCATCCACTTTATAGCACATCAGCTTTACTTAAGCGAAGCTCACTCTCTCCGGAAAGATGATACCATTCTTTTGCTCAGCAAAAAAAAAAAAAAAAAAAAAAATAGCCCCCACAAAACACTGGATGACATGAAAGTAGCATGTAATTCACTGGAAGTCATTTAGAACCATAGTACAAATTTACATCTGTGCCAGTCATCAAAAACCAAAACCTCTGCAAGTAAAGAAAAAAATACAACATTTGTCACTGAATGACCTCATGCCTTTTGATGGACTAATGGGTAGTATCAGATTAATCACAGTGGAACACATCAGCAAAGCTGATTCTGAATTTCCTTTAACATAAGAGAAAGGCATTGTACTGAAGATAAAACAGACGCTCTTCAATGAGTTGCTTGAAACTTAAGCAGATCCCCAAATTGGTATCATTTTGATGGTCATGAAGTTTACTGCTTACATTTTCTCTACTGCTATTTCTTTCATTTTTATGTCTATCTCCTGTCTTGGAATATTAAGCAGGGTGATTAAAAGGTCATCACTGAAGAGCTTGGCTCCTATTTTTGGTTTCTTCTCAGAGCAAAACAAAGCTCAGGAGAAAAAGAAAAGTCTATTCTGAACTGTTTCCCTTCTAATTTCAACATTCCAATATTTCAGATAAATCAAGGTCTTGAAGCTTCTCTGGTACCCTAGCGGGAATTGATGTTTTCATGTTATTTAAAGACAAATAAAATGTTTTTGGAACAAATAAAAAACACCTAAATATCTCCTGAATATCCCTCTAAAGCATTTGAACCAAAGTATCTGACACCTGGAGTGTTCAATGCACTGTTTATTAATTCAGTTGAGAATGGCAGAGAGGTTTCTGTCTCTTGAATACTTAGGGAAAAGAGGTCATAGGCTGTCTTTTGTATATGACAGTACTCCATATTTTCTTGTAAAGCTGAGAGCTCTCCATAGCTAAATTGCATGAATCTTGCATGAGAATTCACTTTTGCAAATAAAATTGCATTTATATGGCCACTGGGTGACCAGAGATGAGTTCCAAAACAATAAACATCAAATGACTGTGGACAGTATTGATGGTTTTGCCTAGTCAAAGGTTCATCTCCATCAGCTACATTCACAGGGTGGTTTGGGGGTCCACACTGCTCTAGCAGTACAAGTGAAGACAGGAGATGCTTTATTATCCCTTTCTTTTTATTATCATAGACTTTGGAAACGCTCTCAGAGCAAACTAGCAAAAACAAACAAACAAAAAAAAGAAACCAACAACAAGCAAGCAGAATATGTAACTATCAGGTATAGGTATAAAGCATATAATCAGCTCCTGGCCTGACTGCAGGTTTTCACATTATACTGGTGACTGTCACCTTTTTCTGTCTTTGTTTCACTGTATCATGTTTTCTCTTCTACTCATCAGACAGAAATAAACTTATCTTTTGCTTTTTATTAAATTTCTTTAACAAAAGTCTCTCACCTGTTTCAAGCTTAGACGTTTCATTTTGTCCTTGACCAGAGAAAGTTCCCAGACGCACACAACTGTGCTTGTTCCAGATGTGATTATCGTAGTTGCTGAAGGACACACAGCACAGAGGCATTTTCCCCAGTCTGCCATGCACTCAAATGTAGTCATGTTCTATAAGAGAAAACAGCTGTCAGGCAAATACTCATCTGGTGATATCATGCATTTATTAAATGCAGATTTCATTTTTTGAACTCAGCCTCCTTTGTCTTCAAAAGCAGGAAAGAAAAGCTCATCTTATCCCACACCTGTGTTAATATACAACTGCAATTTATGTACAAGGGCTCATCCAAAAGTAACACCTCCTGTTTTATTCCGTTGGCACATAATGTCAGATGTGGATGTTGGTGCTATGACAGTAGATGAACCTTCCTACCAACATTCCATCCCATTCTGGTGCCATGTGACAGATGGCAGCAGAGAGGCAGTCTGACAGAACAGCATCAGACACAGAAGTGTGTATGAAGCAAGTTTGGAATGGAATTCTTCCATGCAGAAAAAAATGTACCCATTTACAGTCATAATGCTTGATGAATGTTTATGGAGACCAAACAGTGGATGTCAGCAGGGTCAGGCAGTGGGAAATGCATTTCAACAGTGGTTAAAGTGACAGTGGGTAACCTCTGCTGGTACAGATTCTGAGTGCAGCAAGTCGATTCTTGTTTTGATCACCAGCTAATGGTGGTGGTCATACTGAAAAATAATGTTTTGTAGAGAGAAGTTGCTTTCTCTATTAATTCAGTGTCTTAGGACACCAGAATTCCAACCCCTTGTGTTATAGACTTCCTACACGGCTTCAAGCAAGTTCGTTCTGCTACCACATAGTGACAATGTGCAAGCATACAATGTCAATTAAGAGCAAAGGTTGCTATAGCCGCCATTAGTATTGGAAGTTATGGAAAAATCTTTATGATTTTATAGGGCACAGAATGCAAATTAAATATTTGTATTTTTAATGTCCAATGACTGTGGATATGTCCGTAAAGACATAACCGTGTGGCATGCAGTGATACCCAAGCTGGACAACATACCCTGCTGTTTTGGAATGCAAGCTAACATGCGTGTCTTAGCACGTCATAATATTGTCCCAAAGACACCCCAAATCAGTGTGTTGGTAGCAGAGAAAAGCTGAATCTGCCCAGTGCCCTGAGACACAGACTCTTGATTTTTAACAGAAGCAGCATTACACTGAATGAATGCACTGGACTAAGCTTGGAAGCCAGATGGGAATTGGCAGATGGTCCTATCTGTATTCCAGCAGAAAGTTCTGCACAATGAAATTTCTAATCAGAGACTAGGAGACCTTGTTTTGTCCTTGCAACCTATGAAATTCCAATTTGATAGACAGCACAATCACTTGAAGGAAAGTTTGAGATCATGTAGAGGGGAAATGTCAGATTTTTCAGCAGTGGAATGATTTTGTATTCCACTGGAATAGCCAATTTGATTTTTCTCAAAAAGCCTGACTGCAAAAAGAAGGATTGCACAGCACCCTCCAGAATCAGCTCCTCAACAGCCTCTGAAAATGGTTCCAAACAAACCAAAGGCTTACATAACATCCATTCCTGAAAAACTTCAATTTTTTCTTATTTTTACCTTTTCAGACCCATAGTTGCCAAAGCAGCAGGTGAAGTCATCAAATCCCCAGCAGAAAGTTTTGTTCCAAAGAGGAGGAATCAAAACTTTATTTTTTTCAACGGCCAGAATGCCTTTCTCAGTATGAACAATATGTCCAACAGCTCCTTTTGGATATTCTGACAAGACAAAGAATGTATTTAATTCTATTGTTTTTAGAACACTAAGGTTAGCTTATTGCCTTACACGGCTTTGTGGTGAGCTGGCAAGCCTCATAGCTGGGCTCACTGAGTGGTGGCCAGGTCCACAGAAAAACTCACTTCATCCCTGCAATTCTAGGCAAGAGCAGAAACTCCCCTTTTGAATAAATCCATGCAGAGAGGAAGAGTGGCTCCAAAGGAGGGGATTTAACAACACTGCCATTAAGCTTCTTTTCACTGGCAGATTGCCATATGCCATGAACTAGAGGATGTAGGGCATGTCACCAACAGCCTCTGAATTACAGCTGCAGGAGCCTGCTACCATCACAAGGCTGTGTGATGCAAACACCACTGCCGTGGGATTAAAAAGTACATACACTGAAATTTTTCAGGATTCTACATCTTAAGAATAACAGACTAAGACAATGAAGACCAAGATAAAGAGGAAGGGGAAGAAGATTTACTTTGCTGATAAATATAAAAAGAGAGAAAGAAGGGAAAACAATGAGTATTAAGTTTTACTTTGATATATTCAGAATGCTGAAGATAAAAAAAAGATCTATATGTCATAAAAAATCTGCTCTGAACACTACAAAATAAGTTTCAAGATCTCTCATGAATATCATAATTTTGAGAGGATCTATGTGGAGCCAGGAGATGACCTTGGTGTCCTTTCCAACTCAGGATATCCTGTGATTCTGAGTACTTTGAATGTCCATTCACATTCCATAAATAACTTGCAGAAGGGATCTTGGTACCAACTCATGTGAATTCACACAAGACTGTGCAACTACTTTTGTGCTCTTAAAAACTCAGATTAACCCCATTTAAGAATTCAGCACTTATTAGCTCAGAAAATGGAGTACAGCCCGTATTGCACCTTTTACTGTAACTGGTGAGAGCTTCAGGTTTTGCAGGCTGCTGATAAATGGAGGAAGAATTCCACTTGATTGAAAGGACAGTACTGCTTCTCTTCCTGATGAACTTTTACTCTGAACATTCCTGGGTGGATGTGGCTTAGTGAAGAGCTAGAACAAAGGAATGAAATTGAAAAATGCATCTCCATCAGTGAGGTTGTGAAGGAAACATCTATTTAAATCATTAATCAGACTCCTGAACTGTAATACACAAATCTCTTCATTAAATTCAGATCATCTTCTCCTTATCATCCCATTTTCATCAGGCTACAACACATACATAGGTAGGAAGCTAGTCCCAGAGATTTGGGAGAAGAGAGAAGACTGTAGGCGAGAATTTAAGCTGCCTTTAGTACTCAACTCCAGACTAGTGATCACTCGTGTGATTGTGACATAAGAACCCAGATTTGACACCATAGCTGTATATGACAAGAACAGTGTATTTAGAGAGTGGAAACACAATCTGGAGTACTCTACAGGCCATATTTCAGCAGATTTAAACCAAATACCATTTCTAATCTAGGTTGCTTGCTTTCCAGTTGAAATATTTCAAGATCAAAATAAGTTGTGCTCTCTGCTTTTCTTTCTACTCTCACGATAAATTGATACCTGCTTTGGTATCTGTCCAAAGTTGCTGATAAAACCCAGGATGGTGCTCTTAATCAGAGGATCTTTGATGTTGTTGAGATTCATCTTGTCTCCATAGAAGTAAGGATGATAGGTGTTAACTGCTTCCACAGCAGCTGAGCCTTGTTGCTTGTAGCCAAAAATCAGGTCTATCCAGCGATGGAGGTGTGCACTGACATAGTCGCTTTCGAGGGCCTGAAGAAAATGAATTAATTCAGTGGAGCACATTAATTGTGGATATATTATCACTCCCAGCTCCCTGTTAGAGACAAACTCTCTGCAGCACTCACTGCTGTCTGATGGAAGCTTCATGACTGCCTGGGTTTAATCAGTACACACACTACGTAATCCTTACAAAGTTTAAGTAGAAAGCATTGCAGAAACCAGATTCTCTCACACTGGAAAACCTCACAGTCTGTTTTTTTTATCCCAATATAAGAAATGTCTATTTTTTCCTGAGCAGATCTGCAATCCAAGTCACAGGCATGTGTATTAACATAACCAGAAGAAATAATTACTACTGGAGAATACCATAAAAGACACTATAAGGCAGCACACATCCAAGCCCAATGTTGGTTCTCTAGGGGAGAACACTCTCCCCTTAGATAAAGTGATACCGGGACTGATCCCAGGATTTGTGGGATCACCCTATTATGAATTAGCGAGTGTCATCGAAAAATGGGGTCCCTTAAGGGATATGGGACACATCTCCCCACATCGCTTAGCTGAGTATTTTCAAGGACTCAGCAAAGATATATTAATTACAAAAGAAAGGAAACTAGCTGCTTCTATAGTAGCATGGCCTCTGCTAAAGGCTCTAAATACTTCTGAAATGAATAATAATACCTTAATAAGTGAGAACCAACTTCTTAAAGACCGTATTGAAAATGAATGATCATAAATGAAATTTGTGCTTGCAAGACCCAGACAAGTTCACAGGCAACAGCCACAATTTCAAGTCAAATCTTTGCCCATCTCCAGATTAGTGAGCCTTACCTATGAAGCTTCACTAAACATTATTGCCCCTGCTATCACCTGCAATCACCAAATCTTCATGCATTCCCCAGAGGCCTTGCCCAATGATTCAAGCACAAGTGTTAAGCATGATTAAAACTACTTTCCTATCTCCAAATCATTTGACTGTGTAATACTCCCTGATGCTCATTTAAAGGTCTCCCAAACAGGCCATCCTACCCAAAGCACAGCAGAATTAAACACGCTAATGGGATCCAGAACAATGGCTCATTTCACAGAGCAGACAGTGAGCCCAGTGCAGCTGGTTTAAATGACCATGCCCACAGCTAAACAGCTCACAGGGCAGCTCAGAGAACAAGTACAGTGTACTATTTGTCCCCTGCACATAACATGAAAACACAAACCAACTCAGAATTCATCCTTATTAATAAAAGCAGTTAGTGTATGAATTACAAACTATAAATTTTGCCCGGCTTCACTACCAGAACAAAACAAAGCAACCAACAGAGCTGCAACCACGCAGTCACTCACTATCTCACTGAGCATTGTAACATGCCCAGCAAGAGAGGGAGAACTGTAGTCTAAAAGGAGAGTAAAAAATTACTTTACGTAGACCTAACCTGTAGATTCCCAACTTAATACCATGAAATAGGGAGCTACTCACAGACTTATCTCAAAAACAATCTTTGCTCTCATGCTCCTTAGAGAAATAGCCAGGTTTCACAACAGTGTTGACCTGGATCTTTTTAGTTCTTCAAATTCTGTAAAGCCTCCTGAAAAGGACAACACCAGCACTAACAAGTACATCTAGAATTGCAGGTGACTTCAGAGAAGAGAGAGGCTTTAGCATTATAGAGTTCAAGACCTCTAACTCTTCAGGGTAAGACAAATAACTTCAGGATTAGACAAAGCTTTTCCAGGCAGCCTAATCAACTAAATTTCCATGGCAAGATTTCTTGCACCCTCCTGTGCAGCATCTGGTGCCAGCTATGGTAGGAGAGAAAATACTGGACTGACTGTATTTGAGGTCTGATCAGGCCTGGCAAATCATTAAGAATATGAGTCTATAAACATGATTTTCTCTTGTTAAACAGCTCCTCTTTGAGATTTCGATTAATTTCTACAAGTCATGTGACTTAATCATCTGTGCCAGTGTTATCAAACAGTGCAGCTCTGTGGAAGCAGGTCTGCAGAACACAACAGCTGGTAGAGAGGACCCAGTACCCACATTACTTGCACTGTGGGGGCTTTACTTCAAATTAGATCTACTCTGCTCCCTCAGGCTGAATGCCACCAGTGGCAAAAGTATACTCTTAGGTGCACAACTGGAGCACAGCTTTTGGTTTTATTTCATCCAAAACTAATCTAGTTAACAATCAGAGATCTCTTTACAATGAGAGCAGAAGCATGCTATGCAGGGATGACTGACAGATCATTTCAAAACTGCACCCTTGGTCCAAACTACATGGCTAAAGCAGATGGTCCCATTGTATTTAAGTGCCTTCAGAGTGGCCAGCATTACACAAGAAATAAGGAGCAAAGCTCAGTACTTTACATCCAAACAAACCAGAATGTAGGCCAGAATGCCTCCCTACACTTTTCTTTAAAAAATATCAGTAAAAATTGCAGCAGCTCTCAGGCATCTGTAGATTTCTGCTTTCGGTTTTTCTCCATTAAGGAAGGACAGTGTCATTCCCATATTTAGTTAAGCGAAGGGCAGAGACTAAGCAACTTGTAGGGTTGCAGATGAGCATGAGACGGAGCAAAGGAAGAAACTAGAGTCTCCAAACCTACACACCTTCCTTGGAGTCTATCACAGCTTGTTTAGAGTCACTGGGAAACACCAAGGAAGAGTTATGTACTTGATAGCAGTGGTCAAAGCCTACAAGTAAGTTATGGGTAGATACAAAGGAATGAAATGAAGATTCATGAGAATACCCAAGAAAAACTGGAAAATAGTTTAGTAGTAGGGATAGTGACAGAAAACATGAGCCCTAAACACAGTGCAGAAGTGCAAAGCAAGGGATATAAAAGCAGTGGTAATTTAATGGATGAATGGCAGTTGCTATCAGTTGTAAAGTAAAAGTTGGATAAAAGTATTAAGACAACAAGAATCTTATCTGATTTTTGTTCAAAACAGGCATAAAAAGTTGATACAGTCTTAAGAACATCAGAGATGGATTTAGGAACCAGTGTATGGGGAGATAAAGTAAGGAAAGACTTATTTAAAGATAAAATAGAGAAGACTCAAATCCATTTTTGTGCAGTACAGTCAAGTAATCTTGAGACTATAGAATAAGTAATGGTCTGCTTGCTTTGTCACACCAATGCTAACGCACAGTTGCCACACACCTTGCACAAAGCAGCAACCTTTCATGCACTCACAAACACACCTTGTTTTTTTTTCCCCAGCAGAAATCCAATGAAATAAGGTAGATACATTCAGAAGGGGCAGGCAGTACAGCCCATTCCATTATTAACTCTAACAGACCTACACAAGAGCATTCAGCAGCAAATTCTGTGTTCAATGAAAAATCTTCCTACAGAATTGCTAGAATTGCTACTAGAAATTCTCATATCTGTCCTGCTAACTATGGACACACTAACTGCAGTAAGTTTCAGTGCCTTACATCTATTAGCATTCAGATTGTCAAGGCTGACTTTATTAAAGGCAGAAACATTACCCCCATTACAACACCAAACTAACCCTAAAATATTAGGTTTTACTCCCTTCCACTCAAAAAAATTACAAAAAAAAGTAATTGCAGTGCTGGCATGACTCAGAGGAAGGTAGATGCTTAGCAACAACATGGAACTACATGCACGTGAATGTCATGTGCATGCATTAAAATATGTTCACATGCTCTTACGCACTGAGATCAGATATAGGTCTGTGGCTTGAATCTAATTTCATACAATCTGCAAAGTTCGTCTTGAGCGAATTGTCAAGCAGACAAGCAAAGTCCAAAACACAACATGAACTCCACAAAGGATGGATTTATTTGGTTCTAACACCTTTGTTGTGACTATGGCCTTTAGGATTTCATTTTCAGTGGGAATCAGTTCAGCACTATGACCCAAAACACCATATTCACTAACCTGTCTGTGTAGGAGAATGAATTTATGGGGATCTCCATCTGCCCAAGGAGGAAGCTGCACATCTCCCAGCACTGTTCCATCCTGCATGCAGCCTGCAGGAATTAAAGGAAGAATTAAAACCAAGATTCACACATTACAAATAGTAACAGCTTTTCCAAAACAGTGAAGTCAAGGGAAATTTAGATGATGTTCACACAAGCAATTTCGGATTCTATGCTATAGTGTCACAGAACACTGAAGAATTTTTTTCTCTTTAGGTGTCTGATCTAGTAATGAAGCACTGAGAAGATGTAATTAATACAGTAAATATATGCATGTCCTCAGCACAAACTATTTTAACCCTGAATGCAAACTCAGACAAGACAGACCTGTTGACACAACTTTTTTCTTAGACATAATCCCACTGGACTAACTGCCGACAATTTCTGGTAAAGAAGCCTCCAAGAAGATTTTGTTCTCAAGTCCTTTGCAGTCTGATTCCTTTTAGAAGGTAAGTATAAATTCTCAAATCAGGACAGGAGTTACACAACTGGATGATCTAAGGTAAGGCCTAGGTCTGATGGCTCAAGACTGCAAGTTTCTTAACAGGGCAGTAGTGAACAGATTTGACCTATTGTAAAATCTTTCTATTTATTTGCTATCCATGAAATTCTGGTTCCTATTTTAGATCTTTCCATTTAATCCATCCAGGCCAATTTCCGGATCTTTTTATCAACTAGGCTCTGCTCGTTGGTCTCCTCTCAAAGATGAAAATGGCCAAATTCTTTACAGTATTTTAACAGCCTTTAACATCCATTCTCTACTCTGCCTTTTTTATTGCATATTTCACTCCACTGAGCTCTTAAGTACAATTTATAACTACATCTCAACATCACCCTACAGGTCTAGAGAAAGTGTACACTCATTCAGAAGGGACTGTGATACTGCTCGATGTTGTATCTAGCTCATAAGACTTGCAGGGAATCTTTCCAAGTGATACTGATGTCAAATGTGGCAACATTAAGCACCACAGACAGCAGATTTTAAAAAGACCTCTCATCACTACCATTTAGCAAACAATCCATTTCCAAAAGTTAAATTAATATATATTTTATAGCCATAGAAGTGAGGTCCTTTCTAGCACTTACCAAGTTCAAAGTGATTGGCATTGGTAAGGAACTCTGGAAGGTAGAAGAATTCGGGGATGAGCTCTCTGACATCACTCATATTGTCCCTTGATGCTGATTCCCACGTGCTCTTGACACTATGAAACATCCTGTCTGCAACATCAAAGCTCCCACCCTGTAAAATGGAGACAGACAAAAAAAACTGCATTGTGAATATTCTGTTAAACAAGAAGCAGATACAGAATCTCAGCCAATTCTGCAATAATCATCATATTTGATGAGGCAGTATCTCAAGATCTGTCCCAGGTCTGTATACTGCCTTGGTCCTGATTTGCAGATAGGTAGATTAAGAATACCATCCAGCTTGGAGATATAGTTTGCAATAACCTGAAGGCAAGCAGAAACAATCTGCTTGAGAATATCAGCATAATCAATATTAATGCTTCTCAGTGTAACTCCTTTCATCTAAAAGTGATTTCTAAGCAGTGAACACAGCTTTGGTGCTTTCGTCTGTGACCCAGAGAGTTAGGCCAAATCTTAAGTTCAGTCTTCTTGAGATCCAGCCAAGCAGGAAAGGCCCAGTGGGCAGGGGACAGCAGGAAAGGAAACACAGCGTAAAGAAGAGAAGGGAAGAACATCTGAAGATAAGGCTAAATTGCTGCATGTGGAGGAGAAATGAACTACTTCAAGTCCTAAAAGCATCTGAATATCTTTACTTCAGTAACAGTCAAGCACTAGATAGCAGCACCCTTCTTAGCCTTAACCACCATTGTGAACCAAGATCTTCATTTAAAAAGAAATCACCCACTGAACAAAAGATGCATGCTTTATGTCGGAACTGTATTTCCTACAGGATTTTCTAATGGGATTTCAGATACCTGAAAGATTTGTGAAAATCCCATGTGCACATCCCCACACTGAACCGAAGGATTTATTTAACTAAGTTTTACAATAACAGAAATAACCCAATAGACAATCAGTTTCTAGAGATCATCACACCAAGCTTTTTAGAATGAGCAAGTTGATTTAGATTACCAACAAAAGCTAACATGTATTCTAGATGTGAAGATCCTGCTGCTGTTTCCCCTGAGGTGATTTCTTAAAGAACTTTAGTCCAGCTGCAGCTCTAAATGGTAACGTAGCCCTCTTCACCTCCCTGTATTTCATGTCCTTCATCCTTATCCCACAGCTGTGAAGCTTTCCCACACCCACTGAAGGGACTGAGCAAAGAAGTGGCTAAAATCATATGAGTAAGCCTAGATGGAGTTAATCTGATACACAAGGTCATCTTGCTCTTGATCATTATTAGAGAGGGACCCTTGGAGTCAAATTCAAATTGAAATTAAAACAGAGTAGAAGCAGCACTATAAATAAATCAACAGCTAACAAGTATCTCATTGAAGCATATTAAAGGGCTTTGTATATTTAATCTGCACACATTGTGCTGTGTCTGGTGGTGATTGATGCTTTTTCATCTTTTTTTGCAGCTTTTATGAGAGCTGATAGTAATCTCCTGAGAAACAATATGATTTGTAATAAAAAGATTACCTGTATTAAATAAAAATAATATATACATAGGAAATGCTGTTAGCGTGACAAATCTGGTTAAAGATATTACCACCACGAAAAAATGTGATTTTTTCCCTGGCTGTCTAATTCATTTTAGAGAAAAGTAATATCTTTAAAACTTAAGCCTGTATTATTTATAAAGGAAGCAATAACTGATTTTCCCATTTCCTATATTAATAAATTTATTTGCATATATTTATATCAGAATTAATGAGTTTTCTCTCTCTATGAATGCAGAAAGTGCGTGGAAAGGGAAAAAGAAAATCAGGAATCGCTTTATGCCCTTAGATTGCAAGTCAATGTAAACTCTTACAGCTTTTCTATAACTAGATACACTAAGTCTGTTTTCTTTACTGTTAGAAGAGGCCTTAAACTGTGAATAAAGAATACTGGTGAAAACATGCTTTTCAAAACTATAGTACAGTATTAAAAGGCAGCTGGTCAAAGTGATCTCTAGAGTGAAGTTAGAACTCCACACATTCATAAAATGAAGCAATACTGAGTTGTTTTTCTTTTTTTTTTTTGTTTGTTTGTTTTACAGCCAAAGACATCCAAGTATTTCTAAGAAATGCTCACATGGGTGCAAAGACTCACCACATCCCCCCTGAGATGCAATTACCTGGAGACAGTGCTTAATTGATTGCTCAACAACACAATGAAGAACCAGAAACCTGTCCTCTGTAAGTACCTCACAGGGGCAAGCACCAGGAGTATCAGCCTGCTAGCTGAAAGGCAGCAGTGGGATAAGAACAAAAGGGAATAAGAATCGTTTAGATTTTGTACTCAGGGACAAGGTTAAGTAAAGAAATATAGGTGTTAAGATGGATGGTTGGACTGGATGATCTTGGAGCTCTTTTCCAACCTTGATGATTCTATGATTCTAAAATGCAATCAGAAGTGTCACTAATTAGTGAACCCACAAAGCCCTAGAACACCTTTCCAACAGAAACACTGAGCACAGAAACCTTTACTATGCTTTTGTGACATGAGACCAATTCCTGAAAGGAGTTTTATGAGGTACCTAAAAAGGTAACAGCAGGAATCGGTGAAAGAAGATGCACCAGTAAGTGCTTATGTAATGAGACAATCTTTCATCCATCCTAGCATAATATGCATAGTATATACATACTTCCCTTCAGTCAGATTTTAATACACTTAAATTGTGAAACATAAGGTTTTGTAAACTCCTGTACACTGACTGCTTCAGTGGTTAGGTGCAAACCATGTATCCAATGTGACAAACAGGATGTTTTGCAACATCAATTTTTCGCAAGGAGTACACCCAAGTACCTGCCTCTCCTGTCACATGCATTCAGAAAGGCATTTGGGGTTATAAGCATATCTTTTCCAATTTTTAAGATGTGGAAAAGCTTCCCAAGCTCCTGACTCAGCATTCTTCCAAGGCCTTAACTTTGGGAATACTTTGCCAATATGCTCTTTACTAAGTAAGGGTTTCAGATCAGCTGTTTGCCTGACTGCAACTTACACTTAATGATTCCTATGCCACAGTAGGACTGGTCACCTACAGGAAACAAGCTCAGCTTAACATGTAGCAACAAAAAAGCAAAGGAATGAGAATGAGAGTTCCGCAGGTTTAGTGAATCCATATCCAGACACTTTAAAAGCTTTAGATCTCAGCAGTAATTGAATATTACCATCCACACGGAAATGCCAGTTACATGCAAATTACACTAGTACATACACAAAGCAGGCTAAAAGTTTGTTCTGCATAAAAATTGTGCTAGTAAGACATAGCAACCTTTATCATTTACAAGAAATAGCTGCTCCACAGTAATACATGACTGCAGCTAACATATGGCTCACAGAGCAGGATGGTTGGTAACCATTGCCTCAGGTGGTTTGCTAACTCATCATCTACTGCTGGTAACAGCTGATATCATAGGGCTCATTATTTAATTACCATATTGCTTTATTTTTATTAGCTCATTCTGAAAAATTAGAGAACAGCTCAACAGCAAAGCTTCTGGAGAGCTTAAGGACATATCACCAGCCCTTGCTGTATAAGCAGCCTGTAGAAAATTCTGGCCCAGCTGCCTCTCTTACACTGCCCCGTAAACAGAGGCAAACTTCAACAAGAGATCTCTTAAATTACATGTTTTAAAACATGTCCTCCTCTGGTAGACCCTGATATAACAAAACATACTACAAAATGGAGAGCAACAACTGTCTGCTGCAGCCCAAATTGCTTTGCTTGTGTATCACCGACAGCATGCGGAGAGCAGCCAGGAAATCTGGTGCCCCCATATGCTGTCTGGCTGGGAAAGGCAAATGCACAGCTTGGTTTCCATGAAGTTTAATTCCATGGGAATGGACTAAAAAAAATGGTTCCAGTTTCAGAACAAGTAAAATTGAAATATTTCTTCTGAGGTACTAGATCTATCTCACTCCTACTTCAGATACACCATTCCCGTGACTCCTTTTGTACTCCAGACAGAGCCTTCATTCTGCCAGCTCCAAGTGCTTGCCAATAGCCATGTTATTGTTTGAGCACTTGAGACTTTGATGGCAGGTATTCTAAGTGCATCTGCCCTAAAGTCAGAAGGCAATGTTCAGAGTGACAGTAAAACACTGACATGGTGGCTAAATATCTCCACAATCATAAAATACAACACAACCAAAACAAAATAATCCTTCTGCATCATTCTGCTCCATTAAAATGTTTCCATTGAATTTAGCAGTCACAACACATGGCCTTCAGTTAATCCAGAGTCCAATACAGAACAGACTAGAGATACCAAAAGAATGAATCTCTCTTTGTTACATGGTCACTGTGTGCTCTGTGATCACAGAATTGTTTGGGTTGGAAAGGACCTTAAAGACCACCTAGTTCCAATTCCCGCTGATATGACCAAGATTGGCAATCACTAAATCAGGCAATAGATAAGGCTGCACAGGGCTCAATCCAACTTGGCCTTGAACCCCTCCAGGGATAGAGAATCCACAACTTCTCTGGACAACCTGTTCCAGCAGCTAAGGAGGTATAAGATGGAAGCTATCTTGCCCTTACCTGCAGAGAACAGAAGGTCTGTGTAAATGGCTCCAATCGGACCAGGTAAGATGCCACTATAATTGCTGAGGAATAGTGAGTACAGTAATGGCACTGGGCTGACAAGTCTCCTGGAAATTCAACACAAAATCGGATTACAATAGAGAATTTCACCATTTCAAGTGCATAACACTAATTTAGTATGGCACAATTTAGTAATTCTTTAAAGTAGATGTGTTCAAAGATGTGCAAAAAGCACACCTTACATATCTGCATTGAATATACAGTTACAACCATCTGTGTATTCTTCTGCTTTGCCTCCCACCTTTCATGTTCTGATGAATAAGGTCTTTATCTTTATCCTCTTATATCACCATGTTATTAATGAAAAATAGTGTAAATCTCCAGAAGTCAGTAGTTTCAATGCCTAATTTCCTCCTCTTAGCGTAGCTGTTGTTAGCTGTACTGCATGTAGCAGTCTTCTATATGCAGTTTAGCTATCAGAGAAAACCAATACATACAACTTGACTAACAGACCAGCCTTTTCTCAGACACTGCCTTCTGCTGTTGCATATCTTTCTGCCCAAGGGAAGAGGACAGAATGCAGCAGTTTAAGGCACATAAGAAGGAAATGTTTGCAAGACAGTCATTTCTCTTTCAATACTCAAGCACTCTGTATGCAAAAGCAAGTGGACCTCCTTGGTATGATGCTTCCCATGTCCAAAGTTTTGAAAGACCAAGGAATTCACAAGCATGTCTTAAAGCCTCTGCTGTCTGTTAGCCTTCTAAAATGCTTACCTTCACTCTTCTCCACTTCCTTGTAGCGCTGAACGAACTTTTGTCTCCTCTCCATAGTTTGTGCTCCCATTGGCTTTGACAGGTCCCGAAACGTGTGAGGATTACTAAGGTTTAGAGTCTGATACGCAAAAAAAAACAAATATGGGATATTTTTTTTTTAATAACACAGACTAAGGTATCGTGACCATCTCAGTGATACTGGATTATGGCAAAGCTGGTTAGAAGTTCCACCTGTATGAGGTTGTCATAGGTTCGGTAATGAAGGGACTTGGAAATGGAATGGCAACACGTGCCACTGAAAAGACAGCATGTACAAGATGCTTCACAAATGAAGGACCTACCAGGTACTGAATAAAAGTCTTGGCATGTTTCAAATTATTTTCAAAGGCTCTTCTGCTCTAGATCTCCCTAGCAAGTGACAGAACCCTGCCCCTGACTACTTGCAAAGTCAGCTTAGCCTTCCCTTACGTAGGTATGGACATAACAGGTGCTTGTCCACCTTACTGAGGTAGAACACATCCCTTTGCAAACTGACCTGAAGACAAGGCTAATCTGGAAATAATCAGTACAGTTTGACTTCACTACATTGAGTTTTGAATCTTTGGTCTAGGCCCTTCCAGTGCAGTAGCATCATGCAACAAATTACAGAAAGTACTGAGTCCCACTAAGCAGCACACACTGACCTGAGAGTGATAGTCAGCAAGGACCCATGGAAACACAGGATACTGCATGTAATCGTTGTAGCTGCGTCCAGCCAGTGTGTTCAGATACATGAGGTAATCAAAGTTGCTGATCTCCCTCTTCTGTCAAGGAAAAGAAGACGTTAAAAATCTCCTAACTCCATCCCTGAAAACCATGCCCCAGAGGCAACCTCAGAGCTTCATAGCTCCCCCATCCACCAGGATAAACATTAAACATAGTGGAATCAATCATCTATTGCCATTCAGATCAGCACAACAGCTCTTATGGCACAGTCCATTCAACAGAATCTGTGTGTTTCTTCTGGCTCTTCTTCAGACAGGCCATTTGTATTTGTCTAAAAATCAACCCAAGTTTTAATATGGAAATTGAGTAACAGCGCACTTTTTTGGATTTTGGAAGGGCCAAATGCAAATAATCTGTGTATTTGCAAATCCTGGACAACTGCTTGTATGGAAAGGATACACAAAGTGCTGCATATAATCAAAAGGATATAGATTTCATAGCGTGCCTTGAACCACCAAGAATGGGAGTACTTCTTGTACTCCTGAACAAGAGTACAAGAAAGTGAGTACATTTCTCAGCTCAGTATAAAGTCAGTGAAGACAAAATATGTACACTGATTTAGATGATCTGCCATTCAACTAGGTGGCTATTTCTGAGCTCCGTTTTAAAACATGCATAGGATCATACAATCTGTCAGATAGTTGGCCATATGTTTCACAGCAGGAAGAGCAAAACCTCTGCAATAACCAGATGTAAATACTCTGCTCATCTTGCCAATATCCTCACCTCCAGCTGTGAGAGAATAGCTTAGGCCTTGAAGCACATAAACACACAATATATAACTGTGAGTGGACACACGGGTAATGAAAATCTTTGCTTAATCATGTGCAGACAAGATTTAGTTTACCTGCCACTTCTGAAGCATTATTTTTTCTCCTCCTGAGTGTTTCCTGTATGGAACAGATATTTGATTGAAACAATTGTTTTAAATCCATAAGAGAAAGTCAATACATTAACGCCTGTGCTCCCTGAGCCCCTATTCTCATCCAATGACAACATTAAAAGAATACTGAGATTTCAACAGAGACCAAATCGTTTCAAAATCAGAGAGTGTGGACGCTTATGATAGCACTGCAGGATCCCAGTTTCATTACCACTTGCATTAGGAGGCAAGGTTCTGCCTGATGAACAAGGATGGCCAGCGTCAGGTGACGGATGAGGTTACCATGCCAGCCACTCTAACTGCACAGAGTGCAAAGCTACATGCCGGTTTGCTTCTGAATGAATTATCACCTCAAGTGTGATAACTCAGAAACAGTTCAGAAACTGCCAAACGGGGAGAGAAGATATCCCTGCAGCAGGAACAGAAGGACAGCTGAAAACAAAGGTCTCTCATTCTCCATATCCAAGATTATTTTTGTATGAAGCACTTTTAAACTAATGCATTTTTGAACAAGTAGTTTGTTGTGTTGTTGCTTTTTTTTTTCTTACAAGTTTTTAAATTCTTTTTTCCCTCACTTTGTTCTCAAAATTCAGAGCAACTTCTACTGAAGCTTTAAATCAAAACAAACCAGCTGAAGGCAAATTCTAAACAGGGAAACGTATTTGAAAAGGTAGAAGGATCAAAGGAGGCAACACTCAAAAAAAGGAGGTAACACTCCACTGGGCTGAATCAGGTGTTAGTATCTGAAGGGCATGGATTTGTTCTTGCTAGCTGCAAGCAATCAAACTGAGACAAGTGATGGCTTCTTGATTAAAGAGACTTTTCTGCCAAAATAAAGAGGTTAGTGACACAATACGACATAACTGGAGGTGGAAGATGCTTTTCCTTTTGAGTACATAGCTTTACACCAAAGCTAAGTTGCCAGTTCAGAAACAAAGTTACTAACCTTCAGTCACAGAAAACAGAACTGCTACAGGAACAAGCTGTGCTCTGTATTGGATCACACTAATATTCCACAAAGCTAGTCTCAAAGCAGTCTCAAAGATCTAAATAAAATACTAGGATGGTCTACGATCATTACAGTTTTATTGAATTTGTGGCAGTAAATTTTTGTAAATGACACTTCATCTCATGATTATGAATCATTCTTTTACTGCCTATTCAGTCTCAGATCAGCTAATAGCATACATTAAGAATAAACGGTACTGTTTACTCAAGAAAGTATTTTATTCCTCGCTTAGGAATTCTCGCTAGAGGTAGGTTGGTAGGTAGTTGATGCAAGAATTTAGCACAGTCTGAATAGCCTATTTCATAAACAAATGTGGAACCCTGGACCAATTTTGGCTCATGGTCTACAACTCTTAAGCTTTGATTAATTTTCCTGTTAAGCATATGAAACCAAACAATGATAGGTTCTATTTATAACAAGCAGGAAACACAAAAAGGTATTATTCATATCTAGTATGGAAAGATGGGGCCTTGACTGTTCATCCGAAAAAAAAAATAAAAAAATAAGAGGAATTAGTACATAAAGGGAGCTTATGAACAGGAAGGAGACTGACTTTTTATAGGGGCAGATAGGACAATGGGGAATGGTTTTAAACTAGAAGAGGAAAGATTTAGATTAGATATTTGAAGAAAATCCTTCACTCGGAGGAAGAAGCAGCACTAGCCCAGGCTGCGCAGAGAGCTGTGGGTGCCCCATCCCTGTGTTCAGTGCCAGACAGGATGGGGCTCTGAGCAGCCTGCTTTGCTGCATGACAAACTTGCCCACAGCAGGGGGTTGGAATTGGATGACCTTCAATTCCCTTTCAACCCAAGACATTGTCATTTTTCAGCAATAAAAAACCCAAGAGATTAAATGATGTTCTAATTTACACAGTGTAAAATGGAAGAAAGTCTGTAGTAGAATTATGCTGGTTTTGCACCCCACTTTGAGCCATAAGTAGCTCAAGAATGTAGGAATTCTCAACTGGAAAACCGATCTATGGGCCTTTACAATACAGAACTACTGTACTACAGTTTCACTGAGTTTTGTTCCACTGGCCTTTGTAAGGTCTCCATTTGCCTCTCAGAGCATCTCAGATGGAAGGTACAGGATCAGGAATCCAGGCACAGCGTGTTACTGCATTAGATTATTTGTAAGGTAAGTTTGTAAGGTAAGGAGCAGCTTAGGTTCTTCCCTTCCCACAAAGGTAGACACACTCACTAAAACTGTCCAGCTTTATTTTGGATTTACGGTTGAGTTAAAAGGCAGGGATTTATGTAATGTAGAAACCTGCTCAGTTTATCAGTCCTCCAGCATTTTATAGTGGGAGTATTACAAAGGTAGGGAACTAAAATATTACAGACAGGGCTAAACTGACTTAGTCTGCAAGCATGCAAATACACATATGTTGATTTGTGAGTGCCATTATCCTCTTCCTATCGGACATCTTGCTCTGTCACAAGCCCTAAAGCAATAAGAACTACTCTTCAAGAGCCAAAGCAACCTCCTCTAAGTGGAAACTACCATACAATATAAAGTTCATCTCCTTATGAGAACATGCAAGGCTCAGAGTAGTCATCCCCTGAAACAGCCTCGGTTGTCCAAATGGGATGCTCTCTCTGAGCTTTGAGATCTCACTTGTCAACTCACCGGTTGATTGCATTAGATGTATCTCTTCTTTCTTTCAAGATACCATTCTGAAATAATTGCAACCAGTTACTAAAATCTTGAGCTGCAGCCATACAAAAAAATAAAATTATCCAGGAAACTCACATCATACAAGAGGAAATTGTTGCAACTGCACTTTTGAAGGGTCACAGACAGATGAATGCAAGCTGCAGCTCAGGGCAGAACAAACTTTCCCTCCTAGTCTGTATCGACTCAGTCTGACAGATGCTATGGATGCTATTACAAATGTTGGGAGTTGTAACATACATATAAGCATTTCACACTGAGTTATAGCTAAGTAAAATGAAATAGTCAAATGACTAAAATGGACAGCTAAGGCAGCAAGCTGACAAATAGCTTCTAACCAGGTCCAGATGCTTTTTCTTTCTGCGTAATTTGAAATCTAACATTTCTAGACACGACATGCAGTTCAGCTCTTTTCCCTCCAGCCTGAACTTGCATGCTGGAACCACACATTATGCTAATGATCTCCAAGGACCTAGCACTGCTGTTGCTTAGGAACAAAAGTTTTACAGGCTGCAGACAGAGAACTGAACAGAGGCACTGTAGCCAGGGAAGTCCTTTTTCAACTCTTCTTCCCCTCAGTAAACTAACATACACAATAGTTTCTTGAAGGCCTGCAATTTCCTTCCAGGAAGTCAAATTAAAAATTTACAGGCCTCTGAAAAGGAAATTATCCTGTGCTCCCCTACTTTACCAACTGAAAGACAAATTTATTTCTCACAAAGGAGCAGACCAGAGGAAGACTACACGGAAACGGACCATGAAGGCTCATCTCACATTGCTGAAAGAAAGCAGCAGCTTGTGACATTGGTACCACGGCTTTTAAGACTGCCTATCTGCTAGCTGGTAAGATCTTAAGCAGGGGGGCAGCAGAATTGCTGAGATGAGGCAGTACTTTTGTATATCCTTGGTGGGGTGGGTTTTGGTTTTATAAGTGACCTTACGCATGTTGATAGCACAGAAGCAATCTAAAAAAGTAAGAAAATTAAAGAGGGAAAATGCTCAGTATATATTTGTTCCTGTTAGGATTTAGTTCCAAACAGCCTGCTAGCAAGAGACTGCATCTAAAATAGTCAGGGAATTAATCTCTCTTCCACAATAGGTCGTATCCAACAACAAAGAAATGGTAACAGACTTGTAAGCAAGGAAATAAAATGGTCCCCTAGTTGGAACTGGTTGGCTTCGTGCAACATCATTTGCTGTATGAATGCTGTTTTAAAGTGGAACATGAAATGGTTTCTTTTGAGCCAGAACATGTTGCTTCACTGTCCTGATCCCAGAGAGACTCTGCTGGACTGGGCAGGCCCGCTGCTCTGCAACATGCAAACTTTCAGGAGAGAAAGACAACTCTTCCACATACAAGTTCAAGATGGAATTGAGATGGCTCTGTATAGCTTTGGGTGCAGTGAAGTAGGAAGCAGCAACCCATGGTAGGAAAAGAGCAGGGCGAATCCCAGAGGAGATCTTGAAACATCCAAGACAGTGTGGGCAGATAGCCCACCTTTTCCTGACAGCACTATGCTGAAGAACGAAAAAGAAATTCTGAGACTGCACCAGGGTCTAAATCTGCATTCTTCTAGCACTGGATCTGCTTCCTAGGACAGGCCTAAATTACAATGGGTGATGGCAGGGCCCTGTGCAAGTAAGGAGTAATCTGCAAGCCTTCCTTGGCTCACAACCCTAGTCTTCATGGTCTAGTCTACCATCAACTAGAAATGCAGCACCTTGTCCAGGGGCAAAGGCTTCCCAGCAGCTCAGAGGGTGAAGGGATAAAGTCAAATGCAAGTGAAGTTCCTGTTTGGTACCATTGTTTCTCAGGCAGTGGGGTATACACGTACCTCTTTCTCTGCTACCACCAGAGGTGCACTGTGAGCTGGAGATCGAATGGGCATAATTAATATTTACAGCAAGGAGGGCTCCTGTGATTCCTGAATTTTTAATATCAGTGGCTACAGAACTGGATCCCTCTTACGCAAAGCTGAAGAAAATAAGACATGGCTAAGTAAGCTCCATTATCTCCAGCTACAGCCCTGCAAAACATTAATAATTAGATCACAAGCATGCAGAGATGAGAGTGCTATTCATGCTCTGCAAGCTGGTGTGCTGCACTGGTGCATCAGAACTCTAAAGCTGATCTTTGTCTCTGGGACTGAAAATCACTTTCAAAAAAAGTTATTTTAAAACCTGGATCCCACTTTTAACCCCAAACAAACAGCCCCTCAATAGTGTGAGCACACCTCCTGGACATGTTTACCTGATCACTGCATATGAGGTAGAATCCAAGGTATGATTTTAGAAAAATCCAACTAAAGTGACCTGACCAAGGTGGTTTGAAATGCATGAAGGCCATTATCCAAGAAAATTACTAACCTGTTTGAACTTGTAAAACTCTGAAAGACCTAGGTTTATTTAATATATATATATGTATTTAACAAATCAGTAAGGATCACTGGTAGAGAAGTACCTCAAAAGGTTAAACTACGCTCTTATTCCTGACCAGCCTTCCTCCAGCACTCAGCTGTCCACACCAGGCTCCCTCTAGTGTTCCCAGGTGTACACAGCACAGAGTAATAGCAGCTCTGTGAACCAGGATTAATAGCACAAAAGGTTGTGTGTTTTTTGTTGTTGTTGTTTGCTTGTTTTTAATTATTTTTATTTTAAGATGACTGTTTGGGATGAAAGGAGCAACCTTCTCTCCACGGATTGCTCCCCCCCACTCTAACCCCCCCCCCCCCCCCCCCACCCTCAGGATTTTCATTGAAATGTTTCAGAAAAATCACTAGGAACTGAACTGAAATGTTTTCCTTCTATGAATTTTAAAGATGTCTTTAAAAATATTTTAAAAGATTCTCATTTTGAATTTAGAAAACAAACATTTTTTCCTTGAGTCCAATTCCATTTCTATTAAAGGCATATTTAGCTGAAAAAAAACCTTCACTGATTAAAACTGAATGTTTTCATCAATTTGTCCAACATCAACCAGAAGTTCAAGCAAAAGGAGAAAAGTCAGGTCTCAACATTGCCAAGTTCACATAAATTACAGGAAGCAGAAAATCTCTCTCCAGCCTGCCCAAGCCTAAGGCAGTTGTCCTGCAGGTCTTTTTCCAGCAACTCCTTTAAAATATGAGAAATTTAATTAAAAAAAGATTTGGTTCCCGCACAATCCTGGGCAAATTATTTAAGCTAACATTTACAAAATGCTTAATTTTCTACTGTAATTTCTTGTTTCCTTCAGTTTCTGGTCTATACTATGAAAGAAATAGCACTGATACTGCTCCTGGAGAAGTAACTTTAAATATAGAAAAGGGTGAGTGGCCTTCAGATATAATGTCAATATATCCCTGTAATTACTGGTGAGACAGAATCTCGTAGGTTTTACCCTTCCCTTTTAAACAATTTAAAAGAATATCAGAAAGAGTCAATTTTGGAACATACCCTCAGGGCAAGACTGACCCCACTGCATTGCTTCCTGGAGCGGCTGCCTCATTATGGAGCTCCTGGGAACGCAAAGATCATTTTGCTTTTGCATCATTTTTTGGTATGGCATGTATTTGAAAGGAGCTGAAATGCCTTAGTTGTAGCATGAGCTACGCCTTCATGTATTTGCACATGATTAATGAGTAGCCAAAGAGCCTGAGGGTTTGTAATGAAGACTTTTTAATAGGGAAATGTACTGTAGACAAATCCACATTTTGTCACTATCAGTCTCCCATCAAAGCTGCAATTTACCTCTTCACAACGAAATGCAAGAGCACCCAGACTATCCCATGGTTAGTCAGCTTAACGCATGCTCCTCTCAGCATGAGTCATTCATTTCTAGGGGACCCTTTGTCACTAGCTATGACTATTATTTGTATTTAATGGTGTTCAGTTATATAGACAGGTCACCAACCCTAAGACTTCAGTGGTCTACTACTCACACAGGTCCCCATTCATAGTACACAGTATGTATTTAGTATCAGTGCTGACAAGTCTGACTAGAATACTTACATGCATTATTTGAGGACAAAGCACCTTCACCATGGGAATTCATTTATCCTACATGTGTGGAACAACAAAGTAGAAGTATCTAGAGTCTGTACTTAAGAGCACAGAGTGACTCTGAGATCTAGCTTAGCCTATCAGTAAGCAGCACTGACACAGCCTCTGTTCAGTCTGCCTTACTAAAAATATGTGAACTGCAACCAGTTCTGGCAAATCTGTGAACCAACTGGGTCTCTGAGATCCCACTTAAAGAACAACTCTTGATCATTTGCTTTAAACATTCAGTTTTTCTTTCAGTAGTGTCCAGAGCTGAAAGTCTTGGGTTCATTCAACACGATACTTAAACAAAATTTCCTCTGATTACAGGACTGTTAAAAAAAAGTAACCTTTTGGTTTGCTAGGATATGTACGATGATGCTTTCTTTTAGTGCTGTCCTCAAGGACTGTACTGAGACCCATAATATATTTCACCTGAGTCCTTATACAGCAAATGGATAATGTATTTCATTTGGTTTCATTATATGTTGGGCTCAAACCAGTATCTAGGGATGAAAGACAGCAAATTTCTCCCACTTGTAATGCTTTTAATTTCATCTTGTAATACTTATATTGCTTTACAGAGCAATGCAAGTGTCATGATACAGTAAAATTATATTTTTAATAATTAGAACTTCACCTACTCAAAATGTTTTCAGGAAAGTCTTTCAAAGTTGCAGCCCAAGGGTTGAAAAGTCATGAGTTTAAAAAAGAAAAGAAGACTTCTGATGAGTTCTACAGTCATTCGTTAATTAATGACTAAGACATTATTGTGTTTTTAATTAGGAATTAACAGTCACTGCTTTCAAAGGCTGGGGCACCCCACTTCTTCCAGAGTCTGGTGTGTTTGTCTGCCTCTGAGGAAAGATGGTCAAGGGAAAAGGAAAAGGTCCTAAAGGAAAAAAAATTACCTTGAAAATTGCAAAAAATTCCATCAGGATCTCTTTTGATGGAGGTCGCCGTCTTGACTTAAGTAAGATGGGTATCACTACCTTTCCCAAATGCATTCTAAAATTGGCTGATGTGGATGAGCTTGATTTGAGCAGAAACATGCTAAAAAAGATCCCAAACAGCATTGAGAAGTTCCAGAAACTGCGCTGGCTGGACCTGCACAGCAATCAGCTCGAAGAGTTGCCCAAGACAGTAGGTACACTTCAGAATCTTTTCTACCTGAATATATGTAACAACAAGTTGACCAGCAAAAATTTGCCAGAGGAGTTGAACCTTCTAAAGAACCTGCGTATTCTCAATCTTGGCTTGAACTGTCTTGACAGCATCCCCCCCACACTTGGGGCCCTGAAGGAACTTAAGGAGTTAGGTCTCTTTGATAACTTCTTGACCAGTATCCCAAACAGTGTGAAAACGCTTCCCAAGCTCCAGAAACTGAATGCAGAAAGAAACCCATTCCCTGAGTCAAAAAAAGAAGAGTATGTCGACCCCATCAAGCGTGTAGAATCGCTTTACATAGTACAAGAGAAAGACCTATGCTGTTCCTGCCTGAAGACATGTCAGGAAGAAAGGGACAAACTAAATAAGTTTAAGAACACAATGCCCTGCCCCTCCAAGAAGCTCAGTTTCCCTTTACTCCTTACGCCTAACTCCACTGCAATGGATAACCAAGAACAATGGAGATTAAAAGATGAACATCTCTGAAATCTACAAATGTGCTCCATGGGCCATATCCTATGAAATCCAGCTCAAGCTAATTAAAAAGCTATCTACCTGCCTTTTTGTGCAGTTCTCTTCATTTAAAGATATCCAGTTTTAGAAGCAGATCTGAGGCAGTATCTAAAACTAAATACCAAACAAGTAAAACAAATGTACATTTAGAAATGAGAAAGACTGCTTTCTAGCACCTGTACCTGTTCCTACATGTTCTTTTGGTTCTTTGTGGGTTTTTGTTTGTTACAAATCTTATGTCCTTGTCATGTGTCCATTGAAGAGAATCTTCACAAAAATAGTAATTTCTAGTTATCTCATACCACTTCACCCCCCAAACATTAGTCTTGTTAATATTCATTGGGTGAGGCATAGTCATCCACAGTCTCAGTGAATACAACAAACAGGTGCAAGCAATAAGCAGATTATAAAAGTAGTTGAGCACGGCACATGAAGAGCTGCTGGCTGCAGCCTCAGTAACATATGGTGACAGCACAGATTTAACTGTATTTAAATGAAGAATGAAGTTCCATGGGTGAAGCATTCAGTAGCCCAGAAATATCAAAAGAATCATTAATTTTTAAATAGCACAGAACACAACCATCTCCATAGAGTTAACTATCATTTCTGGCTCAGATTATGCTCTAGCCAGAGCTGTTTTACACCGCACTGATACTTCTTGCAAGCAGATGGCTAGTACTCAAGATGAAAGTGTTCACTTCAAAGATAAGTAATGACCTGCAATGGTGGAGTGAAAACAAACAAAAAAAAGAAGCACAGGTCACACAAACAAGATACTACAACTCCACAGATCTCAACAATATTCTGCTTCCAATGATCATTCCAGAGTACACCAGTCAGGCCCGGAGGGGTGTATTCCTCACACACCCACACTGAAAAGAGCTGCAGCTGTACAAGTAACTCATTGTCTGGACTGAACATGGTTTCATTCGACTGGCACTGGAAGGGAAAGCTTTCTTTTTCCTGCAGTGGTAAATCTGATGAACAACAAATTGGAATCTCCAATGCGCTGTTACTGTAGCATGCCAAAACAACCACACACACATCTGTCATTGTCTACTCTAAACACACAATAAACTGCCCATTATGTTGAAACATTATGGATTAGCTCTATAGCCTCACCTCACTGACTGTCTCTATCCCACACTAACCATCTGTGTAGAGTTTACCAATAAAGTCATATTAAGGAGGTAATAATTATTAATCAAATAAGCACTGTCAGCTACTTAACACATTCCTCATACCTTCAAAATCATGGATGCTGTACATGAGAACACCTTAGAGTTCTGGAGACAACTGAATCTTTAAAATAGAGAGCACAAACAGCTAAGTTCCCAATTTCCATCTTTTTGTTTCTTTTTAAGGTACAACTTAATCACGTATTTGCTCTTATTTTCTACTGTTATCCAATGCTCCCCTTTTTTTTACCTTATATTCAGAGACTCTTCTGTTACCCCCTTTGACTTCAAAGCAGGTTGGAAAAAGCAAAATCTACAGATAAAAAAGTAACAAAACAATCTTTTACACAGTTATTTGTACAGAGGATGTATGTCTATCATTTCATACCTGTATATAGTCTATTAAATTACATCATACCTTAACTGCAACTTTTCTTATGAAGGATCACGAAATCATAAAACGGTTTGGGTTGGAAGGGATCTTTAAGATCATTTTGTTCCAGCCCCACTGCTATAGGCAAGGATACCTCCCACTACACCAACTTGAAGTTGTCCCTGCCTATAGAAAGGGAATGTCCCAGCCTTTCACCAACCCAGAATAAAGTTGCAAGACAACACAGCAAAAACATACATTTAATGTTAAGGAAGTGTCTGTACACTGGATAAAAACAGCTGCTTCCCTAAATAGGACTTTAAATAGATCAGTAACAACTAATGATCACATGGCTTAGGATGGTACTAATTAAACCCAAAGGAAAAGAATCCTTTCTGACATTTACCAGCCTGCTGGCAAAAGTGGCAGAAAGGTACACCAACTCACATATCAGCCTCCACCCTCTTTACTTTCAGTAGGTTTTTAGTTGTTGTATTTTTTTTGGTGGGTTTTTTTTTGTTTTTTTTTTAATGTCTGACATTAAACCCATAGGCTTGGTAACCTGCAGCTGAATGGCAAGACAGGCAGTTGAAGACTAATGCACTGTCTTGAACTGCTTCGGCAAGATGATTCCAACACATGCATTTCAGAGCTAAGAGACAGCTAAGATAAGGACTAAAAGCAACCATCTCTGGTGCAGAATCTGGTAATTTTAAGAAGTTATACTATGCATTCAGTTTAGAAAGGAAAAGTGGATAAATTCACATTGGCTTTTTAAGAAATGCTCCATTAGAGTGCTCAGAGATTCCAGGAGCAGAAGGATCTTTAGGGAAAGGAAGCAGCACAGCTACAATTGCATTTCTCTGGGATGCAAGGATATATGTAACACCACGACATCAGGTGCTAGGAGAATGTTACAGATGCATTAGCTCCCTTGATAAATCAATGACTATATAATGTTCCAAAGAATTCACAAGTCAGCAAATGAAAAGTTTCATAGCTTTGTTTATGCGTAAGTCATTAAAGACCAAAAAGTTGTAATCAAGAGGCAGCACAAAGACAGACATTTGAAGCCAAGATAAACACAGACCATTCACATGGTACTATGAAATTATTACCTCTTAAATATCTTTTTTCGGTCACAGTCATGGAAGACAAGAAATCTGGAGTAACCATTTTTGAAGAATATTTCTAAGGCGATCTCCTAGAAAGGTAAATCATTTTCAGGTTGAAGCAGTGCAGAGCTAACATCAGTGCTGCGAAGCGCCCACTATGAGCTGTCAAGTTCTTCAAGGCTTTAAAAACAAAGGCCATGACTTTGTAGCAAGTGTGAAACAGCATAGTAAAATAGACTTAATGTTCCCAATTTCTCCATCTATAGAAATGGTTCTACTGGGTTGACTAGGATTATGAATGCTTCTGTGAAACAAAACCAAAGCCCAGATACTGGTCCCATCACCCAACATCTTCTGCTACTTCTGAAGCATTTTCATCTTGAAATCTTGGTGTGATTAACATAACACAAATAGTATTAACTTCTAAAAAGGTAACAAAAATAACAATATGAAGGGGGGATCCTAAGCAAAAGTTTCTTCCAAACAGAAACCATGCAATTTTCTTAACGAGTAGTAACCAAAAATTTTGGACTAGAAGTGGAAGAGGAAGGGGAGTTTATGATGTTTCTCACTGAAGCTTTAAATAAGAAAAGTTGACATCTTCAGACTTTTTTCCAGAGTATCCCCACACAGGTTAAGTTGGTCACTTGCATACACCCCTGTAATTTACCCAGTGACCAGTCCCTTGTCCACCTTCCCCCAAGTCAGCCAGGTAAAATTAGAAATGATGCATCATGTCTGAGAAGCCAGACATGAGTTTCAATCCAAAGACGGCAGATGTAATACAAATCTGAGAAAACAACACAATGACAACAGCCCATACATGATTGACAAATGAAGTATAAAGCAAAAAGAGTATATGAAAGCAGCTATGACAATAATCTGCTTGAAGCACTTGATCTGAAACACAGCTTATTTTCACCCAAGGTCCAATCAATGACTACTTTCACGTCTCACATTTTTCAATTTTGTGTAACACAAAACACTTCCATTTCTCCTGTTCAAAAAAATCCACGTATACATACAAATATACGTGAAGAAAATAAGATTCTACTTTGGAAGAGAAATGGAGAAAGAGGTGACCATTCTGTTGCTCTGATTGCTCATCAGGTGATTTAAGAAAATGTGTTTCATACAGTCACTCATAACAAGACTTAACATTTCTGTACGTTTGTATAGTGACCTAACCACTTACGTACCCCATACCCTATATCCTGAAGCAGGTTTCATCTCCTGAAACTGTCATACATCACGTACTATGAATTGAATATCACTGAATAATTAGACACTTACAAGAAACTTCAGTCAAAACAAAAAATTTCAAAAACACTTAGATGGACTGTAAAGAATACAGTCAGCCTAACAACTAATGGGCCAATCACTCTACTGAAGGGTGTTTTTTTGCTCAGAAAAACCTCAACAGTCACATATTTTTAAGGCAAAAATTATACAAGTAGTTTTCAGTCACATAATATTACTGCTACAGCAGCTTTCGCTCAAATGACCAAGCATTTTACTTCCTACCTGCAGGAGAAAGCGCATTAGACGGATCTCTTTTATGTCATGATATGAGTAACGGGAACACCTCTGATCTCCCACAACATGCTCTTTATGACATAAGTTGAAAATGAATGGATCACTGATGCTGGAAAAGGAAAAACAAAAGGAAAAGGAAATGAATTTTAAATAAAAGAGACCTGGAAAACCTTCAAGAACATGGTAATTCCTGTTTATAAGACAACTGGAATACAGAGGAATACAGAGGAATTGAAAACAAGGCTAAACTACAAATGCAGGTTGTTTTTTTTTCCTTCTAGCTCTCAAAGTAATAATGAAAACAATTTAGAATTTATTTTTCTATTTTTTTTTTTTTTTAACAAATGCCTGTGTAGGCTGAAGGTATATTTGGAGTGATGATTTTAGGGTATACAAGTACATTTTGCATCTGTTGAAGTCTGAGCAGCAGCAGCAAAGGAAGGAATTGTGAAAGCCAGGGTCAAAGACAAACATCATATGGACATGCTGCTTTTATTAATCGCTATTAAATGGAATAATTAAACTATTACTTCATTATTACTAGAGGTGCATGCATGTACTTCAATTGATGCCCACAATCTAACCTACAGCAAACCCCTCAGAAAAGCAACTCAATTTTTTTAATCAGACTCTGTCCAATCGATCTGTAAGTCATTTGATCAGATCGACCGGTATCGGATTTAGTAAGAATCGGATGCACAGCAGACAGACTTTCAGTGAGTAAAACACTGAGTTGCTTACCGTCCCACTGGGCCTTGCACATGAAAACACAGTATGAGCAAAGAGCTAAGTCTAACAGACTCATTTTCAATATTGATCAGTATCAATAAATCATGAGTCAAAGATGATAGTGTGCCAAATATTAATTACTATTATCTCTGTCTTGGAGAAAAAAACAAACGAGATAGTAAAGCAAAAGACTCTTGTAATGACTGTTCCATATGAATAAAAGATGGGAGCCAGCCAGAAAGGAACATTAACAGCACTTGAAAAGAATGAAAAAACAGAGGCGTGTTAGACTGCTCACCATCTCCATCCATTGGAACTGGGAGTCCCTGAAGCACCTCAAAGCACCTACAGTGAATTAGGTTAAACAATTCTGCAAATATGGAAGGGATGGCAATCTTCTTGCTGGTCTAATTTCTTCTTGAAATCTCTAAAACTCTGGGCAACATCAAGGGCTGAATGCGCTAACATTGAGGTTAACCAAGGAGATCTCTGGGAAGAAATAATGACTCACCTGGACAAGCAGTGCTGCGTACAGCAGACCTCTTCTAGAGGGGACAATACAAAGCATTCGCAGATGTAGAAGTGCTCTCTGCCAAAGAGCAGCACTCCTTCCAAAGCTGTGTGTCCTTGCACAACTGCCACAGAGCACTTGAATGTGACCTATTACGGAAATAACCATAATGAAGTCAAGAGTGGGTTACACAAGCAAGAGGGACAGCAGGAGCAAGACTCAGTGATGCAGAAGGTCATATATTTGCACCAAAATGGCCAGTGCTTTAATTTGCAAGTCTGTAGGGATATAACCACAAAATTAGCAAAAAATTAAGAGTGTATGCCTTTCTGGAACAGGAAGTGGCAAAGTCTGATCTCCTTTCCACCCAATAAGTCTGCTCCCATCCCATCTACCTGGGCCTGCATCACTGTAGAACATAAGGGTCTTGGAAATATCGCAGAAGACTTGATTGCAAAACCTTGTCAGCAATAGAGAGGCTACAAGGGCATGAGGCTGAAGCAGAGGGGAAAGTAACTTACATAAACACTGTAGCATATAACAAAAAGCTGTATAGAACACAGCAAAAAGAAATACTTTTGAAAGTGAAAACTACACTTATAAAAAACAATAACAAAACCTCACAACCAGATTACAGGAAGAAATGAGCAAGGAAAGGATGTAATACTTGTGGTATTTATCTCTGTATGGTCAGACAAATCAGCACAGAATAGAAATCTAAGTAACAAAAAACTCATCCCACTGCTACTTTCCCTTCCTATATTATAAAAGATGCCAGTCAAAATATACAAGACTATGATTCCATTTGCCATAAGATTTTAACTTTCTGGAATAGCTAAAATACCTCCCCTTGGCCTCCTAAGAGAGTCACTATCCCTTTCTTCTTCCTGTGCAAAAAAAAAAAAAGGCCCTTAAAAACAGGAATTTTTAACTCACAGTTAAGTCATGTTGGGAATTTTCATACTTAATAGCTTTGCAGTTTATTCTAGTTCACTGAAAGATTTCTTGGGAATTGATCAGTTCTGATTTAAATAAATCCTTTTCTAAGGAACAAATTTTAAGGCTGAGAGATGGTGCAGAATAAAACAAAACCAAAACAATAGAGATCAAAAGAATCTCTAATGATTTGGAAAACTGGTCTGCAAGAAACTTAAGCGGAAGTTCTGATTTTAAATCAAGCAGTGTTTCAGTGCAAAGAATTTTCCTACTGTTTAGAAGTGTGTGTGTGAGAGAGAGAGTTATTGCGCTCAAGGTCTCAGTGATCGTATCTCTGTGAAGCTTCATCAGAACAGGAGTCCAGTATTATTTCTTGCACATGCAAGAATGAACATGCACAAGTGGCACTGGTTCTAGTAAATCACATGAAGTCTTCAAATCACTATGATGAAGGTACATAGAACAAGTCTGGTTTTCTAGAGTCTGCATGCTTCTACTTAGCTTTCTGCCTGCTTTATTTCTGGAGGCAAACCTACAGCCCTACTTGTCTCCATCCCAAACTGCATACAGGGTTAACTCAGGTCTGCTGGAAGAGACCTGCACTACTATATAGCCTTCCAGTCTCAGATACTAGCCTAACTTGATGAAATTATAAAGTTTTCTGCTTTGAAATTCAGTACAGAATGAAAACTATATGAAAATGGAAAGATGCAAGAATTCAAATTGGTAATTAGTAATTAATTCAAATAAAATTCTGATTCTACATTAAAACATAATGAAAAGTAGTTCTTTTTCACCAACAAAATAGAGGGCAGAGTTCATTTTAAAAATCATTTCTGTAGAAATAGAAGATTGGTTTCATTCTGCAGAAAAGAAAGAACTCTAGAAGATTTTTACAAACAATTTTTGATGAAAATCTCTTTCCCTTCCTCTTTCCACTCCAACTATTTTTTAGGAACCTAGCATTTCAGTTACCTCTTCTGCAGATCCCACAAGGATGCCTCTCTTCTGGCAATATGCCACCACAGAACTCTGAACTGGATGCCCACATGTGCACATGCCGTTGTGTGGTTAGCGGCATGTATGCTTGCACTGAGAGTGCTGGGGTATTCTGCTCACATTAGCGAACCACATGGCTTCCTGAAGTCATTATATAGCAGAAAGATTGCTTCTTCCCAAATGGAAGGTAACTGAATAATGAAACATAGGCAGTTGCGTAAAATAGCTAAATGGACACAAAGTTGAAACCCATACTTCTAAGAAATCTGCTTCAGCAAATCCAGCACTTTGTTCCATGTGAAAGAGTCAATTTAACTCTGCTTTATTATTTTGTTCTGTTGCACACAGCTATCATGGGGCTCTGGGCAGGCAGCAGAAGAAATGGACAGACAGAAGTCAAGTAGAGAAAGGAGATTCTCAAGTAGAAAAACTAAGCATGAAATTGTAGGAATAGGGAAATAAGTAGCAAGAAAAAGGCAGACCAATAAGGGAGCAGGAAGTTCGTAAGAAAAACAGCAAGGAAAAACAAAGGCAAATATGCTTGCATCTCTGATCCTTTTAATGTTGAAAAGCAAAAAGCCAGCAGAAATGGGGTTTGGAACAACTCAAACCACAAATACTGAACAGTACATAGAGTAAAGCTCAGGAAGCAGTTGGGTCAGTCCTAACTGTACAGCTTGATGGAGGATTAACTCAACAACAAAGCTAAATGCACCAGCACAAATGCACCTCTCCTATTTATGTCTTCTGCCAATCTGAATACCGGTGTAAGACATCAGGCACAGCATACTGACTTCAGCTCTACAGTCACAGTAAACAGAAAAGATTTCAGTGAAAGCCCTTTGACTGTATGCATGGTATGAAACCACATGCTGGTTAGAACAGTGCAGGAGGCAAAGCTGCTGCTAGGAGCAGCAGATACAAAAGGCAAGCAGGGGAGACCAGGTAGAGCCATGAGATAGGTTGAAAAACCTAGAAGAACTGCAGCTGATCACCTAGACAGTTTACAGCAGCCAACAAGGGTCACACTACACACAATTCCTGGAGCTTTACTGTGGATCAAGATTGCACAGTGTGCAATGAGAAAGGTCTGCAGGTCAACCTGAGAAAGTATTACCAATGCAGTGGGAGAACCACAAAACCAGTCCCAGAGCTCTATCAAAAATGCTGCTCAAACGAGGAATTCAGACTAGAGGTACAGATTGAGGTGGGGGTCTGCACACAATTACTAACATGGGCTGGTACAAATACCTGCTTCAGTTTTAGGGCAGGACTAGGGCACATTAACAGGTCTTGAAGAAGAAAGCACAAGTACCTCTCTTTCTTAGTACAGTCTGTATTCTGTACTGTCAAACCACTAACAGTCACTGGTGCCAAATCCATTTCTTCATCTCATGTTAACACCTCCAATGGAATTAAATATACTTGCACTGTTAGAAATAGCAGAGCCCCTTGGGCTGAGTCAGTTTCTCTCGTTTGGAGAACAGGGCTCGTTTTTATTCCAGTTGAGTAATACAGATCTGACAAAGAGGTGTACTATGGAACCCCAACCAGGACAGACTTGCACCTATAAGCCTTGTATCAAAACAGCAGTTTGAAATTAGCACAAATTAAATAAAAACTTTACTTTCCTGTCAAAACCGAATAGAATCCAGTTCATCAGCTACTAGAATCATTAATCAATGACGCAAAGCTGACATGAAATAATTGAATAATTACCTTCTAAGGTATTGCCTAAAGCTCTGCATCTCTTGATTGCTCTATTCATTCATATGAACAAAGGAATTAAAGCTAAGGCATGTTTTTCAAGGAGGTTGAGGGAAGGGGGGGTAGACTCTCCCTTTTTCCTGTTTTTCAGAAGAGCTGTTGATATCCAGTTGCAGTTTATAATCCAGTTGCAGTTGAACAAACAGCAATAAAACCACACCTGTTCTGTAGTTCAGGAGTCAGATTTCCAAAGGAATTACATGCCTGAAGATGCAATCAGTCTTTAAAGGGCTTACAAAACACAAGGAAGTTAGCCATCTACTCCTACAGAACCTAGCAGTGTTAGTATTGCCCTTCCAGAGAAACATAAAGAGAAAGGAAATTTAAGTCATAGAAACCTATCAAAGGAACATGTTTACCCATGTCACAGAGATTCTAGATCACAGCATTCTTATAGGATATGGACAAAGGAATGGATACCCTGACTCAGTTCAGAGATACATCTAAACAACTGCCCTGAGTATCAGTACCAGAAGCTTATGAATAGACTATAAGAAACAAGCTAGATATTCAATATTTCTTCCTCTTCATATATCTTCTCAGCAATCAGTGGCTTAATGACATCCTGAAGCTCCTTCTTCACTTTAATGCCACATCTTGTATTCGTCTGCAAATGCAGCCATCTCTAATCACTTGCTTGGAGATGAAAACTGTATGTATATACTATTTCTGTCTGCTCAGTTGTGTATCAGGGTGCATCAGCTAAGACAGATCTGTCAGTAAAGTCAGATCAATGTTATTTAGAGCCACAGTTTAAAATGACTAGGAATATATGAAACAGAATACGTTGCTTTCACAACTTTTGCTAGGTAAACAGATGCAAGCTTTCCTGGTGACAGCCATATACGTCCAGCTCTCAACACCACTCACAAGATCTTTCCTGCAATGTTTGTTAGTTTGCTTGTTGTTGAAGACTCATCTTACTTTGCAACAGACACACATGCAGCTCATTAATCACAGTTTAAGAGTACATGACAGGTTGTTTCATTCTCCTCAGCAGCTCAGTGACCAAAGGAAACTAAATCAGCTTGTCTTTTGTGGCAATGGTTCCAGGCTCAAGTCTGATCACATCTCCACTGTTAGAAACATTGGCTCAAATTCCGTCTATTGGAATTGAATGAAGCTATTGTATACACCAGAAAGATAGTTACAAGCCTTGTGGCCACAACTTTGCTTCGGAAGACCCACAACACAACAGGTGTTTCCAGGTAGCTTCTATCCACCCCTCTTCTCTCCCTCCCAACATCTGTTGGAGCAAAAACCCCATGCACAGAAGGCGTTTAAGTATGCATGTGTCAGATTTTTTACAATTTCCCAAATGTTGCAGGAAAAAGAATACTGGGTATTTGGGAGGAAGGAGATGGAAGAAGGTTCATGCCTGTACATGGCCATGGACACCATGGCTGCTCTTTGTCCTTGCTTTCTGTGCTGAAAGCTGCCATCTGTCCAGGCCCATCGCCAGCATAAGAAGTTGGCATCCCTTAGCTGATGATAGCATCTGGAAGACAGCACTAATAGGATTGTGCTCATACCTCTTGCACACTCAGATGTCTCTGTCTCACTCCAGGCTCCTCTCAAACAGAAAATGCTGCCAAAAACTAATTTGAGTCCTTCAATTTTCCCTTAAACCAGTTCACTTGAGTTCATGCCCTTCCTCATGACTCCCAAGAATAAACACAGCAAAGCTTGTCAACACCATACCCTGCTCCATCACTCCACAGAAACAGACTTTATTATGGAATGGGCTATGCTAACTGGAGGGGGCAGTCAGGGCCCTGGAGCTTGTTAAGAGCTCTACAGAGATCCTGGGAGGGGCTTACAACTGAAAGGCGTTTTTCAAAGCGAACAAAAAAAAAACAACACAGAAGCGCATATGAAAGGAGGTGAGAGGTATTCAAAGAGTACAAAGTGTCATGATGAAGGAGTAAAGTCAGGAAAGCAGAGAACTGAGAGAACTGGCTGAAAATGCTGGTGGTTTTTTTTGTTGTTGGTGGTGTTGTTTTTGTTTTGGGGTTGTTTTTTTCTTTTTCTTTTTTTTTTTGTTTGTTTTACACAGTATAAATCAGACACTGTCCTTTGCACCTAGCAGCACAGCTGTTGGGTGAGCTGGGTGGGGATGCAGGAGAGCACTCCCAGCAGCCACTCAACTGCAGCAGAACCCTAGAGGAGGCAAGTCAGAGGAGTAACCATCTGAACATATTCTTCTCCGGGCAGTCCTATCTGAATGTAGGAAGCATTTCACACTAAAAATACTTCTGAATTTTTAGCACTCAATTCAGCACCGAGGCAGCAATTAGAGCTTCTGCACATACAGCAGGGAAGAAAAGAGGCTGAGACAAAGAGAAGGAGAATTACTTATTCCAAGCATCTGGCTTCCCACTCCCCAGCTTTGATTCCAAGGGCCAATTCATACCCCACATTAGCACATGCAGAGTTCTTTCAAATTAACAAAGCATTTTTGAACTTCACTGAACTGTAACAGTGCTCCAACAAAAACAAACTGCCTTGGTGTCCTACATAGCTGTGAAGTTAGTGCTCCTAAGATCACTGGCTCCACTATGTGGATGCAGAGTTGCTGCACACTTCTGTCTGCCTCAGATGCTGAACCTTACAGCTGCTCACGCCTTCAGCTGAACCTGTTCTTTAATAAGCTCCTTTCTTGCAGCCATGGATTTCATCCCCCCTCTGATTTATGCTAGTCATTTCTATTATTGTCCTTGGCATCTTCTGTGCTCTCCCCAGCCCCTCCTTTAAAGAAAGGCATTGTGCCCAGATTTCTGCTAGGCCATGCCCTCTTGTTAACTTCAGATTCATTACTCCATTGGAAACTAAGAAATCCAAGCAGCTGAACTGCTGGCAAACAGCTTTATTTTTCTCAAAAAAAAAAAAGTCAGTTTCTACACCAAAATCATTTTGCAAGCCTTTCACACTTTCTTCATCTATTACATGCTAACTGCACATTAAGAACCTAGAAGGATTGCTTCAGGCTTGTAAAAATCAGGGAGGCAATCTAGCAGCTGGAGACTCAGGCTGCAGATACAAGAATCCAGGCTGTCTCTGCTGGTAGACCAGGGTTATTTATAAAGGAGTGGCCCTATTTTTTTGGTAGGCAAACTGATGGTCAGAACACATTCCTATCATCATTTCTCTATTTCTATAGTTCTATTTCTCTAATTTCTATTTCTTCTCTATCTCTATTATCTCTATCTCTAGTTTCACCAGCACCGCACATATGGTTTTCAGCTTTTGGATCTGGCACTAACAGATCACTGAAACGTGATAGGACCTTGGGGAAACTGGTGCAGAGTACGTAAAGAAACAGGAAAATAATTTCACACAGCCTTACAACTGGAAATTCTAGTGATAAGTTACCACTGTGAAAGGAAAATGCCCACAGGCTATAGGAGTTCTAACTGTAGAACACTGAAAGTGTAACTGTGTTACAAAGTCTCTGGCTGGAAGAGGCAAAATTTACAGCCAATACAACTAAAACTACTTTCAAGGTATGTATTTGTATATACATACCTTCAAATCCTATGTAATGGCAGAGCAGAAGGGAGTCCAATGACAGACTAGTGATTGTGTCATTAAAGGCTACAGTTGCACAGACCTGGTATTTATTTGTTGATTTCTGGAATTTTCTAAATCAGAGTGCTTGACTTTGAAATCTGAGAAGTGTTCCTTTATGGTCACTTTAATGCTTTTTTTTTTTTTTAAGGCAAAAAAAGGATTTGTCTGAAGGCTGAACTTCACATTGATTTGTTGCTGTTCAAACGTGATATAAGGGAATAGTCAATCTATTTGTCTAAACAAGTGACTAGTTGACATTAGCATAACACCCCACCTGCACCCATATGCTCCTGACTTGCTGATAAACTCTGAGCCAAAAATATCAACAGCATTGGATCTGCTGATTTTTGCAAAAAGCCACCAAACATCTGAATACGTACAGTTGTCTGTTTAATAGCAATACAGAAAACAACAACAAACAGCACTGCACAACAATATAAACCAATGACCAATATCCAGACTAGAGCTATTCCTGTGCTGCAGAAATTAATCCGGCAGCTTCCAAGGCATCACAATGTGCACTCTGTGCAGTGCAGTAGGTAAGATGGTTCCAGTTGCCTGGTTAAAGTGCAAACAGCTCACGAGGCAGCCATTTACAAGGCAGGACTGCAGTGCACTAAGTGAGCACAGGACAGTTAATGTCACCCCCCGCTGCTTTTTTTAATACTTCTGTCAGCTCAGCAACACAGTGACTGCTGCTGGAAAAAAACATGCCTAGCATTTCTGACAGCTTCCTGTGGAGTTACACGGGGAAGAGACAGACAGCCTAAAGGCGCAAAATGAGATCAGCACACGGAAAACATGCTTCACATTTTCATGCCTGCCTCCTTCTGTTGGGGAGAGGTACATGGGGGAAGGGAAGAGGAGCAGGAGAATGAATTGTGTTGTATAGAGAGACAATGTACCAACAGATCTAATGACATAAGGAAGCCATCACACCGGAGAGCACCAATATAACTCCTGGCAGAATGCCACAAAAATTCAGCTATGATACTGAGACAAAAATAAAATAACTATTTCTGTATCTAGGTGCAAGCATCACACAGCACTGTAACAGCTAAGTCTAAGTGATTGAGTCTAACTGCCAGCTCCCACTATGGGAGGCTAGCTCCTGAGCCAACTTGCCACTGGAAGTAAAAGGTACGCAGTAGAAGATGAGAGAATGAAGTCAACTCTGCTTTTGTGACAAAATTTCTCACAGTTCTGGGAAAAATAGCTTTGTGCAGTGTATATCCAAAATCAAGGATTTGGCCTGAAGACATCATTGTGGGGACTATGCCAAAAGTGGAGGGCAGGTTGCCAGGTCTTTATGGTCTCAGGTAGAATCTGTCCAGTATTCAGGGGAAGGTGTAGAAGAAAAAGGAATGCGAAGGGACAAAGAAAACATTTACTAGTATTCAGCAGAAAGTGATTATAAGCATCTATACAAAACTGGAATATCTTTACAGGGATGATAAATTGGATCCAGACACTGCTCTGGGCTTGAGTAAAGATAGGAAAGTGGGACAAATCTCAGGTTTGCTGTTTATCATGGCTCAGGCAAATTCAGACTATTTTCTCCTAGGTACCAGAATACCTTTGTCACATGCCTGAAATCCTTGTTAACTTGACAGAATTAGTGTTAAAAGTTCTTCAAAAATAGGTTTATATAAGAGTGTTGTACAGTGGCTGGGAAATTACAAGTGCTCTAAATCAACATATACTGATGTTTACTCTAGTGTAGACTGAATTAACCTGAACCAAAAACTGAAAGGAACAGGTAGGCCTTCACATCCAATTCACCCTTCATAATACCAACTCAGAACATTTTCTAGCTCATTTTTACTACCTTTTCATTCTCTGCAAACTCCTGAAGTATAATTTGTCTCTCCACACACAATTCCAAGAAGTCTTCTGAATGGAAACTTTCATGTAGAGCAGGGAAGAATGTTAGCTGGTTACAGTCCAATCCTCTCTCATCCCTCTCCTTCTCTGCTCCATTTAACATCAGCTCTCCTATGCCAGTAAGAAAGAGATTGCAGTTTTAGTGGCAGTTGGATGACAGCAAAAGCATTGGCAATTTAAACATTTACCCAATTTGTTCTACCTTGGGATACTGCAGTATTTATCTGCCAAAAGAAAACAAAAAAGTCAAGAAGTGTGCGACTACTAAAGTATGATACATATTTCAGCTAAAACCAGGTCCGTACTCATCATGAGTCAGGAAATCCCTGTAATTACTGAAAATTCAAATATTATTCAACAATAAAATTCAACAACAAGATTCAATAATTATATTATACTCCCTTATACTCAATATTGTACACAAGAAGCTTGATTTGGAGCAGCCATAGCATAGCTGACATTTCTGAACACAGTTCTTCCTCAGTTTTCCCTGCCTCTGAAAAATTATCAACTTCTGTACTGTATTTCACAAGTCTGTCCTTTTTTATTATTTTAGTGTCTCATGTAACAGAAAACCTGGCCAGGAAAAATGAAATATGTTGACAACCATCATATTTTGAAAAATCTGGTTCAATTTTGAACACAAAAACAATTTTAGAAGCTAATTTTTTTGGCAATTTCTCCATCGTGCTGTCCTCATCTTTGGAAAATCAAAGTTCTTTTACCACTTCCCTAAGCCATTTATTACCTGGTTTTAAAACTATTTTAGAAGTAGAACAGAAGTATCTACAAAATCAGGGGAACAGCTGCACACTTTTCCTTCTGAGGTTAAGCCTGAGACCCTTTCAGATGCGCAGGAAAGCAAAAAAGCCTTCATTTCTATTTAGCATTTTTGCTTTCAGACCTTTCTGGTGGCAACATAAAAAAAAAAAGTGTTTATATACTGGCAAAAAAAAAAAAAAATTGTACCAGTTCTTTCTAGCCCAGAACACTGTTTTTCTCAAGACTAAATTCTAACTCGGAGCTCCATCATCCATCTCCAGCTCTCTTTGTGGCTACACACTACCACAATGTAATTTAGCTCTAAGTGGTTACCTGAATCCACTTCAGCAGTAGAGGCTGTTTCATTTCTGTTTGCTAGGAGAACCTAAAAAGAGATATTACAACAGAATGTGCTACCAGGTAAACATAACTGAAAACCTTGCTGCAGAGTAAAACACAGATTTAGAACCATGTTGCAAGAAAGTGCCTTGGAAATTCAAATAAATATATTTTAAAGAACCTAAAGGAAGAATTATATGTAAGAATAAATGTCAACAATTAAGGAAAAGTCTATTGCCTTTTCAAAGATGACCCTCCATGAGGCCTTTTATAGGATAAAATGATGTAGTTCAGTTTGCAGAAGACTGTCAGATTTAGAACTTTGCATAAAAGCTGAAAATGCCTTGAAGATGGGAACCTCTTGATATTTTAATTGTTTAATCTTCTGATTGATAGAATTTGGCATTTAGACACCAAGGAGACAGACAGTACTAAATGCTGCACATATACAGTTCAATGCTTAGTTTAAACAATTTTAGCTCTTTTTTTTTTTTAGTCTTCCACAATTTCAGCAGCCTTTGTATGCCTAAGATTCCACTGGATACATTCCAAAATACTGTACCCTTGGAATATTGCAAGCAAAAAAATGTCCTGGGTTATACTCTCACTTATCTGGGAATATTTCACATCAGAGAAGATGGAAAATCATTCTGTGGCTGCTAAACACATTGCAATTGTTGTTACTGTCTCCTGAAAAAAGACCACTCATTGGATCCCATATGCACAGCAGAGCAAATTGGTAAATCAGCTGATGAGAATCAGAGGAAAGAGGGAAATATAAATTCATCAGTAACTGCTACAGAATTTGTGCACTTCCTGTAAAAGCTACCTCACTCTTCATTGTTGCTGGGTTGCTTGCCTGCCGAATCCTTCTCCTCATTCGTGAAGGCCCTTCGTAACAATCAAGAATCCATCGTGGCTTTAAGGACTGTGAGGCAACTCCCCATGGGCCCCGTCTGTAGAAGAGTTGCTCCTCAAGTATCATCCAGTCCTTAGCTGCTTTGCTGTAACCACACTGCAGCATCTGTAGGACAAACCACTTTTTGTCATTGCTACGTGCTTCCTTCCTCCCATTCAGTGACAGCACCACCCCAAATTCAGAGGGACCAATCTGCTGAATGGGATCACTGCTGCGGACCCAGCAATTTCAGGACCAGTTAATCACTGAAAAAGTACTGTAAGAAATGCTACTAGTCAGATACAGCAACAAATAAAAGAACGTAGCAAACTTCAGTTTCATTAAGAATAGCTGTTTCCATTAGATTACCAGCTCAAAAGCACTGAGCCAGGAAGGCAGCATCACAGGACTTACTCACTCAATTTCTTTTCCTGGCCAATGTTCATGTGTAACAGCAATAACTACGCTCAGTGAAAGCGAAGTCTGAAAGTCCCAGAAGTATACTGTGCTCCCAATAATCCTGGCATAAATCTAAACACATATTCCTGGAGAGAAGATGAGGAGGAACATGAAAAATATTGCTATGTTTACCTGTACATGATTCCTGTACAAAGAGGCATACAGCTCCTGCCCAGTTCTTCGGTACCTTTCCATACAGGACACAAAACCCTACAAAAAAAAGATCAGAACACATGACAATATGAGATGCTGAAGATAAACTGTGAGAGGCAGAAGCAGACGTGACTTACTACGCCTTTTACAAGAATAATTAGGGACTATGGCCTGTGTTTGTGAGCTTGACAGCTATTCAGACAGTATAGAGATGAGGCAAATATCTGCAAGCAAGCTACATGCTTACTTCAGGAAGGTGAACACATCCATGATCTTAACAAGTGTCATTAGTGGAATTACTCAAGAAAGAGAACGAAAACATTAAATGAATTTGTAAGTTTTCTTCTTTTGGAACTGAAATAGTACTGCAAATAGTACAAAAGACAATTATCTGTTGTTGATATTTCAAGTGAGGTAATGATCCAAGATTTCTAATTATATGGCTGCTCCTTGCTGTATAAACAGAAAATGCAGACAAAGGAATGAGCCATGTCATCTTTCTGCGGACAGGAAACCAACTGCTCCTAAAAGTATTTTTGATATTTAGGAGCCTGAGTCCAGTTGGCAACAAGTGATTTTCACTATAAATACACTGCTTATTGGGAATGTGACACAGATCTCTGAGCTAGCTCTACAACTGGAAGATAGTAGAGCTGTGCCAGTGCAAAAAGGCACTCCAGTAACTGTCTGCTTCACTACACAGCCCTGAACTCCATGACCACCCAGGTGTTTCTGGAAAAACACATTCCAAAGCTGTCTGACAATTTCCTGGCCATCTTCCCTTCCAGAATGCACTAGACTCACAGAACAGTGAAGGTGCATCAGTACTCATGCATTTCATCTGTTATTTTATTTGAAAGAACTTCTCAAACTGAAAGTCTCTGTTTAAGCACAAGACTGATGCACTGCTGTCAGGAGATTATGAGCTACACTGAACTTCGCAGATGGATTGTTACGTGGCTTTCTGCAAGATATGCAATTGCTTGAAGTCTCTACCTCTCCAATCACATACCAGAATATAATACAAACCTCACAGAACTATATAGGTTAAGTGGTCCATTGTGGTGGGATTCTTAAACTCAGGAAACAGGGAAATTAAGTGAGTTTGATTATCTTCATATCTACTCCATCAAAACATATCTTTATAAATGCTGGATCACAAGATCCAACACTCACAGCAGAAACCTACACTGTACTTCCTATTTAAGCTTCCTTTCTGGAATGAAAAAAATTAAACTTAATGAAATACATCATAGGTCAAACTAGTATCATCTGAATTACAACAAAGAAAAAGCTAGGGTATTTACTGTCATACTAATTCATCAAATTCCTATTTTAAGTTTCACTCAAAGACAATCTTCCAAGCCTGGAAAATGCCAGGTTGGTCCTTCTCTTTTTCCCAGCAACCTAGGAAATATTGGGTCCCAAGGACTTGAAACAAGAAGTATTTGTTGTCATGATACCTGTTGTCTGATCACAGACACACAGCACACTGAAAGACTGTATACACAGTTGAAGAACCAAGACACTGCTGAGAAAGCTGCTGGCTTATTTCACCTTATTTCATGAAGGCCACTAAAGAAACAGCTCAGAGTTTGGCTTGAATAGACTCTCCTGCACTCATGAGACTTCTCTCCAGTGTTGTAAAAGACTTCTCTATGCAAACAAGGATTGTTGCTCCATCCATATCTCTCCTTGTTCAGTATCTTGCCCCGTGACCGCCAGCAAGTAGGTGCTGGGATGAGTTCATCACCTTATTGTTCTTATTTAAAAAAAAAAACAAAAAACACCTCCTGTTTGACAGCATATTCCTTAGAAAAATATTTTACCGTTTTACAACTACAGGCTGCCATATCTGACAGAACTTGTTTAGAGATTGTATAGAATAGGTTAGAGAGCCTCATATACCACCAGATGGGTTTCTAGCAAAGGTAAAAGATTCAGATTGCTGTGAGTCACAGTCCAAGTCTAAACTGGCTGTGGAAAATCCATATCCTTACTACCTAAAGTCATGGATCAGATGGGTAACTTTTAAATGCATGGACTCTGTGCCACGCTGGCAGTGATTCCTCACAGCAAACTGACTGACTGCTGCTTGTACTGTGCTATAATTAAGTTAACACACAAGGTCTATGTGGTGTGCCGATTACTGCTGGCTGCCAGCCAGGTCTGTACCCCTGCCGCGAAGTCGCATTTATTGGTGTTTCCCTGCAGGAAGCTCTTGTTTTACACTAATGAAAGTCATTACATTTTTGTTTGTTTAAAGCATCATTAAACCTGTAATCACAGTTGTGGCCGCACAAAAGTATTCCATAATTCATATAAAAGTCCCATAAAGGCTGACCTACTAAGCAACAGCATCTCTGTGCTGTTGAGCCAGGCTTGGTGCAGGAGGAGAGCAGAGACCCCAGTTTTTTGTGGACATAGGGTAAAAGCCATTCAGAGTAGATGAGCAATTCCTTCATGTATTAGCATCCATTTCAGATACCCACAGGCTATTCAAGCAGAGCTGGAGCACTACTGGCAGCTGTTTCAAAGTTGCACATAGCTTGTACTTCAGTCATGGTCATCGATCATACCCCTGAGGTCAAAGCCCATGCTCCAAAGACTCTCACCTTGTTGCCCCAGCCTCTAGCCTTCAGAACACATGTAGGTTTCTAAGAAGGAAAAACTTTTTGTCAGATGAGGCCAGCAGAAAACCACTCTGACTTCCAAATTAATAACAACTAGACATCTTTAACCAGATGAACACATCTCCAGTGATCACCCCTGCAAGAAAACTATCTGGTTATAAAAAAATGAACTGCTAACAAAATTGGAGATAACTGTTACTAGGAAAAGAAAGAAAAACAACTTTAAAATATATCCAATAAACTACAGCATATAGATTAGGCTATCATTCAGTGTTTGTTCAAAACAATTGAAGTATATAGCAATGATTGATGAGTGACTATTTGCCATAGTGTGAATGAATAAGCAGCTTCTATTTTCAAGACAACTGAAATCATACACTATAGGTGGCTACCCCTTAAAATGGCAACTCTACACAGCAGATTTAATGCAACAGTGCCACAGTTTAGCATTTATTTTGAACAAAAAGAGAGGTACTGGCTTTGGTAATTGTTAGTACTGTTTGACATAAGGTTTGTGTTTTATATATAGAAAAGCAAATCTGAAGGAGGGAAACATGAACAGTATGCTAAGGAAAATCAGACCTAAAGGCCATACTGATCCATACTTAGGGTAGTATCATGCTTTAAGTCTTCCTTATAGCAATTCCTCTACTTCACAGCACTAGGCACTTATTTAAGTACAGTCAGGTCATCTTGCTGCCTCACATTCTCCAGATATACATACAGCTTGAAAAGATCATGGAATTTACAATCTCTCTCTCAAAAAAACAAACCACAAAACTCTACCACCACCAGACAGGCAACAAGAAAACCACAATACAACCACCACCAAATGAACTACTGGATTCCAAAGCCATTTTTCCTCCTCTTGCAGCATGGAGACATCATGCAAATAAAAACAAAATAAATAGCATTGAGGAACAGTATAACCAACAGGGAGAAAGATCTGGAGCAGAGAAAATCATCATCCTGAAAATGCCTAGTAAGTTTTTATTGTTTGTTTCAACAAAAACAACTGAAAGACATCTTGCAATAAGAAATGGATGGGAAAAAAACAAAAACAATTGAGGTGTGATTTCCAAATTAACAATTCTTTACTGAGCTTTGGAATATTTTATGTCTATACTTTCTTTTATTATTTTCATGTGTACTACCTACATTATTAGTGTGTTTATGTATATATATACACACACACACACCACTTAACACTGCTGCAGTCCATCAGTATTCAGGCTTTCCATAATAAACTCACAAAGCACGATGCAGATTCCATATATGCCAGAATTCATTCTTAAAAAATATATATATTACGTCATAGGAGCTCCATGCTTTGAAGCTTTCCTTTGTGAATTACAGGCTGTGCTTCATCTCAGAACACACGTACAAAAAGTACACAACAATCCTCTTAATAAATAAAAATAAGGTAATGGAGGTCTTCAGATAAAAATCTATTCAGTGATATAATCAGACTGCGCATCTGCAGAACAGTCAAAATATGAACAAAATTGCACAATTTCTTTTACATGACTTTTCTGCTACTAAAGTGAGGCACAGATGTCACTGTAAATCCAAACATTAAGATATAAATATGATATGTAATAAATGCCTGGAAACCTTAGATGTGACAATTAAGCAGGCTTAAAACCTCTATGGGCAATGATTACTAAAGCCAGTATACAAAAAATAAGCATCATTAGAAATGCAAGCGACAAATGAAATTATAGCAAGTTTAATATTTCAACCATTCATCCCATCTTGAATCAGAGAAATGCATTTTTAATGATACAGAACTCAAAGAAATGTGATTTTATAAAGTTCAGTTTTACTTCAGTCAACATCTAAAGCCAGTAATTGTTTTAACAGACAATTCCTGAAATACTACTACATAGCTACAGAGCTACATTGGCAACAACTAAGTTTTGAAGCTAAACTCTTCCAAAATATAAATGCTATCTTGTAGTACTCACTTCATTTCTCAAACTCACCCTTTTTCCACTAATCTAACTTCTTCCCCCTTCCCAAAAATATGCAAACTAAATCTGAATACTTATGGACTTTTCCTGCTAGATCATGGAAAATAAATCAGCCTCAGAAGCAGAGGATTCCAGTTAGCATCCAGAGCATTACCAAGAAGTATCCAAGTGTCACAGTGGATTACTAAAGCTGGCTGAAGTCTTCAATTCACCAGCTCTTTGGGACTCAGCTACAGAAGACAAAGAGCCTTTCCAATGAAAGCTAAGTCAACCACCACTTCTACATCTAATATGGTGAATCAGAGGCCAGATATCCAAAGCAAACAAGCTACCCATCCTGTGACTCAACTACCTTTCAAGGAACAGACCATGCACTGGGAAGTGAGTATGTTCACTACTTAAGAGAAATTGTTTCCTTAGACATCAGGTAGCAAACATTATACTAAGGCAAATGTTTTTCTTAGCAGATCAAAGAGTAGTTTGTCCTAGTCCTTGGCACATACACTCCACACTGAGGGCTGTTTGCACTCTTTTGAATCACAAAATTGTTATTGCCATGTGGATTTTATTGTTGCTTTGCCAAAATTCATTTAGCTTTTCAACAGACTGTAGTTCCAGCAGTTAAGTGTGGCATGTGAGCTTCGTGCCTCAACCCGCTAGGAGGCTAATGCACACTGCCAACTGCTCCTAAGGATCATGGATGGATTCCTGGCATCGCCAGTTGGTTGGGGAATAGCAAACTTAATGAGAAAAATCTCCGTATTTCAGTGCACCATAAACATACCCACACACAGGAGTGATGAGTTTCAAGAGGATAAACCCAAACTACAGGGTACACGTGATAAGATTTCCACACTGTATTATCAGCTATACTTTTTCAGCACAGAAACTGCCCTACTTATATACATACTACACATAGTTGCCAGAGAAGTGTGCACATACATCCCTCTTCAGCAGCTGATACTACTGAAGATACAAATTCCTGTCAGAACAGTTAAAAGTTACTTCCTAATAGCAAAAAAAAAAAAAGAAAGCACAATGTAAGGTGAGGCCTGTTCTTTATTCCTGTCTCTGAGAATACCTTCTGTGACTTCGGGATAATTCACAGTTTCCCTCTCTTTCCCTCCTCTTACAGAAGAAGTGAGCACTGAAAAGTGAGGCTTCAGCAATACTGCAACACTATTATTGGCTTAGTTCAGGGTCCAGAAAACAAAGAAATCTCTTTCTCCCGGCGTCCAAAATTATCTGTTTTGTAGAATGACACATAAATGTGATATGATCATTCCATAGCTTTTTAGTGTCTGCAGAACAATCCTGTATTCCACATGTTACTCTGCAAGAGAAAGTGTGAATGGAGCACAGACAAGTGCAACAAAGCTTTATCTTAAACTTGGCTAACAAGGGCAAGAAGAACATGGAGTGATGGCACAGGTAGGAAACCTATGCCCTCATTCAGGAGAAACATTTAAGATCATCCTGCAGAGATTTCTGGGTCCCCTGCCGATTTCCTGTTCTTCACTTGCATGTACCACCACCCAGATATACTCAGCTCTTCTCAAACCCTGCTCTCTGATAGAAACTTAATATTCTCACCAGCTGAGCTCCTATGTATACTTTATACTACTCCCTGCATATAAACTCATAACTCGTGGAAAAGTAAAGTTGGTCATAATATTTCTCCTTTTAAAGATTTTCAATAAAATAAATAACATGATTTAGAAATCCCTGTGTAAAGCAATTTAAATCTAATAATTCTCCTGAAATTATTATGAAACATTGCATCAAAACTCCTGAAGAAAATGGATGTCTCTGAACCAAGAAATATGGAAAATGAGTTTTCTTTCCATATATTCAGCAGAAAAAAAATAATTTTGTCTCAGTGCCTAGCATCTGTTTCTAGGGCTTCTCTATACCAAAATAAAACTTTTTCATCCACATTTACACCATTCAATTCAATCGGCATGATCTCTATTAAGTGAAAATAAAACTCTGCATCCAGCAGCTCTTGAAAGATGAGATTTCAATGCTACCAGTTTTAGGCATTAAACTCCTTGGCTAAAATTCCATATCCAAGCTTAAACTTGAACCAGATGAGCTTGAAAGGAAAAATAAAATCAAACTAAGAATAAAAAGATGAAGGAAACAAAAAAGCAAATGATTTTTTTCACATAATATGTAATTAAATTAAGGGACTTGGGACTTCACTGTCATCGGACAACAGTGTAAAAAACATAGAAAAATTCCCTTGGAAAAGTTGCCAATAAGAAGTTTTGGAAGGGTAATGGATCTTGTGTTACAGCTTTTAGATAAACTGTAGTTGCTATAAATCAAGAAAGGAAAAATGTTTCTAAGATTTCCTACTGTGAATTGTGCTGTGACACACCACCTCCTGTAGCAATTGCTGTTGGCTTTTTAGGGGGAAGGACTGTAGGGGAGACAGCCTAATGATTTGTATTCACCATTATACTATCGTTATATACTGACTTCTCTGTTAAACAGTGGAAATTAATTCCAAATATTCCAGAAATTTCTATGATTTGTATTACATAAAATTACATAGCCCTGTATTTTGTGTTTTCATTCAGCTGTTATCTAACCTGCTGACCTCTCGGACTATTTCTTTATGATTTTCAAAGTATCTGAAATTGATAAATGAACAGTACATCAGATAACTGCTTAAAAGGACATACATTTTTTGTTCAAAGTTAAAGAAACTTTTCCAGTTTGCTGCAGCATACTGTAATTTAGCTTTGAGCCAGTTATTAAACAAGACAATAATATTATAATGGAAATTGTTTAATATACATCATTAATATCAAAGTGCCTGCTTTCACTGAACTAAAAATGTGTGCTATGAGCAGTTTGAAATGAATATTTGATTCCAATCTTCCCTTGTGCATTTAATGACATGCTAATTTACATTTTAATTACTTCCTAAGAAATCAAAGCATTTGTTGACAGTAGAACATAATGTCAACTTCACAGTGCACTGTTGGTAGATGGTTAATGAACTTAATTAGATAATTAGTGATGTTAATTATCCTTCTATTATGAAGACAAAAATGTTACACAAGTAATGCACTTTTCTAAGAAATACCATTATGTATGCTTATTTTAACTCTGTTAACTTGAAAAGCTGGTAGACTAACAGAGTGACTGAAAAGAAAAATTTGTTTAAATAATAACTGTGATTATGTTTCAGAAATTTCCTAATTTTTTATTTCACATACCATGAACTGTTAAGCATGCCCCTCCCTGTATCCCAAGTGTTACACGTACATTTATAAGTTCATTTTGTTCAATCCCTCTCTGTTCTTCACTACTCCTACTCCAGTCATTTAATGAAAGAGGCTGTAACAATACAGGAAAAAGCACCTAGTGTTGGAAGGCACTGACCCACTACAGGCAGCTGAACAAAATGATGAGCTTTACATCTTGGATAATTGTGGCCAAGTCCCTGAGTTTACATCCATCACATTGAGATGTTTCTTTCTCACAGATATCAAAAAAAGTCACTGGCAGTATGTTGAGTGTTAATATCCACTTTATGTGCTGGGGCCAACTATTCTCTGCCCCAGCAAGAGTCTGGAGATATACATCAACCTTCCAGTTCAACGTTAAACAATTCTAGTTGAGAAATTTTGTTTAAAACTACCCTCTGAAATACAGATATCTGCACACAAGTGTCTGACCTAATAGTTTGTGAATGATCTAAGAATTTCGGTTTCTAACAGGTAATTTCTCCACATTCCTTTGTACCTAATGCAAAAATCAGTATACGTACAGCAGCCAAAAGTGGGAAACAACACTAACAGCCAGGAAAGAATGAAGGCCTCAGTCTTTTTTTATGGACCCCTGGAGGGGGAGGGAAGAAACCCAGGCAGGACTAATTCTGTATTTGCGATTAGCTGTGATTTGTTCCAGATAAGTCAGTCAGTCTTGACACTGTACAAACCAAGTTAAACGCCTCCTGTACGGTTTGTAAGTGCTAAAGAAGTCTAGTCTAGTGATTTGCTCTAGATCCATAGCAAATGCTACTACTGCTTCATGTTCTTTAATCTGATTCCTTATTGAATGCAATAACTCACTAATCAACACCCCTTTCCCTTTCAAATTTTGACTGGCTTCCTACACCATTCTCAAATTCACAAAGAGTACTGCATCCAGTTGGAGGATCCACAGTAGAAGAAACAGATGGAGATGCAGGATGGAGTCCTGCAAAGAATCACTAACACAAGTAAGGATTTGAGCATCTCTTATATGAGGAAAGATAGGGGGAGCTGAGGCTATTTTGTCTAGAAAAGAGAAGGTTCAGGGGGTTCTCAATATGTATAAAATGTCTAATAGTGCAGGTGCATATCTGAAGGCTAGGCTGTAAGCAAAAAGGCAGCGCTTTCAGTGGCACCCAGTAACAGGATAATGGGCACAAACAAATGGATGTGCCATCTGAACACCAAGAAACACTTTCTTATTGTGAATGTGACTGAGCACTGCGGTTGCCCAGAGCGCTTGTGGAATTCAAGTCCTTGGAGACACTCAGAAACTACCTGGACATGGTCCCAGCCAATCTGCTCAGGTGATGCTGTTTGATCAGCTGATTTGAAAAAGATGACCTCCAGGGATACCTTCCAACTTCAGCCTTTATACAATCATTATCTTTTTCCTTCAACAGATGCAAGTAATCTAAGAGGCCATAATATAACACTGAATCAAGTTCCAAGTATTCTTTGACATTATTTACACATTTTCCATTACAGACATTTTGACACTAAATTAATAAGGGACTATTTTCATCTATCAATCCCTAGTTGTAACCTATAGTCATTTCTATACTGGTACAGCAGTGTAGAGACACTCCGCAAGTCCAAAAAACTTAATCCAGAATACAATTAAATCTGCAGAAGCTGATAAATTGCATTTGATAGGACTCTCATTTACTTTAAATGTAACAGGTACTCCCAGCTTACTTCGATACAGGGAAACCCGTATTTTATTTTTCTTATGAAGGAAAAGGACTATGGAAAACCATATTTTCTTCCCCTTAAATTTTTAACTCTGCAAAGCATAACGATCATTTTCAAATATTGGCTGGAGGGAGAAGTAGGGAGAGGAAGAGTGGAGAACAATATTTGGAACTGTAGCTTTGCATCTCAATGAGAGGAACAATTTATCAGAGCTACGGAGCTGTCAGTCCTTGACATGATAAGGAATAACATCAGATGAGTAATGTTTCCTTCAGACCCAGCTCCTTTAATTACAAGCCGCTTCCTTGCAGAAGAGAGACAGAAGATGCAGAAACACCAATTTCATGCACTTGTGCCTGAATAATGTCTCTGTGCTGCCTTTTCCAGATGGCAACCTTTTCACTGGAGGAACTAATGATGTGGGCATATTTAGGAAAAAACCAATAACGGAGTCTTTAACCTTCAACAGCAGAAAGCATGTTGTACAAAATGTTCCTTGGGATACATTTACAAATATCAATTACATTGCTCACTGAGGTGTAATCAGCTGTAATAATCAAAATTAATTTTAAAAAATAATTAAACAGACCCCAGGGCAAATAGTCGATGCTCTTGCAGTATGACATCACAGTCTACATATGTACCTGAGAACTTGCTCACTCTAAGCAGCAATGTGATTTTAAAGAATGAGAAGGATGCTATGGCATACTGAAAAAAAGACTGCTGCTCAGCAAGGCATTGTCATCAGGCCCATTACTCAGGTATCATAGCCTCTCATCAATACACCTGAAAATGATCACTGGAGATCAAGCTTCAGCCTGCTGCAACTTGAGCTAGAGAATTCAAACTCCTTTAGCTGGTGCTGTAGCAGACAATCTCTTCAACAGGAGAAAAGACCTTGATATGTTCTGCACTATATTGAGAAAGCCAAAATTTAAGGTGACCCACTGAAACAGCTCTGAATAGTTTGTCAATGCAGTGCTTCCCCACCCTATAGCTACTCCAGCCTCAGCACACAAAACTAACTGGTTTTCCAGACAATCGCCTAGCAAAAAAATATAGAAATGTCTCTTTCCTCACAGATGGAAAAGCAAGTCCAGCTGCACCACTTGGAACAAACTACTATGGAACATGGAACATAGAGGTTGGCAATAGAAATGCTGCATACACTCCAGACCCACCTTTGCTTTATATGAACTTTCCTTATGCCTTGACACAAGACTAAGATTTGGACCCTTAATCTTCAATATTAGGTAAGAAATGAGAGAACAGTGCTATGGTAATACCTGATCCTTTCTTCTAATTCAATGTCTTACAGACAAGTTTTACATAGTCGAAAACAACATAATTAACACGTTACATGTTAAGGCTGCCTAAGTTCTTTAGATCAGTGACCATATTAATGGCCATGGCTTGATACTACTATAGCATTACAAATAATATATCCCTGGCTACCATAACTTCGTACACATCACACTTAGTAAAACTTAAATTCTTACAGTACTCCATTTTACAACTAGTAGTGTATGATTCACCAAGACTTGTCATACAGAAGACTAGAACAAATGAATGAAGTTAAAAATGCATCTATCTGTAGGTACCACAAATTCATCGCTAGAGTTGTAGCCTAGAAACACATATACCAGGATCCCATCAGATAAGTGGGGCAAACCCTTCTCACACTTCGCTCTCTCATAATAAAAATTAACATTGCCAACATAAGTAGCTCATGAAGGGAGATCTCAATGACTCCTTGTCTTTAGTTACCTGGCTATTCTGTCTTCTACTCTTCCCACCATAAAAATACATTATTTCCATTCACTTTTTTTGTCTTGCTTTTTAAACTCGATTATTTATAAAGCTTATAAAGTTTTTGAACATCAGAGTTAGATTTAAAATCACAGATATGCCTCAGTCACTTAAAAGTACTACAGAACTAACAGACAAGCAGGATTTAAGTCACTAAATAGGAGGTACATGAAGGAATTATGAAAAGCATATGCATGACCAGAAACACTATTAACAAATCCAGTTGGTAGCATTATAGGCACAACTTCTGAACTTACTTTTCTATAGAGGCATGAATTCCTTAATACTGGACATGCATAAAGTTTTTCCAGCAAAAATAGCTACACATGCACACAAAACAACAAAGTTCCTAGGATAAATCATGCTTTCTCACCCCTACGTGAGCTACATAATCATTCCATACATGGGCAGATGATCTGTTAGTCTAAAGCTATTTCACAATTTGTCAGTGCTGCTCTAAGACTGATCTAATAAACTCTAGATGACTAACTAGGATCATGTAGATACCTCTGCCCAGTCCCCATGAGTGCTCCCAACACTACTGCAAAAACATCTGGACTTCCCTCACAGAGTTCCAACATTGCTTATTAAGGTTAAGCTCTAAATCTTCTCCCACCTCACTCACTGAAAGGCAAACCCAAAGTGAAGCTTCCTGGCAACCGCTATGCAGAAGGTCAGGAAAAATTATTCAATTGTCTTTTCCTAGTCTTGATTGCTAGGAAAGCAACTGTAGTAGCAACTGGTGTCTTATTTCTAAAGGAATATTTCAAAAGACATATCCAGAAGCCTTCCAAATCCAGACAAATTCTCCAGAACCATGCCAGAGAAAAAGCAGAGACAGAAAAGACAGAAAGCAGATGTTACCTCAGATTTGCATGTCATTTCCTTTGTATTTCGGCTAGGCATCAATCTCATAGCTGAAGAGAGGCTTTCACTCCAGGAATTATGCTTGCTTTGAGACAGGCCTAGTACTGATTTATTCTGGAGAACTCTCTTTTCAGATGCTGTCAGCCCAAAAAGAAAAAAAAGATCTTGAAGTTGAGCTTTTGGGAAGGTCATGTATAATGTCTCACCTTACACTAGCGAACACTTTCTACTTACAAGAACACTGAAAGCCCGTATTTAAAAGTCTTACTAAGGTTTGCCATAGAAGATTGTCATTGGGATGACCTTCACTCAAATACCTCCCCCATCTCCCACCATTAAATTGTTAAATTAAATGGGATACAATTGTCAAAGAACATCTAGCAGGACAACACAGAAAACAGTCACAGTAGTGAATTACTGAAAATGAGATGAGTACAGCCAAGGAATCAACAATTTTACATTATGTGCTGTATTTAGTGCAATATCTTTGCCTGCTAAAGTGAGCATTAACGTAAAAAAGTAGAGACCTAGGAAATTTTGCCAAGCTTTTGCCATAATTTCTTCCCATAAAGGAGTGATCTCAGTTATCTTTATGTCCCTTTCTCTGTCACTTCCTTTTACAGAGAGATCCATGTTGTATGTGTCCTCCAGTGCCTGCCGCCTCTGTGAGATGAGCTGCTTCCAGATGATTTCTATTGTTCTCAGAATCTCCTGATGAACTAAGACAACAATATGAATAAAGAACCGATTTATCAGTAGCACATCAAGCAGCAGATAAAGCAAAAACATTTAATTTGGAAAAACATTGCTGGAGTCTGTAAAGTTGTTCATTCTATTCACTGCCTCCATACATTCGAAGCCAGACTATTTAGTCTAATACACAAAAACACATTTCAGCTGCCTGAGTGAAATGAGTAGGAGCTACAGATGATTCTTTCTGGTTACTCTCTCAAAAAACATCAGAAGTTTGATAATCTCATCACGCGGAGTTCTAAAGCACCTAAATGTGATTCCTGAAGTGTCAGAGATGGTGGGAGGAAACAATCCAAACATGCCAAGTCATGAAACAATCTGATACAGCAGGAGGAGCTGTACAAAGAAGTACTGTGCTGTTCTGCTCTCTTTCCTTGCAAATCAGACCATTTGGAGTATCCCTCTGCAGGAAGGTTCAACTGACAAGCCTCCTCAGTGAATCGTGCCCATATATTTTCACTTTTTTCTCTAAAGAGCCACATGCTTCTTCCTATGTATAACAGTTAATCTATATGCATCCTGAAAAAAAGGTATCAGAACTATAAGTAGAATGTAGCAGTGCACTGATAATGATCTGATGAAGAGATTGCCAAATATATCTATGATTCCCAAGGACTTGGAATATGAATTTGGAATTAAATTATATTGCATAAAAAATCCTTGTCCACTATGATTTGCAGCTCCTATAAAATCCAAAGAGGGAATTCAGCAGCATGTGCACAGGCTGTATGGATAGCTGTCTAGGCCAGGCATTTTCCTACTCTGTAAGCTGAACTCAGCATATGCAATGAATTACCATCATCTGGAGTGGGCAGGCTGGCCACCTCTTCTTCACTGGGTGCAAGGAAAATTTGGTGATATGAAGCCAGTTTTGGTTTTACATCCACACCAAAACCTTCTGGATAGCTATGGCAAAAGAAAAGGAGAGCATGTAAGGAAAGGAGACGTAGAACAAACCAAGAACAATGAAAAAAACTAGACATTTCCACTCATCCTCTTCTATCTAATTCATGTAGCAAGTCAATATTCCCAAAGGCTTACAGTACCAATCAGATGACACTGCAGAATTTACAGGAAATAGAATCTAAATGACAGCCAGTCTGGCTTTGCAAGTAATGGAACACTCATTAAGATCCTATGGATTATTATGTTCTACATATGCAGTCTTATCCCTGCAATCCGTGGTGTAGTTGTAACTACCATTTACCTCAATTAGCCAAAGCACAGGACTGTTCTGAGGTAGCCAAAGCACATCCACCTCTTTTCCTGAGCATCTTGTATGCAACCCTCTTTGCTCTAAATTTCTTCAGTTTTCTTCCGTTATGCAGTAAACACTGTGTTGCTATATCCTGCAACTTATTCAGTTTACAAATCTGCTTACTTACTCTGTTTACAAAAGCATTCAGAACATCAAAGCCACATACTTTAGCACCATGTTACTAGTATCGCGTATTATTACAGTTAAGAATATTCATATTCTGGACAAAAAGAATTATAGTAGTTGGGATGTGGAGTGTTAGAGAATTTCAGTAGGTAAAGAACACCAGGAATTTCAGATAAGCAGTAATACTCAAAGTAAATGTAACCAACTTCATAAAGCCACCAGACAACTTGTACATAGATCCAGAAATGCTATAAATAGCTGGAGAATAAAAGATCACAACCCTTCTTAAAATCCATGCAAGTAAAATGGACCATCACAAAATCTAAAGCAGTCTAAGAAGAGACCCCAAATGTTCAGGAAGTTCATGAACTGAGAAGACTAGAGACAGGGCCACCTAGATCTTTGTTCTGACCTACTGAAGGCACTTGTAACATAGCATATTATTTCAACTGTAAGCAGGCACTGCAAGACATCCCCTTCTGTACCCACTGCTATACATGATAGCACAGAGTTAAGTAGACATCATACTGAGACAAACATTTGTACCTGCCAGAATTCAGTTGGCAAAGGCAGTGCATTAGGCAGATAATGAAATTATTACTTGAGTTGTAAGTTGCAAAAATAATGTCCCACTGCTCCTGTAGAACACAGAGAGCGTTCAGGACATTAAACTGTTCTGGAAGTGACTGTTGTGGTCTGGACAGGCAGTAGAGGATAGCTCTGTTTAAACAGCTGTACATGGTACTGAGGAAAACATCCTTTTGAGAAACAGGAGCTTCTAAGACCTGTGAAAATAAGAAAAACAGTAGTGTATTTGGCTTGTTCAAAGAACTCCCATCATCAAAGATCCATTCCTTTCACTTCTTTTAGTTATGAAGTTATTTCAGGAATATTCCCCCAGACTTCTGGTTAGGTACAAACTCACTCTTCCTGTAGTTCTGTGGAAGTCTTCTGAATTGTGGAAGAGTAATTTTTTCTCATTCAGTAACACACATGTAGGCAACAAACAGTGGCACAGGGAGAGGAGCTAACAGTCTAGCTCTGATTGTCATTTACAGCCACAATGAGCTCATGCAAGAAAACAGGAATAATAACAATAAGCAGATTGCAGCCATCTTTGAGAACTGTGGCATCACCACCACAATGTGAAACAAAATGTTGACAATGGTTTGAAAAAGTCTTACATGTGACTCACCCTTGTAATCTGCTTGACAATGAAGAGCAGAATTTGCTTGGAGTCTGCAGCAAACATTTTGCTGTTCATTTTCTCAATCAGCTTCTGAGCAAAATAAGTAACATTCATCATGGATACAGATGCAGTTGATTCTGAAGGGTTATGAAGATCACTATTCCCTGGAGAGGATACACAAGAGGGTGATTATTCCAAAAACATGCTGAGATGTAAAATATGTGAGATCTGAGACTATCAGAGCTGAGTTTTAACAGATTGATGTCAATTACTCAGAGGTGGGACATCTAAGAAAACTATGTCACACAGAAACAAGTTAATTAGACTGGGAGGGACAGAATCAATGTCTCTAAAATGCTGTCATATGAAGGACTGGTCCCACCAATGACTCAACAAGTAGAGCAGCAACGACTAAGTTAACCAGGGCTATTTCCAGAAGCGCACAAGGAAACCCTAGGATTATTATAAAACCACAGTAATTTATGCAATCTGGTCTGCAGCAGAATTAAATACACAGACCAGATTGTTGAATAGAGTCCTATGTATTGTTTCCAAGCCTGTCTAATAGTTACAGCTAAATAATAAATGTCAGCTAACTAATGATCTGCATCTCATCACTCACCTCTTGGTCTTGTTTTCCCTTCACCTTGGCTGATAACATGAAAGACATCCATAGCAGAAAGCAAGACTTTTGTCTGAAAACGTTTCTTCTGCTCACTGGTGGCATCCTCTGGAGAAGCCTGTATAGTCACCATGTACACATTACTACAGCAGAAAAACACCCAGAAAGTTAGATTCTGCAATTCATTTTCAGCCTTTATTCAAAGGCCTTTGATTTCACTAGATCTTGTTTGGTAAAAGTTTTGTTCACAGTAATGAGAAGAGATTCTAAGTGAACCAGCATAACCTGAGACAGCTTTGTCAAACATCTCCCTTAACACCCTACCCACTGCTTTAGAAAGATAAGGAAGAAAACAACACAGAAAGACCAATAACTATTTCACTTCCATGCCTTAATCCTTGGTGAGGGTATATGAAAAGCTGATGCAAGGTGACAAATTATCTTTGTCATCATATTCACAGAGAACTGGCATACAAAGGCAAAACAGTAGTTCTCAGAAAGCCTGTGATAAGTACATGCCTGGACAGTTAACAGACAACAAATGTAGCAGCAGACCCTCATACCCTATCTGGCAGAACAGAACATCTTACATAGGTCCACACTCTAACAGAGAGCCAGCACAATGTCCTTCTGCATACTGAGCACAAGCAAAGTTTTGCACAAGGGTAGAATGGAGGCTCACAGGTGTTTCCAAGAAATCTTTTCCTCAGTGAATCTGGACTATTGACAATTAGCTGATTGAACCTTTCCAGAGCTCTAAGTGGTTGTAATTCATAACCAAGGTTCATTTGTTACAGATTTTATTCATCTATATTAAGAGGGAGGAGAGACAGATGATTTGGGGTTATTTGGGTACTGAAAGGAAATTGTCTGGGGAAAAAAAATACGGAAAGGCTTCATGTAAAATCTTTTGGTCTCAGAATTCAAGAGGTAGTTCTAATTATACATAGGTATTAGTACAGAAAAGGAAAGTTTTCCATGCCTTACTTTAATGTTAGGTTTTCTCCTGAAAAATGCATTTGCTCTTGTCTAGAGGTAGCATTTTCTTAGCTCACATGAATTAAGAGTAGGTAGAAAAGAAGCCTCTTCCTTGCAGATAAGGTTGGAATTCCATTAAGTTATGTTGTCCAGATCTGCCAGAAAGTTATGCATGCTAAGAGCTGTGATCCAGCCTTGTTCTGGGCTGCTGACATTGCTCACTGAACACACCTCTTCATCACTCTTAGCCCTTCACTAGGTCACTAGCATGTTAACTGCCTTCTGTCCTTCCACCCCTAGTGCGAAGCAGAGCAGCAAAAAGGACTGAGGACTACAAAAGAAACCTCAAGAAACAGCTCAAGTGGATGTCCTTGTTTGCTTGCTGGGATGTTGAGAAGACTGTCCACCAGGAGGATGTGCATGAAATCCCACACTTGTTTCTTGGCAGGATGTGGGAGGAGTGGGAGAGAAGAAGAATCAGTACAGCCTTTCCCTTCAGCAATTGCTGGATCATCAGGAGTCAAAAGACCTTCAGAACCTCCCTGTACAACACAGATGAACAAGAAAGGGATTTTAATTTATAACCTTCTTTGATGCTTATTTTTCATAGCAACACATTTCTGAAGGGTTTGTGCTGCCTCCCATTCACATACCTTGGGTGGTCCAGAATGGAAGGCAACCACAGCCAAAGTTTTCAAGAAGTCAGGACAGTGCCACACTGGGTCCTGAGTATAACTGTGGTAGATCAAGCACAGAAATTGTATAACATTGACTGGATAGACAATCTCCCAGGAGACTTCTGCACCTGCAATGGGCTGAACACAAACATGCATCTGGTCAAAGCAGCATTCCACACTCAGATAAAGCTCATCTTTGCTCCTTTACAGATATTATTTATTATTTTTTACAGGTATTACAGGTATCCTTTACCTAAGTGGTAAGAAAACTTCACCACCATAGGGAACCCAGAAGAGGCAAACACCTAACTCCCAGCTTGCAGACTGAAGATTTACCCAATCAAGATACGTAACCTTTCTGATCATGAAGAATGAGGAAAATGGGTGATGCTGGGACTAAAACCCTAATCCTTATGTTCAGAATTCTTAAACATGAGCCTACCACATCAAACATACATGCAAACATTTTGAAGTCCTTGCTCACAGTTAGGCTCAGTACTGACCTCTAACACTCACATAATTCATTATGCCATTCACCTTACACTTTCCTTGCTACAAAAGTCTTACCTTGTCCACAATGACTCTAACCATTTCTAGCAGTAAAATAGCTGCCTCTGCACACAACCCATTTTTGAGGACATTCTCTGTAACGTGCTGCTGCAAGATCCACTGCAACATCGAGTCAAGATCTCCCTACATCAGGAAGACATTTTTTAAGAATTGACTGGATTTATGACACATCAACACCACCACCTGCTCAAAGGGAAAAAAAAAATCGCAAAAAACATCAATATACTTCTTCACATCTACCACTAATGTATTGTCCCCTTCTGAAAGACATCTTTGGTATTATTTGTAGGGTGGAAAGCCTTACACCTTCTCGGGACACCAGGAAGAAGTACCCAAATCCACCAACTTAGCAATTTAAGGAGTCCTGACAACATAAGAACAGATAGGAAAACTAATCTGAATTGCCTTCTAATGTGCATTAGGTATTAAAAGACTTGAAATCTGCTCTGAACACATTTCCTTAAATCAAGCTTAGTTTACTTCATACTTAAAGTATGAATGACTGATTTTAACTATCACAAAAACTAAGTACGGTAACTTTCTTGTAAATCCTGCCATACAAAAGGCCATTAGAATGTCAGAGTAGTAAAGTTACAGCAGCTTCATGCTTGTCCAGTTCTTCTTACCTTGGCTGCTTCAGGTGGCTCACTGTATGGAGTTGCCAGAAATAGCCCTGCCACCAGCAAGTAGATCTCAGGGATGTGGACATGATCAGTCAGGCATTTTTGCAACACAGAAAACCCAAAAATCAAGATGGAGCCACTGCCAGGTACCAGAGGATGAGTTTTTAAATTATCTTTAAAGGAAATGGAAAACATTCTGAGGAAGTGCCTACAAGTGAATGCCATACTGGAAATAAGATTACTGACTCAACTTTATCCTCCTTTGTGTGTGCCCAAGGCCACTTATAACTCTGCTAGATCTCAACATTAAAAGTTCCCAAAACTACTTAAGACTAAAAGGTAGCAATTTTTTTCCATTGCCACTGTCCCTGAATTTTTCCTCTCTCCTCCTTATTCTTGCCTAACCATAGACCTATTGTCAAGCTAGGAAGAAGCTGTTAAAAACTACTTAGAAAAAAAGAAAGCTGAAAAAAACTTAAAGATAAGATTCAGCACACAAGCTGACATTTGAATTCTTCACTGGCTTGTGATGTAGCTTGATTTTAAGTCTGAAAAAAAGTCACATCTGCAACTTCTTATCAGAAAAGCCAACAAATCCTCTGCAACCAAGCAGTTCTTTCCACCTTTCACAATAGAAGAGCTGAGGTACTAGGATAAGCCTGAAAAGTAATACCAGTTCTTGGTCTAGCCAGATTAATGAGGATTCTGCTACTAAGTTTGATCAAGGGATTATTTCAGGAGCATTAAACCAACACACACGTACCCATTAGAATACTCAATCCAGCAGTGCTGTTTTCCAGCCAGCGGCCAGCCACTATCCCTTCCTTGAACTTGTTCAGCAGCAAACGATTGTGTAGAAAGTACAGAAGTAGCTTGATTCCTAGCACAACTGTGCTAGAGTGCAGGTAGCTCTGTGTGAACAGCAGAAACCAGTCGGGCCCTAAAGCTAAAAAAGCCTCCTCTTGTGCCCTGGAATAAACAGAGAAATGGAAGTACATGGAAAGAGATAGGGTAAATAACAAATCTCCTCACTTTTAAAATCACCTCTAAGTAATTTTGACGCCCAAGTTTTTCTGGAAAAATTCTGATTAAAGTTTTGCCGCAACACAGACTGATAAAAATTTGAAGACATCTGCAGTTCCAGCCATTTCATTCTCGCTAAATTCAACCTCTTTTTACAAAAAGCTTATTAGCATGATGTTCCTTCTGAGAATGAATATCAATTACTGATATCAACTACATCACCAACTAGGTCTTTCAACCTAGGAAATTCAGAATTCCAGTTTAAATTTTGAAGTCCAATGTAAGTTAACAAATGAAAATGCACAGTTAAAGCATCCAGCAATCCTCCTTTTACTTACTCAAAGTACAACTATAATGGCATGTTTATGACTGTGATAAGGGATTTAAATTCCATGTTAGATTTTCACAGACAGTTGAGATGTTTCCAAATCTTGTTTCTTCATTACAAGAAACTGCATTCCTTCAAGATCTTTTTCAGAAAACTTGAAACTTTTTCTTTTATGGAGATGACTGTGAATCCCAAATAAATTACTGCCAAAACAACTCTGAATCCACTCTGATCTTACTATTCTTCTAACACACAAATAACATAATTGTGTTTTGTCATGATCAAGAATCAAAAAAAGAGGAAGTCTAGGGAGTCATTCTTACCTCCCAAGTTTTCTACTTACTCAGAGGACAGATGAATTTTGGCTGAGCAAATTACATCTAACAGCATCTTCAGTAACTGGTTTCTAAGCCAGATTGTCTTTCCAGATGTTTGGCTTAAGGCTAAAAATATCAGAAAGTATTAAGACTAATGAAGAAACTAAACACACGTTCCATTGCTTTGATAAAATACCTTGTTTGCATTACATTATCCCAATGGAAGTACTTCCAACAGTTCTTACAAAGTAAAAAGATGCCAATATCAGATTTTACACAAAAATTTCTACAAAAATTAGAAGTGACTACTGCTTACACTATAGAAGTTCTGTTTTTAGAGCTTCTTAAAATTCATCTGAACTACATGTTGAATAATAATCAATAGGAAGCTATCTCAAGTTAACTAGAGAGGAAAATGTAAATAGGAAGTGGCACACATTTCCTAGCTGTGATGTCTATGGGTATAAAGTACAGTTATTGGTGTCCGTTTCATATATTGTTTAGAGGTGCAATAACCCATATAGTCTAAACTGAGAGATCACAGGCAAGGAGAGTCAGTTGTTTGGAAGCTCCTCCACACATAAGAGACTTACATGAATGGATATATTTAGTAGGTGCAGAGCACTGTATAATTATCTGCTACAAACGTAGCAAGTCATTCATAAATCCTGGATGTCAAATGAATTTTTATTCCACCTAGTACGTTGGAAGCAATTTCAATGTAATTGGCCTTCATTTCAGTGTGCATCCGTGAAATCCAACATTCTGTGTAGGGTCTGGACAAAGCAGTTAAAAATACTGGTGGCTCAGAAGAGAGGAGCATCCTGCTACAGATCAGGCTTTCCCCCGTGAATATTGTGATTACCACTCCATTATTCTTCACATTGGGACTTTGTAACAATGCAACTCTTCCCCACAATTTTATGTCACGTGAGCATAGCCTGTCCCTTGCCAGCCAGTCATCTGAGCTGCGTCTCTTCCTGTCACTGGTGGCAGCAGCATGTTACATTTAGAGTTCATCGTGCTGTAGCAAAGAGGAGATGTTGTCAGCCATCTACGAGAACATACGCACCAAAGGTTGTTCCTCACCTTCACTGGGCATCTCAGCTGTACTGTCCACACATAGCTGATTTTCATCCACAGAAGAGGGCTTCAAAGTGTAAACAAGGAACAAGCCAATCCTTCCAGAGAAAGAAGGCAGCAGTTTTGGTCAGCAGAATAAAAAAATATTTGTCTAATTACTTAGAGATAACATACCCTAATGTTCATTAACAATGAATGTGAATGATGATGGCAAGAAATTTTAACAGCTTCAGAAACAAGCTTGAAATAGTAAGGTAAAAGTTTACAACCTAGGAAGTAAGAAAGATATTTACATAATGTAAATAATGCCTATTACACTGTGCAAGTGGTTTTATTGCCTAATTTTAAAGGTCTTTTACTCTAAGGATGGCAATACTGGGTTAAGCACTCTGTTTACATAAAGCTGGAGACAGGAACAGACTGAACTTGGGACATTTGGATATCACTGTCATTAGCATTTGATTTCCAATTGTATAGTAGAAAGCAGATAAGCCTCAGCAGCTACTCAGGAAGTTACTCAGGAGAACTGGCAACTTTTTTTTTTAATCAGTAGTTTGCCTTAATCCATTAACTAGTTATACAGATAGATGTGATGTACACATTTTGTGCAGGTGCATAACCTCCTGCCCATGATTAAGGTATTCCTTAAGGGATAGAATATCATTTGTTCTGCAGGAATGGTCCAACAGATGTGTGTAAAATCTGGGAGCAGTAGAGACCTCAGCACCTTTCAGTGCTGTAGAGAGCCTGCTACAGTCTCTATTCTCAGGCAGGTTAAAGAATGGTAACTATTTCTATCCACTTACACAGCACCAATAGGCCTGACAACCAACCAAATTACCATGAAATAACCATTTATGAGATTTTAGAAGAAAGTTTTATGCTCACTCCTTAGCATAATACAAATGTGATGTAATAAATTACTCATACCTCTGTGGAAAAAAAAAAACAGAACACAGGCCAACTCATACAGCCCAAGGTAAGAACACATACAGACAATTTCACCAAAAAAGTGGGGCTAGCAGCAAGTTCATGTTAGCTTACTCCACAGTAATGACTTGAGATACCTGTCAATAGAGCTAATAGCTGACTGCAGAGACCACAGATTTCAGCAACTGTCTCTACAATTTACTTGGTCAAAGACTGAGGTTTAAAACAGCTGTCTTCTGTGCAGTGCATTTGCTTTGTGTTAAGCGGGAACATAAATAGGACACTGTTTGCATTCTTTGGAAAGTAAACATGTATTGAAACACTTCACTGCATGAAATCGTGATTACCGCATATTTAACTGACAGAAATTCAAAATCAAAAAGTATAGTTACTGGGATATAAGCCAAGCCAATATGATTAAGTACATAGATAAGTGAGGCCATGTTCCAGTACTAAAGAGGTTGCAATATTTCAAGGGCAGGCTTTAGTGAGACCAAATATTCAGTACAGACTATGTAGTCCCAGCCATATCAGCAGGACTATTTGTGCCATCATTGTAAGGGCCATCAGCCAGCCTGTGAGTTACATATATGTAAGCTTAAGTAACACTGTTTTGAAATCATAAAAGTCATTAATCAGTGGGGACTTTGGAGTTGCCAGAGATTTGGGGCTCCTACCAAAGGTGAGGTTAGAGAAGTTCTATCAGATTTCTCTCCAACACGGGCAGGACAATAGCTCACCTGCAAACCGAGAAAAAGCAATAGACTTGAATGTTACCTGAGAACATCCTTTGTGTTAAAGTATCCTTGCAAGAGGTGGGATAGGATAGTGCAGACCACAGTGATCCTGGAGTTACTGATTTCAGGATCACTGAAGAGGAAAATGAGCTTGGGTACCATTTGCACACGGTGAGCAACTTCAGCATTCCGACATCCATCTCTGCATAAAAGCACAGGGACTAATAAAAGCTTTTACTGGAAATCACAGAAATTGGTGGGTTTCAGCAAATCAGGTTGCATTGATATTTTGCACCTTTGGCTCCTGATGCTGCCTTGGCAACCAACCAAACATTGTTAGACAAATTGAGTATGTGTCAACAGTGGAGATCTAAAGACATTATGTGTTTTCCACCTTTTGCATCTGCCCTCTCCCCAGAAAACTGCTGCATTTCAGTGAGTTCAAAGAAAATACTATTGACTTTTCAAGCAGTGAGTTGGTGTTAATAAATGCCGTTCCTGTAAAACTCAACAAGGGACATCAAGTAGTTCTGAAGAGATCTTTCTGCTGCAAAAGAAGAAACTTAGTATCCTGCTGTACTCAGCCCTTCTGCATTGCTGCATGTCTTCAGATACGCTCAACTCTAGTGAACTGGTTAAGAAAGTATACTATTTTATAAAGAAATCCTTGTTGTTTTAAACATATCACTCACACACACACACTTTATTTTTTTATAATAAATTCCACACTCCTTCAAAGATTCAGATGCCTCTCCCTGGCATGCATTTAAACTTTTATTGTGCACTCATAATTCCATATAAAGAAAATCACCAGAGAGCTTTTCCTAGCCTGGTCTTGCTTGTCATCTTTGTCTGATCAAATCACTAACTCCACACCTCAAGTTTCAGATCAGTACAGAAGAATCATTCATGCAGAATCCAATCATTCCAACTAGGAGAGGGCCCACATCAATCTCTCAGTCTCAGCCACATGCATCTGGTTTAAATATAAGCTGCGTACCTGGAGCACTGCAAGATCTCTACAAGATGTGCAAAAAGAGTAAGGTCAAGATTTTCTGGTGCTTTCATCCAAAGCTGAAAGATAAAGGAAAGCAGAGATTTTACTACTGTGATGAACTGACAGTATAGTAACCTGTGGCAGAGGAAGAGCGGTAAGTGGTTCAGGGCAGATAACCTCAAACTGCTAATCTCTGAATGACAGTATGCAGAATTCTTTATTATCATGCATGTGTACAAAGATTAAGCAGTAAATATAAGTACAAACAATATTCTCAGCACTGTATGAATGGTTTCAGCAGTTTGGGAAGGAGGAACAGGCATATTTTTTGCAGGCAAAGAAATAAATGAAAAGGATGCCTAAGTACATCCACTCACAGGGAACATAATTTATAGGAGGAGCAAGAAAATCACAGTACACCTCCATGGAATAAAAAGCTAAAAACAAGCCATATCTGGAAATAAAAATAAGCTATCAAATACTACAAATGAAGGAATATTTTGTTTCTGACACAGTAACTTCCAGACATTTTGTGCCATATAGATATTGCTTGGAGAAAGATCAGGAAAGTAGAAAGGAGCAGTGTCTGCAGGGACATAATAAGATAAGAAGCAGCACAAAGCCTCAGACTGCTGCTCACTAAGGCAAGCTACTTCTATACAGGCACTAGAAAACGCACTCCAGTGCAAAGAAATCCTGTTTTTGAGACAGCATTCTGAGGAACAGGCCCTCAGGCTGTACAGAAACACTCCAGGAACCGCACCAGGGCATGACACAGAGCCACAGTGCTAGAGCAGCAGCCATTCCAGGAGCTAGAACCTCACTAGATGAGCCATGGTGTGAAATACCAGCACACAGCACTATATTCCAGAAATCAGATTCAGAAGGTGCTATAAGCAAACTAAATTTTATAGTGTAAAGGCATATTTCTGAAGTCAAACTCACATTTTTACCTCAAAGTTGCAGAGAATATACTGGAATGCATTATAGTTCTTGATGACTGAAGACCCAAAACCAAGTTCGGCCGTGCCCACTAGGGAGAACATTAACTGTAAAATTCTGTTGTTTAACAGTTGTGTTTTCCTCTTTAATAGGTATGTCAGCAACTGGAATAAAAAACAACAAAACATATCCAGTATTTGCCGAACACACAATTGGAGCACTATTTTCAAATCCAAGTCAAATACACCATTTACCTGGCTGCGGCAGTCATGCATGCATTCATACACCATTACAACATGATGCATAAGCATCATGAAGTAAAAATTTGAGTTCAGACAGACTCACGTGATGAGTGACAAGAAATTTTTGAAGGTGTTTGAAAATGGTGCCATTGAGCAGGCACACCATATATATCATATTATATTGAATACAATTTATGAAATGCAACATACAAATTGTAAATAGCCATTTACAATAAGTCATTTAAATAATCACAGTAGGTTTTCTATTCTGTTCTTTAAGTTACTTGCAAGTGTGCTAGTTAAATTATACTGATCTCTTCAAGTGAAAGACATCTTTGTGAAACATTTCTACTGCTTCAACTGAAGCAATTTTTAATTATTCAAACAATTCCTGGTACAGTGAGAAAAATGTTCAGCAAATCACTACAGTTTACATAACTTGGGAGGAATGGACTTTCTTTGAAAGTACATATCACAATACATGCTTATCAGTCACCAACTTAAAATAAAAAAAGGTTCAGACAACTAAAGAGCAAAATCATTCCATTGCAGCATGATAAGAATACTTTTTAGCAGAGTAGAAAGGAAAGCTTGTGCACAATCTACTAATCATCTACAAGAAAGTATTGAGCAAGAAGTACCTAAGTATGATAAATATATTCATAGGAATGAGGATCAATTCATGAAAAATTGACAAACTGGGAACGTAGAAACTTTATAATCAATCATTCATGAAGCCCTAACATTAACAGTGTTTTGCTTGAAACCATCTCTGCACAATGAGTCTGCTTAGCCTACAAAGCATGAATAAAGTAAATGATATTGAACTGAAACTCTTCACTCCAGTCTTAAAACACCCAATATTATATACATAGCGCTCTAAACTTGCCCGTTCTCTCAAAGCTCTGAAACAACCAAACTCTCAAGTCTAAACAGCTTTCAGTTTTGAAAGATCAATTTACAACAGACTTACATTCAAAATGCAGACAATATATATTTCTTTCAGCACAATTCTTCATATATAGTAAAGACTGAGGCATAGGAATTACTTATCAAACCTACACTATACAGTCTCTGAAAATGAATTGAGGCTGGATGAACCACAGACAAAATGTAGATCTGTTAGAGAACTGGTCTTTGTGGGAGGGGTGAAGCATGTTGGTAAAAAGTGGATAACTCACAAATCTGCCACACTGACTTCACCAACTATACACAATATTCTTAACATAAAGAAATGACACCTTGCATTATTAGACTGTGTCTGACCAAGATGCATCTGTCCTCACCTGCACAAGTGGATATGATTTCTGGGAACCTCTATAAAATTATAATCGCAGAAAACATGGAATTCAGAAGAGAACTCTAAGCACAGGATTTCCATATTCCCCCCTCCAAGATCCCAGAACTTATACAGCTCCAATTATTAGGGCTGATAGCCAATATATTCATTGCCATTGACAAGATTTAGAATAAGGTCTTCTAAAGGAAAGACAATATCCAGAATGAACAAAAGAGCACTCACCTGGTACCCACCTATGTGTCTCATCAATTTTTCACTCATTGGGCTACTGTTTAGGATGGAGTTCAGAACTTTGACAGCTGCATACATGGTGTGGTCATCAGAGGCCATAGCAATGAGACCCAGGAGAATGGAAGGACCTCCAATGAAGTTCAGGCTAGTAGCTGCTGGAGAGGACTTGAATACTCTCACCCCTAGGAAATCGTAGTATTACTCTGTCAGGAAGTCATACGGACTATATCTATTATCAGACAGTGAGAGACCCAACTCTTAAACAAAACCACACAACACAAAACTCAGAAATATTAAAGCATTGTGCATTTACCATATTGGCCCACAGCAACTGATCCAATCGTCCGCAAGGAACCTGAGAGGTGTCCAGCAATATTTTTGGCCAATAATACTGGAGTTGAACTGTCCCGAGAATTAATTCCAATCTGAAACAGATAAGAGACATCCTAGGAAAACACAGTGGAGTTACTGGGAGACAAAAAGCAACAGCAGCATCTAATATTTCAGAATTTTTACTTTTAGAACACAAAAAATGCTCTGTATATAAAAACATTTTTTTCCTCTAAGTTGATCATTAGGACAAACATTCACCCACCAAAAACACTGCACAACTCTTTGACATGTCCAGAAGGCCTGGCACTGTCAAGAATGCAATAATAGTATATGAAAAATCATTGAGAAGGCTTTAAGTAAATTAATTAGCCGTAGACCTTAAAACTATGGCATCTGATGCTGTTTTAAGAAAGGCTTACAGCATTGTGTTCACACTGTTCATTTGTAGAGAAAAATAGATGGAAAGCTAAAGCAACTAATAGAGTCAAGTACAGAAATGGGTAAAGGAGATGATAAGATTCACTGAGGGTATGGAATGAAGAGAAGTCACAAATGTTGCTCAGGTAAACCAAACAGAAATTAAAAAACATTTGAAAGAAATGAGGAATAAGGAGAACAAGAGACCTCTTTAGCAACCAGACGGCCATCCACTTCATTATAGGAGCTCTTTATGTCTTGAATGGTACTGAAAGATGAGCACACAGCATTGATTCCAAAAGAAATTTTCTCTTCTGCCACCAGCTGTGCAAGATTCTGCTCACCATTCTGATTCTCACCTAAAATGAGAGACTGTAAACCTCCAAAATAATTTTTCAGCTTCAGCAAATAGAAGAGAGGAAGTTGAAAAATAATTGGAGGAAAACAAAGTTCAGACAGGAACTTAATTTTTACTTAACTAGAATTATAAAAAAAATCCCTGAATCTTCAACCCAGTGCATGGCAGTTTGCCAGCACAAGCATAAGCTTAGTTTGCCTCCTCTTGTTTCTTCTTTGCCTATATGCTACATCCTATCCCAGATCCCATGAAGATCAGAAGTCCAAAAAATAACTTCCTGTCCAGTCAGCATAAACAGTCAAGACAGAAAACATTTCAGATACCTTCCACATTACTGTGGTCTTTCTCAGAAAGGTGCAGAGTTTCATGTGACAGAAAGTAAAGGACAAGGGCAAAAGTTCAGAGCTTCCAACTTATGACATATAGGAAGCTACCAAAATGCACCAAATTCAGAAGTTTAACAATTGTATGAAATTACATGCCTTTCTTTAAAGGAGTTTTTATTCCTACTTGCACTTGGAAAAGTAATATGTAATGTAATACATAAAAATATCTTGTACTTGACCATTTTAGAAAGTGGAAAAACAGTTGATATATGAATCTGTTTAGTAATGCTCAAGACAGCCCTTAAAGGCAAAAGAATTATAACACAGTAGTTGGTGCTTTCATGCTGAAACTTAAAGTCAAAGTTCCTATTTGAAAAGTTTCTCCGGATATTTTGATGGAATAAGAAGATGTGACATACTTCCCAAAGGGGGGCAGAGAGAAGGATCATTTCACAGTGATCTGATTATGTTATGATTTTCCTGCACAAGGACATCACTGGAGTCCAATGTCTACAATACATGTTTAGTTCTGAAGTCATCTGGGAAGACCAGCATGCAAAAGAGAACAAGCACCACAGACTCAAAGACTCAGTACTTTAAAAAAAAAAAATCAAATCCACTTAAGTCCCACCAGGTTTTTTTGGTTTTTTTATTATAAGGATGTATTTTTCACCTAATTTATCTTTCAACTCCACACGCTCTCCTGTATCCTGACTTAGAGATTTTTTCCCCCCATACAGACAATGTTCTGAAGGAGGACTTATTCCAGTCTTTTCAGTCTGTTTTAGCACATAATTAGGTGGGATTATTCTGCTCTTCTCTAACAAGATATGATTATTCTATTTCACCCCTGATTTATAATACAGAGAGGAATGCATTACTTGTTGAACAAATAGTAATCAACAACTGAAATGCTTGTTTAAAAATTGAAGCTAATAATATGCTCTAGTTAAGAAGCCTCTTCATTAAATGGAATGCAGCTTATTTCTCTGTCCCTCCTCTCTACACTACTTTGCAGACATTTGCAATGACAAATGTTTCTTTAACTGCTATATTTTTTTGTAGTACCAGAAATGCAGAAGATCTGTCAGAGAGCTCCATCCTTAACATTTGTCCAACAGAAATTGCTGTCTTACATCTGAAGGAAATGTTATCCCTCTTTATAAAAAAAATATCAGGGTAAAATTGATTCTTCCTCTTCCCTTTTTTTCTTCCTGTTTTGCACTATGTTAAAAGATCCTCATTGCATCTTGCTACAGTTTTGTACAACATCCATCAACGTGGAATTCCAGGCTTTTACAGAGAACTTTATATACAGTTATCATTCAAATGCAATTCATTAAAAAAAAAAAATGCCCTGAAAAACAAATAGTAACAGAGAAGAATTATCACATACCTTGAAGCTGTACTGCTTGGAAATTGCTACAATACTGTGGACCAAGCTTATTAATCATCTCCATTGTTTCCTCAGAAATGGCTTCTTCAAACAAGTACGTGGGGCCAAGGCGCCAAATCAAGGAGGACTTCTGTTTCCAAACTCGAGGAGTAGCTATATACCCATAGACATCAATAAAAGAAGAGGGATCCATGGAAATACAGCTACCTGGTAACATCTGGAAATACCGCATCTGCAACAGAGGAATAATTTACTGAGGGAACCCAACACACTCATTGTCCCTTGAGGTCCTCCTCTTGTTCCAAAAGGTACAACTTTCCTCCTCTTTCTTCAGTGAAGTCTCACAACACTGTAAGATGATTATCATCAACTACTGCTTAGAATTCAAACTTTCACAAGTAACACAAACATAAGCATCATGGGAAGTTCAAAGCTATTTGTTTGTTTAGGGAACACAGTCAAAACCATTTCAAGTGTTGGCAAAAAAATTTGTTTGTTTTCTGCTTTTAATTTCATAAGTCAGACTGACTTTCAACACAGGAAGCCAAATTGTGCCTTGCATTAGCCACTCAGAAAGCAAACAGTTTTTGAAGAGCACAAAGTGCTGAAGTGCATTAGTTAGCACCAGAAAAAGCTAAGTAGCCTAGTTGTTTTTGGTAACAAAATAAAGATTCAGCTTCCTCAACTGAGACAATTCTAGAAAGAACTAGCTAGAATGTTTTTTTGTACTATATAGTATTTCAGTGCTTTGTTCAGCCTCTAACAACCTGCTGTTAGGGAGATGGCTAGAACTGACCAGTCTCTCACAGCTGAGATAGCACAGTGCTGGTCAGTAACAAGAAGCAGGACTTAGTGCTTAAATTAATGACTATTAGTTCTGATGCAACACCATACACCTCTCTCCCCCACCACAACCCAAAAGCAGTTTTTGATGTTAACAACTGTTGAACAGCTATCGTTTATTACACAATCTTTTTTCCCCACTGTAAGCCAAGGTTTGCATCACATCAGAGATCCCAGCATAGGGACCATCTTTTGTTTGCTAAATGCTTGTTTTATTTATTATGAGCTGTTTCACTGTATGTTAAACATATTTGCTGTGAATTCTTTAATCAATTGCAATGCTGAGGCCTAGTTTTATTGATGACTTTCAGCCTCATTTGAAGGAAGGCAAATTAAATTAAATTTTCATTCTTGAAATGGATATAGGTCCCAAAAGACATTTAGAAGACAGATCATTTTTCTCAAGTATGTGAAAGAGAATATTTTGAATTAAGCAGGTTGCTTTTACAAAGGAAGTAGGAAGCACACAAGTGAGCTCTGTATATATTAAGACTGATTTGAAGCATGGGAACTGATTGGAGGAGACAAAGGTTGCAAGTTCCAATTAATAAAAGGAATCAGAAAACCTCACGCAAACCAAAAAAAACACCACACCAATTAGAGCTGCAATAGAAATGGCCTGTATTTTCAACACTCATGCATTCAATATGTATAAATCAAATCACAGTAAGATGACAAATCACAGTAAGAATGTGAGATTAACTTCAAACCTAGGAGCATGATGATGGTAGAAACTAAGAGCTTTTCACATTTGTCCTGTAGACTGCTTTCTTGTGATATTTCACACAAACTATGAACTGCAACTCACCATTTCTGAACTTCTGAACAGCAGCACAGATATTTCCTACTTCATATGGATCTCTCTTTCCATTCAGGTGTAGTGTATGTGTGTATATCATATGTAAGCAAATATGGTTGCACTGAGCAGACATGGTATGTGCAAAATGATACAGAAATGAGATGCAATGAAAGGCAAATGTTAAGCTCTAAGGCATAAATTTTGTGCAGTTCTCACCTTTGCAGAGCCAAGCATCTGACCATTTATAAATGCTGACACAACGCAGTTCTTCCTTGCTTCCTTAGTAACTGTCACTGTGAGATGATGCCACTGGCCAGTGACCAGCAGCTTGCCACAGCCAAACTGGACTTGCTCTGGAAATGGGGAGATATTTTGGACCTCTCCCTCAGGCTCCATGATATCTAACAACAAAAACAGTGGACAGTCAACAGGAAGTTCTCTCACCTCCCCCTGCTCCTCTGAACACAACTATCAAATGTGACAGAAGTAACAAGTCTGTGAATATAGAATGAGCTGATGCTATTCCACTGAATGTCTAAAATTTACCCTAAAGGGACCTGAGACTTACACAACTTCCAAAACCTCACCAGGAGTCTGCTTGAATGCTGTAAAACTAGACAAAACTAGAACAAATTTGAAATATTAGCTGGATGAGAACCCCTTAGGCTACCCAGCGACTTAGATGAAATTCCTAGCACATTCAATAGATAAAACTCTGTAAATTAATTTGTAGCTCTTATGAAAAGAGGCAAGCTGGGATATTTTACTTTACCTACAGGAATCAAAGTACTCACAACTAACATGAAATCCCCACCTACTATTCTCATTCCACTTCCATCCTTCTCTGCAAAGTTCAATCAAATCCATATTTGAAGTACTTACTGTACTCAATTAGGACAAAGTGACAAATGCTAACAAGGAAAGATGATGAATAGGCTGGCATGATAGAAAACATGCAAAGTGAGGAAAAAAATAAGCTGTTTGATTAGGAAGCTAGGCTGCTCCAAAACTCCTCAGACCTACTCTAAACCACCTATAAACTGTCACACTAGGACAGGAACCAGCTGGTTCCTCACATTCAATCCCCACAGCTTTGCACAGTAATATAGCTCATGTTCAAGTTTCTCTAGAGTATCCATTAGTTTCATCACTTATTGCAGTCCACAAAACAATTCTCAGTGCTTAAAGCAAACTTAAATATGATCAAGAAGAAAACTTAAAGACAAAGTGTCATTAACACACAACAGGACAGCACTGCAGCTTGACTGAGAAAAGCCTCACCAAGTGGCTGGAATTCTACTTCTTCTGTGGAAATGACCAAGGAACAGTCCTGAGGGGAGAAGCTTACTGAAAAGCAAACAAATTCTTGTTCCGTTCTTGACATGTGTCTTACAATAGTGAGAAAACGGAGTGGGTGACCATTGTGCACCATGCCAAATTTGCTAACCAGAAACCAACAAGAGAGAGTCAGGCCATTTGAGGGAGGGAACATTCTGCTGCCTGCAGATAGGAAACAAAAGGTAGTTAGAAAGGTCGTTTCTCTGTATGCAGACACTAGCAGACTTTTTGCTGTTTGATTTAACACAACATTAGAATTTTAGATTTAATTTCCCATCTGCTTTACTAGATTTTACTGCCTATCTTCAATATCAGAGACTACAAATGCAAATGCTTAAGTGTGTATAATTGGACTAAAACTGAGTGCTGAGAAATTATTACTAATCCCTGTGTCACAGACTTCATCATTTGGGTAGAACCAAGCTATAAACAACTTTAAACAGACTCTGTGACACCCAGGAAGGAAAAGTACAGCATGAATAACCACTTCCCACTAAATGGAATAGAGGATTTTCAGGAATAGAAAAATCTCACTGAACATTAACTGACAATTTCTACTCTCTCCTTGAAATTTAAAATCTGGTATTTGTTACTTGTTTATATAGAAGCTACATTTAAATTTATGCTGCTGAAGTTAATGTCAGCACATAACACTGCTAAGCTGCATGTAATGCCTAATTTTGGAGAGCCAGTTCTATAGCTCAGAGATGTACTGGGACACAGATGGAAGTATATTAAAGCACACAGTTTATTTGCTACATTTCTTAGAAAAACAGAATGCCTTTCATGCGCCAGAAAAAAAAAAATAAAAAATCAGTGTTTTCAGAAATATGTAGGTGAAGTAGAAAGTACTTACACATGCCAATTCCACCTGAAACAGATTGCTCAGCACTTGGGCCCAACACTGTGGCCAAAGCAGGGAGGTATAAGCACCTACAAAAGCAAGCAAATACTCATTTGTCAGAGAAATGGAAAGTCATCCCTAAAGGCACTAGTGTCTTACTACTGCAGAGTCAAGATAGCAAGGTCCATGCTGTCAGCAATAAGTTGACATGCTTTCTCTAGGCCAAATACACTGGGAAATTTGCTGCAAGGCAGACAGCTAAAGGGCATAAAGGAAAAACTAAGATGAGAAATCTGACTGGCAGCGTCCAGAATAAGCTCTCAGGAAGAGTGCAAAGCAGCTAATCAGGAAAACAACAGCAGCAATACCCATATCCTTCCATGGACATGTCAAACTCCACAAATGATGGAGCCAGAGCAGTGCTGTGTAGCTGTAAGTTCCGTGGTGATGTCATGGAGATGAGACTCATTGCAGTCTGGAGGGCCAGAGCAGATCCCTTTGATGCCCAAGATGAGTTGCTGACAGGCACAGCTGTCTGAAGAGCAGTTTTATTGCCTGCTGCCACCTCCTCTATACAAGATCAACAAAGCGCAAAGTCAGACCACTAACTACAATGCTTTGACCACTCCTAAGATCAAGCACTACGAGAGGCATTAACTTTTTAAGTAATACAGCCTCAGCAGTCTGCAGAGATTCTCAACAGCAGACAAAAGTACATCACTGAAAGAATCCTAAAATGGCAGGTTGACAAGATAAATGAGTTTGCAGAAGCAATACACAGTGAAGGTTTCTCTCCATGTTTTCAGGCAGCTCTGAACTCCATTTTCCAGTAAAAGGTTCCCAAACTTTTTTGTTCCGTTTTCCCCTCACCCTTAGAAAAGTAATAACACCATAACAAATGTTTACAATCAACATGTGGGAGAAGATCTTAAAAAAAAAAATGACTGCAAAGAATTTAAGTCTCAAATCTGCAACATGCGATATTAGGTATCTTAAGCATGAGAAGAACAAAATCCTACCACAGTTTTTCACATGAAAAACACGAGAATAGTTAAAGGACAGGGATAGCATCCAGACCATATGAGCAGGCAGACTGCTAAGATATCCTAGGGATTACAAAAAGCAGCTCTTATTCACATGTTTAACTATTTCCAACTATTGCTCATTCCAATAGCAATTTTCTGTGATTATACAGGCATCTATAATCCAGCTACAGTATCAGTAATAGGCTGTTCATTGAGTACTTACCTTCATCCAAACCTGCATTAGATGAATCACTCTCCTGACATGAAAGGACCTCAGTACTCTTTGTGTTGGGTCGGGAAGGTACTGACAATCCTGACAAAGAACCTCCCAAACAAAGGAACTGTCTGAAAAACAATACAAGAAAAAAAAAGAAAATGCAATCAATACAATATTTGGGAGTAATAGCAACCATGCAATTAAAACTCAAGCCAAGAGAGAACAATTTTTTGATTGGAAACAAAATTTTAAAGTTAAATAAAAGAGAAAGAATGCTTTCCATTTTATCATCACAAATATGTTTGGGCTTATACATTTCATTTCAAAGCTTTCCTGTTGGAAAAAAATTCAAAGTTTCAATTTTTTAAGCAAAGTTTTTTTATTACTACTAATTTGCCTTCCCTCCCCCCCCCAAAAAAAATATCTATCCTTAAAGAATGAACTTCAGGTTTTTTTTGCTTTTTGTTTGTTTGTTTTTAAGACAAACACACTGCACACTTGTACTCTGATCTCTATCAGGTATTTCATGGCAAGCCTCTGTGAGAATTTAAGGAAAAAGCACATCTTCAACATAGAAACAAAATTTCACTTTTTCTTTCTGCATCTGTCATTAACATTGACCTGTACCAAGTGAATCACTTCAACTCTTCAGGAAATAGCTTCTTCATACTAAATAATTCTTCATACTAAATAATTCTAGTTTTACAATTACTTAATTATCATTCATGAATGGCTTTACAACCCTTGCAGAGATAGTGCAGGAGACTGAAGACTTATACCCGAATCAGTAATTCATTTAGTCATATATCCTGTCTTGCTGAATCAGGTGTAATACAGAGTTTACAACTATCACAGACTTTACAAAAACATGCATCACTACAGCAAATTCAATCAGTTAAAAACAATGTGATACCTTAACACGTCTGGCTCAATAGACTGTGAGGCGAGCTTCTCAAAAACTCTTGTGAGAGGCAGATGCAGTGGATGACTCTCATTGCGGAAGGCCTCCTGGCAGGAAGTTATGATAGTGCTCAGCAAGCCAGATCCACACATCACCTGACGGCTCTTCTCTGACTTTACCAGGGACTGTATATGATCAGCCACAGCACACTGGATTTCCTGAGAAATCTGGAAGACAGATCTGATGTCAGTGACCAGGAACTAAAACTGTACAAGTGAATGAAATGACAAGTGAACTTCATTTCGCAATTGTTGAGTCTCTGGGCATAGAAATCCGGCCCCTCAAAAGAGCCAGTAAAGTTGGAGCCTCATGTGCAACCATACATCTGTTCTATAAAACTGCCTGAACAGTGTGGATATATCCACATCTTAGTAACTGCTCAGCCATCAGCAGTTAAGCTTTCCTGTCACACCACTGTAGTAGCAAAAGAATGACAGCAATCACCTCTTATGCAAAAGAGGTCAACACCTATGGCAGGTTATTAGACATAAGTTTCAACACTAATACAGTTACTCAGAATGTACTTAACATGGGGAGCCACACTGACGTGATCAGCTGTGTTCTGAAAGAACTGTTGTTTATACAAAACAGAATAAAGCAAAGCCCTTAAGCACTTAGTGTTTTTGCTGAACTGATGTTTTACTTCTTTGTTGCTTCTTAATGATCTTAAAGAAGCATCTGAATTCTCATAAATTATCTTCAGAACAATTTTCTGCCACTTAAGAATGAAGTCTACCCCTGTTGCCCAAACTAGATTTCTCTCAAAAGTAACTGTGCACTATATTTAAACGAATCTTTCAATTGTTCTTCATCCTCAAGAGTTCTTTGATACACTCTTTAGGAAGGAAAGATACATAAACTTTAAATAACAAAGACGACTGGAGGTGGCAGGCACAGAGATTATGACATTTCAATTTGATTTTATAACTCAAATGAAAAGAAACTTCACTGGATTTTGAACAAACTAGTTTAAGTATAAAGTGTGATTCAGTGCTTTTGTATAAAGGCCCAATTTGGAAAGCTAAAAACAAATACAGGACAGATAAAAAAAAGCTTACAGGAAAGTTCTTTTTAAGAGTACCCAGCAACCAAAAGCCTTAATTGCAACTACCTAGGCAATAAAACTTCTACATTTTCGTAAAATCTCAGGTATAAAAACCAGTATTTTTCAGCAAATTTTCTCTCCTATCGCAGAACATTTGTTCCTAGTGAAACAAGTTCCAGCCTGCTTCCAAATAAATACAGAAATCTCCTGTCAGAACAGACTTACATCGCTGTTCTTCAAAAAAGAAGAACTTATTCCTACTGTGAGTATTGAAACCTCACAATCTTTTTGGAACATTTAATTGTTATTTCACAACACTTTTTCACTGGATGAAAGCAAAACTCTAGGCACAGAAAGCCAGGAGAGCACAAATAAAGAAAGGTACAGGTTTTGGCTAAGTGAAAATACTAGATTAGTCCAAAATAAAGCCAGTAAAATCATAATGACATAGAAAAATATTGATCATTTTCATCAGCTTAGCAGCTTTGTCAATACTGGCATTGCCTTGTTTTGAATAAAATTTGCTATTTTCAAGGATGTTAATTCCAGTAAAATGAGATTTTAGTGGAAATATTAATGATGGACACAAAATAAGGCTGTCTGTTTCTATACACGTGAATTGATTTTCTTAATACATATAACCTGCACCATGAATCAAGATATTGAAGGTGCAATTAGAATGCAGTTGAGCTCACAGCTCTACTTCAGATTAGAGTTAAAAGGTCAAAATGCCAACTATCAATTTGCCCAGATTGCTTAAGTAGTTCCCAGATTCTTGCTCCTAAGAACCTATAGTTTCAAAATTGGTAGCTGTTTTTAAATCACGGTTATTCCAGTTGATAATGATTATGTGATGTGGAAAACGATTAAGAACTTTGAACCTTCAGTAATGAGGATTAATTTCATAAGGATTTTCAATTTTCTTATGTTTAAGAATAATATTTCAATAATCGAGTGTGCATTTGGAAAAAGAAAATACTTCTCAATCTCAGAGCACATCTCACTTGAAAGACTATCAGCCCTTTGCAGAAAATTAGAACTAATTTTCTAACATAGATTGCAATTACCTGGCAGAGGAATCAAAGCATAAAAAGTAATGTTTTCAAAAATTCAGAGTTTTTATATCATGTTTTCAAAAGAAAAAGCTAACATCTAAGAGTTTAAAAACCATGGAATGTAGTTTGGTTCTACTTCTGAAAAATCAGTTGTGTGTTTCACTCTTTAAAATATGTATAATAAAAGAAAATTCAAAAATTAGTCATAGCTAAAATTCCTGATGCACAGTTCCCAGCCACAAGCACATTCCCATCCTGTTACAAAAATTTGCTGATTATTCTCATTCACTGGTCTTAACAAAGTTTACTTTGCTAACAGTCTGTATAACTTCACTTTATAAGCTTACAACATAACTGGTGCTTATGTGCTCCTCGCAAATAAACAGAAAAAAAGCACTATGAACTACATACTACTGCATACATGAACTAATTCTACTTTTCCAGCAGAATGGATCTAACTAGGTCCATCTTAACTGTACCACAGAAGTCCTCTCTGACACAGTTTCATCTTCCATCTTAGCAAAACTTGTAAAAGAGTCACAGAGCTTTCCTTCTTTGAACATTGGGTTTGCCACCCTCTAGAAAAAAATTTTTACTACCTGTTTTTAACCATTTGAAGTTAGCCAACAAAACCTTTTTGTAATATTAAGAATTCCTTTGTAAATTCTGGTACTTAGTTTTTGAAGCATGCAATAGTGCCACCATTAGTCAGTGAATAAGTAGCATGATAAGAAAAGAATCTTCTATGTGATCAAACTACATGCAATTCAATGGGAACTAGCACATGAGTCCCATGCAAAAATAAGACCAAAAACCTCTGAAGAACATCCACCAACTCAAAGACTGTTCTCTACGGAATTTAAGGGCTCTAAGCAATTTCATATCCGTATAACATTTAGGTGTTATCATATCTAGGAATTGCAGCAATATCTGTCCTTGACTTCTAATTTTCTTTCAGACAGTCAGAAGTAACAGTTGATCTGCAACACAGACTGTTTTATTCTCAATTATTTCTTCTATGCCAACATATTCAGTGTTGTTTTAGTCCATTACTGCTTGGGTCTGACAAAGATCACCCATCAGCAGCAACTTTGGCAGGACATGACATTATTTCTGAGGGTCAGAATCAAAGCATGTTACTTTTATAGAATTCCATTAACATCTCTCTAAAAGCAGGGCTTTCTCATTGCAATTCTGCTGAAAGCAAAAGATCTACACTTGACCTGGCCCTATTCTGATTATTTTTCAGGGTGACTCCTTAGAAGATTTATCATAGCACTAAAAACAAACTGTAAGACATGAGCTACACTATCTGTTCTTCACCATTGCTCCTTAAAAATACACATTATTTGACTCAGCACTGAACTGATCAGTGCAAGAAGCCTCCCTGGATTTTTTAGAAGAAAATCTTCATTAAGAAAACTCTATCTACAAAGATATTACTTCATCTCTCATGACTATCAAACTAAAAAAAAAAGAAATAGCACTATATTTGTCACAGAGGAAAACTCCAGGGGAAATTCCATTAGTTTCTACCCTGTTTTTCTCCTTCATTAAGTCACTTAGTTCCACTTGTTGCATCAGATCTTGCCTGACTCGCATTTTTCAAGAAGGACTTAATTTCACAAGTGCTTGTGTAGTGGCATACATTAAAAGTAAAGGTATTTAACTTTAGTATTTTGTGCCGCTACCTAGTAGCATTATCCAGTTACCCAAATAAGACACCAGGTTCCATTCATTCACTCAGCATCCTTGAACAGAATTAGTCACCAAAAAGCATGGGTAAAATTTCCTCCATCCTTTTTTGTGGTTCATTTGATGAACTGAATATCAATATGTGTTAAATTCTATTGAATCCACTGAGCATAACAGTAATCCCATTCTACCTGAGGCAATTCTATTCACAACAGCAATACTAAACAAGAACTATCAGTAAGAATTTATTAGTTAAGAAAAAAAGAACAAGAAATGAAAAAGAACACATTTAAATACAAGACTGAAATTGCTTGAATTTGTGCTCTAGATTTTCATATTTTTAAGAACACTGCCATCTACTGAGGGTCTCACAAGCCTTCACAGCTCAGCCACAGAGCCAACTCTGATACACATCCTTAATAGCACTCTATCATCCAATTAACCATCCTACTTGTTTTCCAGATATTAATTATTGCAATTATCAAAATTTCAAAGCTGATGCCTTAGTTCTGATACACAGAGTTGAGATGCACCAGCAGCTAGTTGCAAACCCACTTAGCATAGCCCTGGATGAACAATCTGCTTTTATTTCAATTTCTCTGCGTGTACGTTAATTATTCAAATATTTTAAAAAGACAAAGGAATATAATGTAGGCAAGTTACTTGTTTTGATTCCCTGTGTGTATGGGGAGCCTGACAAAGCGATGAGAATCTAAGTTACTCTGTAAGTTTATGGACTGATAGATCAAAAGGGTCAAATTGTTCTGGCTGCTGGATATATTAGCAACATTTCAACAGTTGTCAGTGGGCAAGTTCAGTTCATTCTTTGCTACCATTCATCTGATTTTATAAAGATATCAAAGCCCAGCTTACTCAAGATTGCAAACAAAAGCCACGTAGGCAAGATACCAGGTACAGGTAAAATAGTTGACTGTTCTGAAACAAATTTTGGCTACTGTGTTACAGATAGAAAATGTAGTATACAAAAATATATGGTAAAGCAAAGTCCCTGGAATTAAAAGGAATATAAGTGATGAAGATATTGAATAATTTCTGGGGCTTGCATTGCTGGTGTACTTCAATATTAAAGAGATGTAGCCAATGCAGTTTGTGCTTGGGAGTTTGTGGTGTCTCAGGGTCAGGCAGTTTTAGCTATAACCATAATAAATGAGTGTGCTTTTCACTAACATGCTCCAGAACCCATTCATCTCCACACTAAAAATGTCATGATTGCACATGGCTTCAGCAGACTTTCTCAGAATGAAAAGAAAGGTGAAAAGTGCAGAATGAGAGTACTCGAAATGGAGACGAGGATACCTCTCTGTATTTAAGCAGCTTCTGTGCCTGGGTACATAGAGTATGTATGGTGCACCTACAGGAGTCTGTGTTCTTTTAACATAGGGAGGAACCACAACACAGTTCCTGATCATAGATACGCCATTGAGGGTAGTAGCAGAAGTGTTCACACATGCAATTTATACAACTAAACAGAGCTTTAAATATTTAACTAATTATAATTTATTTGAAAGGAACAGTAGTAATTTTTGCCAGTTAGCAGCCATCTTAACCAACCATCAGAACCACTATTCTTATTTTGTAATGGAACTTAGAGGACAGAAACAAGCTGTTTAAAACAGCTTCATAGTTATACCAGAAACAAAATTAGAAGTAACTTTCACCGGCCCCATTCCCTTTTCTCTACTTGAGCACAGAAATGAAGAGGATTTCTTATTTACTTCATTTTTTCCTCATGCATACCCTGAGGAAACAAATGACCTCACTTAAGAAAGTGGAACTATTCTCTCCCCACCTTGTTCCTTGGGTACAACACTATATTTTATAGTAAAAATGGGACTAACATCTTACTCTTGCCTTTGCAGCATCCTGGAACCCAGATCAACACACTGCATCAGATGGGTGTGAGTGCTTCGTCAAACCAATATCCATGAAATTGTAACTGTTCTTATCTGATATGACAGTGGAATTTTATGCTGCTACTGCCAGAACTCCACAGTAAATTCTACCCTTTTCTAATGCGGAAATATTAACTAAATCTCAGAAATGGAGCTAGAGAAGAGTAGCAGACAACCTATATGGCTCATACTCACCTGAGAGTGTCCCTCTCTGTACAACTTGGGCAGCAGCCTCACCATAACACAGACAGCACCTGGATTTACAATGATACAGTCCCTCATTTCCCACCTGCAGGAAAAAAAACATAACAGTACCATTAACAGCATCAAAGAGGGTTTGTCCAATGTTCCAGCAGAGTACAGCTTAAAATCGCCTGGCAGTAACAAGGCTCAGGCTCAGCATTCTTAGCAGTAACTACTCCAGGCACCACAGGTTCAGCAGGATCAGAGAATTATTTCTGGGTGCACCTCTGAATTGGAGTTGTGATGCACTCTGTCAGAAACACCTGCTCCAAATAGACTGAGAGGAAAGCAAAGACAACACCTAACAGACAAAATTAGGCAGGAAAAAAAAAAGTCTCAATGTGCTTTAGAGGAAGTATAAAGAGTTTAAGTAAAAGAACAGGCATTAAAATCTTGGACAAGGGATATAAAGGAAGATAAAATTATTATTAACACCTGTTATTCTGAATGTCTTAGAACAGCAAGTAACACTGCCACACAGTGACAAACAATTCCTACTGCACCCTCAAGAAATAGTACTTCAAAAACAGTAGCTCATTTGCTGTGTTTTCTGCCCCCTTTAGCAAATTCATTTTCAGCTTAAGCCTGCTGTAATCAAACTGACTTCCCAAAGCCTGTAATTTATCCATCTATAACACTAAAATAAATTGCCAGGCATTGTATACAGTCTAACAAACAGCAAATTTTCTGAAGACTTGATCACTGAAGAAGTGCAGTTACCTCAGAATCCCATCATTCCTTTGAAATATGAATTTTATTTCTGATATGCCACATAGCAAATATAAAAGATGACCTACCAAATCATAAACATCAGACAAGAAAGTAAGATCACCCTTTGAAAAATAAATAAAATCATTAAACAGTTAAGTCTTTGTCATGGTTTTCTTTTCAACACTGCCTGGTAGGCTTAGCACTATTTTGAACACAGAACAAATTGGGAAAATCCATAGCCAAACCAGTACCAAACTCATCCTGTCAGCACTTACTCCTTCAAGAATATCAGATCATTCTATCACATCAGTCTTATCTCTGTCCTTCTCTGTGGTTTTCTGAGATATCTTCATTTACTGGCTTCTATCAGTAGAAAAGCTGCCTCCATTTACCAACTTGTCGCTCCTACAAATATCCCAGTCTCAGGGTTATCCAATAGCCAACTAATCCAACCAACTACTCCCTTCACCCCCACACTACTGGTGCATTCCCATATTAAAGTGATGTAGCCAATGCAGTCTCTGCTTGTGAGTTTGTGGTGCCTCAGTTTCAGGTAGTTTTAGCTACAATCATAATAGATCATTACTGCTGTGTGGATCCCAAATACACTCTGCAGTAGTCATTACTTAAAAGAGTGTGGGACCTGGGGATAAAATGAAAAGCTACAAAATGCCATTAGCACAGTCAATCCAGCCAACAGCAGCTGCAGCAACCATTCTGCCAGGGTGGACATGAGAAGCATCTTCCCTCCTAAAGCATGGTCAGTCATACTAACATAGCTTGCAGCAAGCATTCTCAAATCACCTTTAATAAAAGGAAAAACAGAAGATGGTTAAAACATTAACACAAGAGCAGGAACACAGGGGGCCATTTTTCACATGGGAATGAAAGGGTGAATTCACATTACCCAACAGCTCATTGGGTGATGAATGGTGTAAGGGGCTATGAATATTATCCAGTATAAATGCTAGCTCTCCCATGTCTGAGACACAGCTCCTAGAACTACCACATCACATCCTTATCCCCCTCTTCAAGGCATGTTAAATCCATGTCACAGGACAGGGCTTTGCAGGCCACCAACACCGACTGCGCTCAAGTTCCTCCTTTCAATTTGCTTAGCTCCCTGCTGAAGGTTTCAGGAGGAAGTGAGTGCAGAGTACAGCTGTGAGGAAGCTGCTTTAGGGGAACTACAAGCTTGCAGAAGCTCTGAGAATGTGATTTCTTGGTTTTATTTTCAAAAAAATTACTACTGGAGAAGTATACATTCTGTACATCATGAAAATTGACAGTTCGCCAAAATACATTTGGCCTTGTTTGTATATAGTAATGAGCAAGGAATAGTCTAAAACAAAGGTTGAAGGAATCACCTATTACAAGCATTGAACTTAACTTTTTTTTAAAACTGGAGTTCCAATCAGAGACATTTTTGAGAAGAGGACTGCAGACCTAAGAAGGGGTTTAAAATCTCAAAAAAAAAAAAAAAAGAAATTATGAAACAAATAATTCAGAAATGACTTAATAGCTGAAAGCTACACTGATTTCTGGTATAGCCTTTCCTTACTGCCATACTCCATTATACCAGTAATGCCCATGCCCTTTTTCATTTTTCACGATGCTGTACAAGTAGATGAATTGGCACATGCACATGGGGGCACACACGAATAGGGGAGCATTTAAAACAAATTTAAAGCTTCTGTTTTTAATCAGATGACTGGATGACATCTTCCCATATCATTAAAAAAGCCAAAATCAATTGGGGAGTGCTGAGAGATTAAATGCTAGCTTCAAGTCTCAACAACCCTTTCCTCAGAATCCAGTCCTGCACACACACTGCATATGCCAGAACCTTCAGAACTAACTGCATAACTCTCAGCCTTTTGCATCCCACTGCTCCACTAAACATTAATGCTTACCATTATTCAACCTTTCAAAAATATATGATTTTTGATGTCCTGGGATTTGGGACTGTATGACTAAATTGTTTGTTCTAGGGAAATTTTGCCACGCTTCACCTGTTAGCCACCATATAAATTGCAGATACTAGTCTTATTATATTGCCTGTAGTAAATAAAAACTTACTTCTCTTCGAAGTTTCCCCATAACCTACAAGCAGAAGTAGGTAATTCAGTGACTGGTCTTTTGGAAAAAACAGGATGTTCCCCTTGAGCTTGAGTTCCATCCTGATCATCTCTTGATGCCTCACCCATCTCTGACTTTATTTCCTTGAAGTAATTCTCCAGATGGAGGGTTCCTTTGACCATATGATCAAGAAAACTCAGAATCCATATACAGTTCTTCAGCCATGCTGGGAAAGGTTCTGAAGAATAGAAAGCTGCATCCAAGAATTCTGCAAATGTCCTTGTCTTCTCAAGGCTCAGAGGGATGTGCCATTCTGTGTGTGTCCAAAAGCAGCCAAGTGACCCAAGATCCTCTGCCATCTTTTCAAAGAGGCCATTCCTCTGAAAGAAGTTGCTGTTTACTGGGTCCAAGTGCAGAGCCGCTGTTATCCCTTGAAGTGTATAGAAAACAAGCTCCAATATGCAATTTTGTCCAACTGCTGTCCACAGCCCACATGGAGGATCTTGCAAAGCTCCTTCCATGTCTGAGAGAAGAGACAGGAGTCCATTGAATCCACTGCAAGTTCTGAATGCCGAATGACTTTTGGGACTGTACAGTATTCTTAAGAGTGACTATAAACATTGAGAAGAAAGGAAACAAAAGAATAACTTAAAATAAATGGCAAATGTAGAATATTTTTAAATCACAAGTTCTTTCTTGTGTGTGAAATTCTTTCAATTAAAATTCACTATCAACAAAAAATCATTAGTTGCACCACAGTGTAGCATTTCTCCTTTTACCTTTCTCCTTGTATCTATAAAGTTAAGTATCCAAGATCAGAACATAATCTCAAGAGAAAATCCACGTAGGGAACCTCTGAGACAGGGAATAGTGTTCACAGGAATAAAGAAAAGAAATCAAGTTGTAGATCCTCACTATATGCATTGTATATCCTATCTAATTTGGCTGGAGGTATTGTTTAAGACCTTTGCCTATTCTCTGACCAATCTTTTCAAACTCCCCAGAAATCTTGCAATTGAAAAAAAAAAAAAAGGAAGAACAAAAAAAGCCCTGAAGTCAGATCCTGAGACAATTAAGTCCACAGGTTTTCTCTATTTTCACAGAGCTTATATCAGGTTATATGTTAAGTGTTACTTGACAATATTACACAAGCATAAAACCAATGTATTCCACCTGCAAATTTTTGAGGCCACAGGTTTGCCATTGCAAAACAAATCTAGCAAAGTCATTAAGAACTAAAGCAGTGGAACAACAAAAAAAAAAAATCGAAAACAAAAAGTTGCCGGAATACAGTCTACTGTAATTTATCCCAGTTTTTTCAGGTGTTCCACTATTTGTTTTGCAAAGATGATGCCCTTTCAGGCACCAGAGATGTTCCAAATGCCAGGCTGCATCTTTTCACATAGGATGAGATCATTTTAAATATACAGTTTTCTTACAGATACTCAGGGCAGGAGATTCACCTCACAACCTGCTCAAGAGAACAGTTCTAACAAATATCTCCCTTTAACAGGATCTATGACTGCAAAAAAAAAAAGTTTCTAGAACAAGAGGGGTAAGGAAAACACCATTACTGCCATTCAATTTTGTATGATAATGTGTCAAACCAGGCAGAGAATTCTGAACAGGGAGTAAATTTAATAACTCAGAGTTGAAGTTATCAGGATGGCTTTAACACATTTCAGAGAAGGTCAACAGTAACCACATTTCCTCCAGCTCTAACTCAGTTAGAATTTAATCGCTTATGAGTTAGTATTCCTCTATCTTTAATCTATAAAACTGATGTCTGCTGGAAACCCCCTAACTCAGTTAACGTTAACAGAATTTATTTCACATTCCATTATTTGTTATTCCTCATAATTGTCTACGTGCCACACTGGAATACGGCACTCCTAATTACATCTGGGCTCAGGCTTTAACAGCTAAATATATATTAGCAAATCAATCTGAATTTGTGTATAATGCAATCACAGTCCCAGTAGACGCAGATAATAAATTCATTTGCTTACATTATGTTTTAATATAGTTATCATCTGTCAGAATTAGACACTGAAGCTGCATTTATTTTCATATTAGTTTGGACACTGTACTCAACTTCTACATAAATATTAAGTTTACTTTTTCATATCAAAGCTATAAAAACAAAGATGAAACAAAGTTTAGGTAACATGGTATTTTTATCACAAAAGCAGCTGCTATATTGTGCTGAAAGGTGAATTCCATTTACATTTAATAAAGAAGGTAAACACTGATTTAGTTTCATGCTAACACCACTGCCTTTCAGTTTGCTGTCCATGAACTAAATGAAATTAAAGCATGTGGATTCTTTCCCCTGCTTCCCTAACACTGGGGTACCCAAGAGATTACCAAAATAAGGACAGCAAAGCTACAATCTTGGAAGTGTATGAAAATCAAGCTCTTAACCTCATGCCTGCCTACCCTGTCCCCCCATCTTATTCTTCTACCTTCTCTCACATCCTCTCTCTACATCTCCATTTCATTCACATTAGATTTTTTCTCTCTCACATTACTTAGCTGCACCTACAACAACCCTAATATTTGCCACCTCTGTTTCTCTGCCCTGCATTACTTAAGTCTTCAAAATACTTCACTCTGATACTGAGTGAAAGTGCTGACCGCACACACACACATGCAGAAGAAAACAGAGGAACAGATCTAGCAGAATCAAAAACTAGTTCATAGCTTTTTCCTCTTCTGCTCTTACCATCAGCACTAGGGATAAGATTAGAAGCAGTTTGGCACAAGCCAAGCAGTTTCCAAAAAAAAAAAAACAAAAAAAAACAATAAGCAACTTAGAAGCCATGTGAATTACCTTCAGCAGATCTAGTTTCAAATGTAGCTCCCCTTGAGTAGAAGAACAAAGTGCTCCAATAACAATGCTCATATATTCCTCATAGTTGATGACTGATAGCTGCTCCAAGATGCTAAGAGTAGCACCCCTGTAGCACTCATCATCCAAAAATATCTTGATATATGGCACCATTCCATAGTCCTTTAAAACAACTGGGGACAAGTAAGGTATCATTTGTTACTTAAATTATCATTTACTTTTTATCCATATTTTCAGTGTACGGTGCCACATTTCTACAAATACAAAAGAGAGTCGAGAAAGAAGAGCAAGTTATACTGAAGGACACAGACTGAAAAGCACAAGTAGGAATAAAATGACTGGATGACAATGGTCTCTAATCATTAGAAGTAATAGTTTTCCAATACAATACTGCATGAAATAATGCCTAATTAGATTTCAGATCAAACATTCCCCTAGTTTATGAAGGAAACTTGTTTGTAAAAATACACTCTCACCACGCAGGTTGAATATGTGGATTTCGGTATTCAGAAGATCCTTTTCACTCCTGTCTTACTCTTTTCCATAAGAATGCCCACACAAACCTCTACTGAGTGTGCCTAAACTGTGTTGTATCTAAAGGAAAGCTAAAAAAAATGAAGGGGGCAGACTCTAGCAGGGTCTGTCATGATAGGACAAGGGGAAATGTGGTTTCTGACTAAAAGAGGAGAGATTTAGATGGGATTAAAAACAAGGTGGTTGTTATTGTTTTTTTGTTTGTTTGTTTTTAAATATGAGAAAGGTAGTAAGGCTCAGGCACAGGTTGCCCAGAGAAGTGGTGAATGTCTCCAAGGACAGGACATCCAAGGTCAGGCTAGATGGGGCTCCAAGCAACCTGTTCAAGCTGTAGATGTCCCTGTTCATTGCAGGTGTGGCAGACAAGATTACCCTTAAGGGTTCTTTCCAACTCAAACAGTTCTATATTTTTATATATACATAAAATTCTGTATATGAGCGTGATCCAATCCATGCCTGATCACATCAGGATTTCAAATACTAGATAACATGGAACAAAATCTGGTTAAACAATCATTACACAAAACTCACATGCACCGTTTTGTTTTTCACAGCTAAACACCTTAGAGGTATCTACATGGAAGGAAGCAGAGCAACTACTACAGTAAGGCTAACTGTGGAGAACATGGTATCTTTACCACATTTCTTCCTAGAGCAACATCTCTCACTGAAGCACAAAAGCCAGAAAATTCGTTTGTGCTTCTTAAGAAGCATTATGACCACTTATCATAAAGTATCATGAAGGTCATGAAGTCATGCATCATTTCTTACCAGAGTTTCTCACACATCCCACAGTAAGGGCAGCCACCATCTTCAGCATTACAGCATTTAATTCCTTATCAGTGCCTTCTTCCAGACCAGGCAGAGAGGTTCCAGCTATCAGTATATTGTTAACAACAGAAATTACATAAGATTTAGTTAGCTGTAGCTAGAGTATCTTAAACCAAAAAAAAAAAATAATAATAATACTACCAACCCTCCAGCAAATTCTAGTTCTATCTTAAATATTACTTACAGGCTACTTGAACTCAAAGGCAAGCAACAAAACACAGACACGGCAGGGTGCAATGATTAGGATGTAATCTGAGATTGGGAAACACAGGTCTGACTCTATGCTCTGCATCTCACATCTCTTGCATAACTGCAGAAAATACTGATAATAACTGTTTTTACTTCCCATTTATAAAGCTGATGTAGTTGCCTTTTTGGTGATACCTAGCAGGTACACACATGATCAAAAGAATGCTTGGGCTTCTGAGCTGTAAATTGGTAAAATATTGTAGCAACAGGGAGTACTTAAGTACACAAACTGAAAAGTAGAAAACAAGAACCCCATCCATGTTTATGCATGCTCAAAGGCAAACACTTCCAGGATCAAACAGTGTAAGTGAAGTTTTTTGTTAGATCTAAAGAGTTTGAAGTTTGCAGAATAAATTTCTGGAAACCAAGAGAGGGAAGCAGTGACCTCTTCACAGTGTTCTCATCTGCCCCTCTTTATTCACGTATCCAGTGTCATGAATTACCTAGCTATTCAGTCACTCATTCTGTACTGTTTACATCACCAAGCAATCTAAGGCAATAAAATACATCAACTGATAAACGTAAGATAAATACCACAGTTCTTGGCAACTTATCTTGACATTCCTTATTTAAGAACACTCTCAAAATATTAGTTCTCTGATATCAAGAACACAAATCTGTTTCCTTACAGTTAAGAGAACCCACACTGTAGAATTCATTCACTGTTGCAATTCATATTCAATGTACTGCTTAAAATAAATGCATAAAAATGATTCAGTTTTGCTTGCTCCATTAGAAGTTCAATCTAGTACTTTGTGTCTTCTTAACTAAATAACAATCATACCGAAATTTAAATGAATTCCCCAATTCATACAGCACAAAAAATTTTATCACACTTTATATGAATTAGCAGTTAAAAAAACCTTTCAGATACATAAGCGTATACAACAAATCAGCTAAACTCAGTTACCACACCTGGACTATTACCTTCCTGTGAAACAACTATATAGGACATAACTATATCAGATGACAATGGGTGGCAGTAATTGTGATTAATATACGGCCAAAATTCAAGAAGCCACCTTCCATAATCAGTCCTCCCAGCAAAGCGATGTTTTCAAAGGAACTAAATACTTCGAAAAACTTTCTATACTAGCAAGTTGTAATCTCAGAGAACTCTAAGTCATAATCAGTTATAGAAGCATGGGATGAACCCTCCAGAGTAATTTATTGTACACTGGTAAAGAGCAGTGCATGAACTCCATAGTAAAGTGCACAGAATGACATACAGTTAAGATTTCAGAGGCCACCTTTGTAGGGCTTCACATGACAGAAACATCCCAATTTTAAACTTGGGTCAGTTGGCTTCCAGACAAATCTAGCTACTTGGTATATAAAATGTACAAATTAATTGCAGAAAGATGCATTCATTCCTATTGATATGCCTGCCTCCGCAATCATCATGAATGAGTTAAGTTGTACCTGACTTCCTTAAGATTTTGGCTTGCTTCCTTAGAAGTGCCAGCAGTAGGCCTAATAGCCCAGAGTCCCGGAATATGTCACTGAATAGCAGATCCTTCTTGGTAATGCTGAGAAGGCACTGGAGAGCTGTCAAAGTGCAGAAAGGCACTACATTTTCCTTTATCAAACACTGAACCTTCTTCAGAATTTCATGGGGAATGTAGGACAGGTCTAAAACGATTGACTCTACCAGTCTGAAGAACTGGACCTGGACTGGATGAGGCTTGAAATGGATTATGTCAATAAACTGGTTGATAGGCTGCAGTGTCCATTCCAGAAGAAAGAAGTTCACGGTGTCCCAGGCCCATATGGTACCAATTGCTCCTAAGACTGTTCCACACAGGTGCTGATCATTACTTTTCTGAAAAATTGACTGCAAAACCTGAAAAGCCTGGAGGTTCTTGACTGTCATTCCTGCAAGACAAACAGGTGAGATACCCTTTTCGTGTGTGTTCTGTTTTTAAACATCCCTGCTATTTAAACACTGCAATTACAATGCTTAATCACATCTGAGACCAGAAACAAGATTCACAGACATCCTCAACCCGAAATTAGACTTCACAGCTGAAGATCAGTTCATTTTTGTGTCATTCAGGCTTCTGTAACATCCACTGATCTATGTGCTTAATATTATCTCATACTCCTTCCTCCATCTAAAGACATACGACAAAGTTTCATTTTACAACCCACCAACATTGCCACACATATATACTGTACCAGAAGACCGTGTCCACTCATAATCAAACTGAGGTAATTGGGGATGTATAATATTGCCAGAAACTTTCAGTTCAGTTTTCCCACAGGTTGTAAGGCAAGTCAGCATGTCCAGAATCTCATTCAGATAGGGATCTCCTTCATTTTGCTGCAACCCCTCACATCTGGCAACAAAGGTTAGGACAGTCACATGTAAGAACAGCCTTAACAATACAAGGTTTTTTGGACAAATCACTTGGCCCATTTCTTTCTCCTCATTTATTTAGTCATCTTTTTGCTTTGTTTAGCCATCCTTGAAACAGTACTTTCACACCTTGGTGGAACATTCTGAATCAGAACAAAACTTTAAAAAATGAAACAGGAAAATGAAAAGTGGCAATATAACAGTTCCCTGAAGATAAGGATGATACACTTTAGAAATCAGTATACTTTAATGTACTTTAAAAAAAAAAGTTAATTCTCACAAAAATAGTGCCTATTTTCTTAACTAAAAACCACAATTTTATGAGAAATCAAAAGTTACAACAGACACTTCCCAGGGCTTTTTCACAACTCAGGCACCAGTTACATTTAAAAAGTAAAGGCAGACACATGACCAACAAGGGCAGGTATCTCCTGCAATAACTAATAGAAAGAGCTTACTCTTTAGGAAGAGAAAAGCACTGTATTGCTTGAGCATTGTGAATCAAATATAAAACACAGTATGTCTCTCCTCTAAATAGTGAAATTAGCTGAGCTCTGATCCCAGATGCACCATAGTTTAGACCGAAGAGAATGCCTGTCAAAAGTCTGATACAACTGTTTTTCATGCCATCCTACTCAGTACTGCATAGAGGGAGGATAATTCTCAAGGAAAACTGCAGTATCTGGGTATGGTTTAGAGAAAGAGCAATAGACACTGGAAGTTAGGAAAATCAGAAGAAAATATTTCAAGCTAGGTAAGAAAAAAAGATTAGCGAAGGAAAAACCGTCCACTTTCAGTAGGGAATAGTGTGATCATCAAGATTTTCTTTGAAAAAAAAATTCTAAGCATCAGACAAAAAGAAACCTGGCACTGTTCAGGAAAATAGACATTGCAATCTTGAGCATCTGCAATAGAAATTGCAGCCTTGAGCATCTGTATACTCTTTTCATCTTTGCAGCCTACATCAGTTAAAAAAAACGATGGACCTTACTGACAAACATCAGATGCCTTCTCTTATATCATTAAAGCTTTATCAGAAATACCCATCTCTCAGCACAACCTATTTATAAGGGAAAGTTAGACAATCCATGGTAAATAAATGCTATTATAAAAAAGGAGGAAAAACTTGATCCAATTGTAGGTGTCATATTTACTGCCCTGCAAAAAATCATCAGAAATAACACCTTTAGACATCTTGGGATTCATCATCAAAACCACATTCCCCTAGATTCAACTTACAAAACACCTCCTATACCCTAACACTTAGTCAGGGACCTAAGTTATTTTGAAAGTTTGAGTAGTAGAACAAGAACAGACAGTCAGAAAGGAAGCAACAATCAATGGGAACAAAAACATGGAAGTGCTTTTCTCCTTTAGTAATAAACAGTAACAATGCTAGTAAGTGTTTCTGGGGAAATGGCATAATGTACTTTGACACATCAAACTCTGAACTTGATTAGTCAATGCAAATAACAAGAGTAAAAGCTTCTACTTTGTGCTACTGATGAGGAAGAAAAGCAGTGGGAATTTGTTCCAGTTCAAATTCATCTCAGTTCTGAAGAATGAAGATGTAAATTCAGGTGGATTCATGTTTATCTTCTGCACAAATAAAGAGCTGCTTTCTTTCCCTTGCTGATTGTATTCCTGAATTAAGAGTGCATCCTAACTGAAACAAGTGCCCTACATCTCTTCTAATCTAATAACTGATGAAAAACCTTTGCCATGTGTTCAGTAAGTTCCTACCCCACTTACAGACCAACTGCTCCTCTTGTAACCATAACAAAAATTAACTGTATCAGAAACTATAAACTGTTTCCCCTTTCCTAAAATAACAATGAAAAATCCAACATCAGAGTCTTTGTTACTGGTTTTGCATCCAGAGAGAATTACACATGTAGCTAACATTTAAGAACAGACCAGCATGCACTCTGAAAATGAAGTTCTACCACCTTCTGGAAACCCACAGAACACCTCTATACTTACCTCAGTAAAACTTTTAGCAGGAGTTGGTAGCCATCATTACTTTCAAACTCTGTTAACAAAGCTGATGATACAGGATAGGAGTCTTTCACAAAGCACAGGACAATACTAACAGCTTCACACACATCACTAGCAGGTAGCGTATCAGCCAGTTTAAAGAGATTCTGAACAGCTATTTTAATGCAGTCCACAGCTGTGGGGCAGAAAAAAAGCAGCTGTTTAAGAACTGATATTCAAAGAAGTCCAAAGTTACTGATAAAAATTGAACAAGTTTGCTTCTCAATAAAATAAGACATTTAACTCTTTCAAAAAAAAAAAAACAAACAACCACCACCACCAACAAAAAAACAACAACAAAAAAACAGAACATTAAACTTACCTTCAGGCTACATGCAGAACACGTCTGTTTTTAAAGCACACACACATTCCTTTGCTTGACCAGAGAAGCTCACTCTCAAGAACATAAACACCTAGCTCACCCACCCAAATTCACAATCCATGAATTCAGCTGCCTTAGTGGAAGATAAGTGGGAAGCAGACGTATTTGTCACGTACTAAGTCAGTCACATCCTGTGCAGAATTCACAGATGAATTTTCTGCTTAATGAGGCATAGGTATTGAGGCATATGCATTTTGCTCTGAGCAACAAAGACTAGTCTTGTCTAATTTGATGGACAGTCCTTCCAGGATAGCTTCCAAATTACTAAACCATTCAGTACTTAAAACTATTATTCCTCAATCTTTCAATTTAGAATGTTGACAAGCCTCCTACTTTGAATCACATTACCTAAAAATAAATAAATACAAACCATAATACATCTTGTGCTAGTCTACATTAGTGTGACCAAGTGACATGGACCCTTGCCAGTACTTTTCTTTTTGAGTATGTAGGAAAAATCCTCAGTTTCCATATGTCTATAGGCACTAAATAACGTTCTTGCCCAGAAAAATCAAGAGCCTGTGCTTTGAAGTTGACTGAGTACCAGATTATGTAGAAACAAAAATCTATCCTGGAGATTAGTTTCTTGTGAATTCATTCTCAGGGCAACCTCAAGTAAAGGAGAAGCCAAGTTAAGAAACCACACCTTGTAAGTACAGGATGCTGGTTTTGGTCTGAGCCTTTGAAATTGTTCGTAGTACACGGCCTGTAGGTGCTTTCCATGGATGGCTACACTGGTCCCAGAGGGAAGCAGCTGCTATAATTAATGACTGAAGCTTATCAGCTGCTAGAAGTTCCTCTACACCTTGTTCCTCTCTGTACATGTTAAGCATTATCTGGAAAGAAAAAAAAAATAGCTTGAGTAAACACCTTTATAAATGCTTGGGAAATAAAGGCCAGCACTAACCCACAGTCATACACATGCACTGAAAAACAAAACAGCAGAAAATTCTGGGGCACATCACACAGCTTACATGGAGACCACAGCACCATAGCATCAAAGCCCTCCCAAACATCTGAACATGGGTACTGTAAAATGAGAACTGAGTATTGTGAACCAGGTGTGGGAAACAAAAATCTAAACCATTGGTTGCTCCATCCATCAGTAGTTTTGGAGAAGTTAAACGGGGCAATGAATGGGGAAATATAGACATTAAAAAACAAAACACCACAGTGCTTATACAGGTACCAGAAGATAAAATGACAGCTTCTAGTAGGATATCCTGGAGTTTTTCCCAGTTTTAATTACTTTTTTTTTTTTTTTTTCATTAAACACAACAAGATAACTGCATAATCTCAGATTATTTAGTAATTTTCAGACCTAGTTTACTTCTTTCTTTGGTCATTTGAATCACCACAAGCTCCAATCCCAAGCCTAGATAAATATATGAGTACTCAGGGGAAGAAGCTCCCAGAGGGGTATCTCACCTCAACAAGCATCTTCTGAGTTTCATCTTCATTTGAAGTCTCTCGATCACTGTTTTTTTTCAGAGGAAAAGTAAAGAAGAGGTACAGACACTGCAACAGAGCAGCTGGAAGTCCTGAACCAATGATGCTCCACATTGTCCTCTGTGAGGAAAGTGAGGAAAAGAAAAGTCAGCCCCTCCTGAAGCCAGCTGTGCTTTCCTTGTTTCTACACACTAAGAGTAGCCATGAAAGCTGAATCAGCTACTTGCAAATTTTGTTGTTAAGAGTGCACATTACAATCATACCACAGCTCTACAAACTTGCCTAGAAGAAGCAAACACATGATCATGCATTGCCATAGCTGTTCCTAGGACTTTCCACCCCAGCAGAATTACACAGCTTTGACAGATCCCATACACTGTATAAAGATATCTGCAGTTGATAAAGCATGCAACCTGCAAACTAACAGCTAAAATAGTATTAAGACAGAGCTTTCTTTATCATTAGTTGAAAGGAGATACCCTGTAGCTATAGAAGCCTGGAAGGACAGCAGTATGAATTCTCCAAGCCATCCTTGGCTCAGCATAGCAGTAATTTAGCTATAGTTCTTTTATTTTTGTAACTTACCGAATATCTGTACAAACAGTTCTTATTATCCCTTTTATAAGTGTAAGACACTGTTTCTCTGCAGTATTTCTCAGCACTTAGTTTCTATTTCCACTAATGACTCTGTACAACTTAGAGAAGTGGCATCCCAGGGTGCCAGTTTGGCATGCAATAATCAAAATAAAAATCAGCAGCAAACTAAAGAGTGGGGTTTGTGATACGAAGTTTTGTAGAGTCTGTACTACAAGAAACAACATCATTTTATACCTGAAAAGCACAAATCTCATTAGAAACTTCACTCCGTGTGTAACTATAGAGTTCTTTTTGTGACACAGACTAGGTCTATTAGAATCATTTATCTGATTAAGACAAACTGCACAGCTGGATACCAGGGGAGAATGTACTCCTCACACCCCAGTACCAAGCTGTAATGTTGATAGCAGTCTGCATTGAAAGCAGCTGTGCAGACTGCACATTCTGGAGTGCTTCAAAATGACAGTCCAACCACTGTGTTATCAGACAAACAGATCCTTACACCAGTTACCTGCTTACTACGTAAGTTGGAGCAAAAGAGAAGTTAAGAATCAAAGACTAGAAAATAAACAGATTTCTTTCTTGTTTTGCTCATCAGGCATCTGAAAGCACAGAGCACTTCCCTCTTTTAGAAAAGCCTCAACTATAAACCATGTCACGTGCTCTCTCTTACTGTGTACCCAAGGCATGCCGACGCACAAAGCTTTAGGAACAACACAAACATTATAAGATCTATATGCTCCACTGCTGGGGCAGCTACCCAGGCTCTCAGAACAAGTAATAATCCCCTGTAGTTATTTCTCTTACCAAGTCAGACCGTGAGAGCAGATACACTGATTTCAGGAGCAAATGGCCATCTTCTACTTCCCCTTTCTGTTGTAGCAGATGCTCCAAAGCCAGTCGAGCTTCCTCTATTAGTACAAAAACATTAAACTTCAATTCCTTAATGAAAGGTTAAAATATTGCACTGATCTTTTCTTAAGAGATCTAACAAATTTTATAAAATTATATTAGCAAGAGCCTAAGGAGGTGAACGCGAAAAAACATTGAAGGGTTTTGATCCAACACTGGGCTCAGGCTAGTTTATGTAAAATGCTTTTCATAAACTGATGAGCTTCACTGGGAATATCATCTCAGTTCATGAAGTTTGCCAGCTGACTGGTGCAAGGAATGCATAACAGCCACCAGGAATGTCCTGTAGGGCTAGCAATATTTTTCACATTAAAGAAAGCTCTTTGGAATATTAAGTGTAGACTACTCTTTCACTGCATAACAAGATCTGAAAAAAGGTCAGCATGGTATACAAGGCCAGATCTTCAGTGCAGTCATATAAAACCAGTGCTAGCTGACACCTTCTAGAAGATCTGGCTTCCTACACCTAGAATTTTCTATTTTTCTTTCCCTCGTATTAAGCATACCACTGCAGCATAGAAGACAGACAGATGAGAGCAAACTCTCAGTGGATGAGCTACAGGATCATTACCTGCAGATTTACCATTGAGAGTCCTCTTAATCTCCTTCGTCAGAAGCTTGGAAACCTCACCGGCTAGCAGCTGAATGCTAGGGAATACAATTACTCCAGCAGACTCTTCCCAAGCCTGAAATCCAAGTTTGAAAAACTGTTAAAATTTTTCTGATAAAGCATGTCTTTGACAGATTGATAAGTACTAATAAATACACATAAAATTAACATTCCCCCATAAATTTTCAGTGTTGTTTGTCAAATACTTCTGAATGGATTGGTAGAAGCAGTAACACTACAAATACAGCAGTCTACCCAGAACTACTGTTGTGGATGACCCATCCCTGGAGGTGTTCAGGGACAGATTGGATGGAGTTGGATGGAGCCCTGGGCAACCTGCTCTAGTACTGAATGGGGAGGTTGGTGGCCCTGCGTGTGGCAGGGGTGTTGGAGATTCATGATCCTTGAGGTCCCTTCCAACCCAGGCCATTGTGTGAATCATGTAATGCATCTGCCAGACAGTATTTACTTTATTTTCTTCAGTGGATACAATCATAACTGTGTAAGTGTCTGTCATAGCCCCTGTGCCAATAATTATTTGCATCAAAAAGTATGCTAGTGCTTTTCCAAGTTATTTGTTCCTCCTTGTTCTGCTGAGGGCAGACTGCAGAGAAGCTGTTTCATATCTACACAGAGTCAACTGTAAGCAGAGAACAACTCAGGCAATAAGGCAAGCACATTCATTTTGTTTCATTAGAGTTTCACATAATTGTCTTCTCTGAAAGTGCCTCTTTTTGGGAGGCTACATGAGAGTGAAATGCAGGTGCATAGTGTTCCAAGTAATTCATTCTAAACAAACCAACAGCATTATTCAATCACAACATTGCTACTTACAGATCAGGCCACTAGCATTTTGGTTTAATTCTATGGGTGATCATCCTGTGAGTCAGACACTAACCTCTAAAATACAGTCTCCTCTAAAAATGTATTAGTTTTTAACATATAAAGATCTGTATGTGGAAGAAAATCAACCTGACTCTGTTCCAGAATGTCTGCCTTCAGGGGAAAATCAAGCAATGTGATGTCAACCTAATCTGTTCTCTCTTCCTCTTAAGCCTGGCTGTTTCTAGATGTTTAAGATTCTGCCACCAACTCCTAGTCTGCTCTTACCATCTGTCCTTCTTACTCACAGGCTGGGGGAACAGGCAGCAAAGTACAAATTCCCAACTGTTTTACAGAGCATTACGTTAGAATTGACTATGCTGAACAACAAACTGTTTCAATGTAAGGACGATGACATTTCTCTCTGAAGTTTGAGTACAGCTTAATGGAGAAATGCTAAGCTGAAAGCCATCCATGTAATAGAAGATTTTAATGCTTTCTGAGGCACCAAGAGGGAAGATACAATGATCACATTAAAATGTCTCCCAGCCTACTCCTAGATGGCTGACATTTTTCTCTTCTTTTTCTACTTGAAAGAGTGTTGGTGAGTAATGAACCTCCACATCTCAGCTAGCTCCTGGTTAGTTCCTTCTCTACATCGAGTAAGATCCAAACCTCTCAGTGACACCTTAGCACCTGTATGGTTCAGCAAGGAAAGGACAGATGAAAATTCTTGAGGGAGAAAGAGGACTTGCATAGAGCCCGATTAAGTAAGAAGAAGCAGAGTAGTTAACATAACAAAGAGCTTTATAACAGATACAACTTAAAGATGTGCTTCCCAGGCCAAATGAGGGACTCAGCACTAAGTAGGAAGCTGTTAGAAGGACGAAGTAAAGGTCATATGGGAAAGGACATGATGAGGTATACATCTGGTCCTAAATGCCTACAGAGCATCTCAAAGATCTTCTGATAAATTCAAGAAAAGGCAAGGTGAAGAACCCCTCTCTTAGAGCACAAAAGGAAAGTGTTAAGCTAATAAGAAATGTTCATTTTTAATATATTCTGTAAACGTAGTATCCTTTAGAAATTTAAAATAATTACTTCGCTTCAGCAAATCAATTCCTACAACTTGCAATACACTGCTTAGGAAAGAGGGAGTGGGCAGTCTGGAGAAACTATATTACACAGGCAAGCAATCTTAACTGGAATCAATTTATGTCTTAAAAGCACTAAGGATGTATGCTATCCATGTAGCTTCAAGAGAAGGAAAGAAAGGAACTCTGAAAACTGCCCTAGGAAAAACAGAAAGACTACATCCTAATCCAAATGGAAAAGTTGCATTGTCTCAGAGAAATAACAGTGCGATCTGCAGTAAACTACTTAAAAAGTAGATCCATGAAATAAAACAGGGTCTTACTACAGAAAAACGTAACATTATCAGTCCTAACTCTATCCTGAAGAGCCCTATTTGAAGACTGAGAGGAGAACACTGACCCTTTTCAAGGCCATAACTCTGGGAGCTCAAAAAGCTGCAGCGAGCTCACAAGAAAGCCAAGTCTGCCCAAGTACCGGTAGCACCATATGCAGGGAGAGAGAGACTGAGATTCACTTTCAGTGGCAGGAGAGCATACAAACACGTAGGAAGAGTTCTACTGTCCAGATACAGCTCTTGATTCAGAAGGGACACAATTCTATGCAAACAAATTCAGAAGATGAAGTTGTGAAAAGCCTAAGTTTTACTGAGTCATTATACAAAACACATGTAGAACGATTCAGATTAAATGAAAAGGCCACTTCTGAGACTCAAGGTAATGTACTCATTGCCTCTTCAGACCCTTCAATTCCTTTTGTCTGCACTGCCTTGGATCACAGTGAGCTTGCATTCAAACGTAGTAGTTGCCAGATACTACCAGCAACTCAGTCCATTCTGGGTTTGTTTCCATCACATTAATGCCAAGGGGTTACTTCATTCAGCACTGTTAATTGGCATCAGCACCTATAGAATTTTCAAAGCCCTCCATTACACCAAGATTAACAAACTTCACAGGTACATTCTTCACACAGCTGAGTGAAATACTTTTGACTATCTGAAAGTTATTTCTCCTTCGCCACAATGGACAGCAAAGACTTCATAGCCCTGAGTACAGTGATTTCCCTACATACACATTTCAATACATTCTTCATAGTAGCATCATTTATTGTGTCCCACAATGCTGTTACATAAACAGTTACCAACTCTAACAACATTTTTTCCTCACTTGCTCATTACGTTTTAGAAAACAGACTCAGATACACAGGGAATGGATAGGTCTGAGTTCGGTCACCTAAGAACACTGAAAATACGAGTACAGACAGAAAATATGCCATCATTAAAATACAGTTTCATGAAAAACAAACTTATGTTTTCTTTCTGAAAGGTTTACATAACGAGAGTGCATAATCTCCTCTACAGTCATAAATACCATAGGTAATTCGGGAGAAAAAAAACCTATACTACACAGCCACAATACATTTAAAAATAGGACAGATTTTCTGCCTCTCTCAAGATTATGCTGTACTATCCTGTCACTGTACAGCTCACACAGGCAGCTCACTGTATTTTTCACACACTTCCAAAAAAAATAAAATCAATCAATAAGGTTCCAATTGATTAAAGGGCTCTTCTAGTTTCACCTTTCAAAATTGCCATGTCAGAAATCGTTGGCTGATGAGAGATCTAGGAAACACGGCAAAGTTGCTCTTTTACTGAAGTTTTCTACTTCAAAGCTCTTTTCTCTCCCACAGAATGACCTTCCCCTTTTCATGCTGCTGTTTCCTTATCTGTAACACCTCTCTCAAGCACTAGAATTAGACATTAGCACTGCCCCGTTAACCCCAAAATTCCGCTTTCTACACTCAACCCCCCACTTCCCCAAGCTAGCTGCATACCAGTCACATTTTCCCCAGACAAATTATGCCCAGCCTCCACTAAGTAAGAGAACAGTAGAGACATACGTGAAGTAACCTCTTCACAGTGTACTCACCTTGAAAGACACCTTTACCTTCAGCATATTCCAGCAAGTTAGCTATTCACATAAGCAAAGCCATGTTCCACTATATACTTTTTTCATACTAACACAGGTTAGTCAGATCAGGGGTGAACAAGACACTGCATCCTCACCTCAGGCTCTCAGTGAAATAAAAGAGCCCACCTCCTAGCCAGAGGTCATACACTAATCAACTCTGTTTGCAGTTAAGGTGGCTACAAAACATACAGAAGCAGAATCTCAGTGTACATGCTTGGCATCTACATCGAAGGCAATAAGGAAAACAAACCTTTAAGAACAGGGGAAGAAAGTCCAGCAGCCTTCTCTGTTGTTCCTCTGGGATAAGAAATTGAGCCACCTGCTCATATTCTACAAATTGCCTGCATAGAGTCTCCCACTGAAGAATATGACTCTGGGGTAGGTTGTCCTTTCTGTGTGCAGGCTGTTCAGACACTTCTGATTTATTGACATCATCAGGGCTTTGCTCTTGCTGTTCTGCTTCGCAAGATAAATCTTCCAGCTGCCACGTGAGCTCAGCTGCTTTGTCCATACTGAAATCAGAAATGAAGTTAAAGATATTGTATTTACAGTTGACATCATCCCATACTATCCCACTGTCTTGGAAAATCTAGACTTGGATAGTCATAATGAGGAGTCTGTATTTTCATAGGAATGGAAATGCTTGCAGCCACTGATTCTTTTCTACTTCTAATGGCTAAGCACCCTGCTTCTGGACAATAGCATTATCACCTTGCAAGCATATGAACTACCTATCTCCCAAGAGACATACATGTTTTTTTCCTTACACAATTCATATGGGCTTGAGCAGGACAAACTGATAAACCAGGTAGGAAATCCAGATTCTAGATCCAACTTTGATGCTGAGTCAGTCTTCTTCAATTGTCTCAGCTGTAAAAGAAAAAAAACGTAACCATTACCATAATTAAAATGTAACAGAATAGCACAAAAGATTCTGGTTATAAATTTCATTAAGTATGAATGTTAACCACTGTGCACCACACTGTCTACAGCAAGCCGACAGTCCCATAAGAAACCTAAATTTGGATGCAGATACTGATCATTCACACTATAAAGGATGGTAACTCTACCATGGCCTGTACTCAATCCTTCACTAGGAGATGAAGGACAACGAGATTTTCATCACCCTTCAGTGTCAGTCTGGAACTTCCTACTTCAACAACAGTTTGTATTTCACTGCTGTTGTTTTCCTTAATTATCTTTGTCAGAACAACACATCACACTTTTTCTACTCACAGGGCTGACTGTAAGGAGTAAACAGGAAGACACTGTTCCTCATGACTGTGTGGGAGGAACATTTGTCTTATGTTATACTTTGCCCTGGTACAGGATTTCAGCTCACTTGAGTTGTCACAGTCTATTCTGCTAAGCTGTCTGTCTACTCTGCTAAGCTTAAATAAATGCTAAGTAACCCACTCCCATTACCCAGATTCACCTTGATCATTAGTATAAGAAACTCAAAGTTCTTCACAGAAGCAGTCATTTTACAGATGATGAAATCAGGGCAGAGAGGTGAAATGCAGTGCTTCTTGTTACATCACAAGACCAGCACCTGAGCAATGAATCTGAACAGAGCCAAAAATATTTACCCATTTTTTTCCTCTTTCTATTCATAATTTACTTTGCAAGCCTTTCCTCCTGGCTGCACAGCTAAGAAAAGAAATCAGTGCCACTCCTTCACTCCCTGCGAGGAGATGTAGGCCAGAGAAGAACCCTCAGAGGTTCTCTGGGCTGAACAAACCTAGGGACTGCCATCACCCCTCCAGATTTTCCACCATCTTCATAGCTGTCCTTTGGATGCTCTCTAATAGCTTTATGTTCTTCTCATGCTGTGGCACCCAGACCTTGCAACCAGCACTGAAAGTGAGGCCACACAACACAGACAGAATGGGACGTCCCCCCTTGCCTGATGGCAGTGCTGGACCTGGTGCATCTCAGGGTACAGGTGGCCCTTCTGGCTGCCAGGCACACTGCTGACTCATTCAACTTGCCATCAGCCAGAACCCTCGCATCCCTTTCCATGGGGCTTCTCTCCAGCTGCTTGTCCCACAATCTGTACACATATCCAGAGGATTGCCCTATCCCAGGTCTAGAATCCAACACTTGCTCCTTCATGCAGCTGGAGTCTGCCCAGTCCCATGGTCTGTCAAGATCTCTCTGCAAAGCCCCTCTGCCCCCAAGGGACTCAACAGCTCCATCCAATTTAGTATTATCAGCAAAATTACATAGAGCACATTTGGGATCTACATCCAGATCATTTATTAAAACATTCAAGAGAATTGGCCCTAAAAATGGAGCCCTGGCAACTACATTAAATACTAACACACTGAAATCTTTAATCTCTAGAAGTGCTTGAAAGCAAAATGGCACAATAGATACACTAAATTAGATGTCAGAGACCTAATATACTATTAGTCTGTTCTCTCCACTTGCATCTTCTATTTTATATATTCTTAATCCTAATAGTTCTTCCTTGATCAACAGATTCATTTGGGTTTCTAAGTCCTTTACATTTTCTGCTGATCATGGAGGATAACTAATCCCCTGGAGCAATCACCGTATCACAGAGGAATTAAAATATCTTTGGAAATAAGAGTAAATTAGATACTTTGAAAAGGTCTAATCTATTGACTTTCTACTGCACCCCAACATTTGTCCTAATCCTCATTTTAAATTAAGGGCTTCTTTCAGTTTTGGTAAGTTATAACTATCACAATTATAGAAAAAGTGAGTTTGAATACTAGTATTTCAACAAGACACAAAAGTGAAGATATACAAAAGAAACCTAATGCTATCATTCAGAAAGTGGTGTCAGGTAACAGAGAGGAAGTGGAACTTACTCCTGTGTTTTCCCTTTTGTTCTAAAAACAGTTTGTGTGAAATCACACTGCAGTTTGGCTTTGTCTTTTCAGACTGATAACATAAAAGGGAGTAAGGGCTTCACCAAAGCTGGCAGAAAGACAAGTAATGTTGATATTAAAAGCTTAATGGCTGAACAAGCATTATTGTTTTTTTAAAATACATATTTTTAATTAAAAATTATATTTACCTCAGATTTCAACTCCACCAGCAGTTTAAAGGATGATTTAGTAATGCTACTAAAAAAACAAACCCTAACCTGCACCACAATCAAGAATTTTGCTTAAACATTCAAAATCATTTATTATCAATGAAGGGTCTCACAGCAAGATGGTTCACCCAGACACAATGAAGTCTGACAACAAATTTCAGAGTGCCTGCAAAAAAAAAACAAAACTAGGACTGGTGACTCTTGGAATCACACAGCTCACAGCACCCTAAAAATCCACTGAGCAATGCCTCTTTACAACCCCTTTCCTCTTCCGAGCAGCCAAGATAGCTTCCTTATTGAACAATCATGCTAATTTTCTGAAATACTAAAAATAGGGATTCCACTACCTCCCCCCCAAAAAGCTGTCCAATGTTGTAATATCTAAACTGTGGAAAATATTTCATTTCTTTTACAAACTGGTTTATCCCACAAATTCAACCACAAATCCCCTCTTTGTAACTCATACCTTACTGGTACCTCTGAACCAGCATTGTGCCAGACTATCTACTATTTTACTTTTGCACCTCCTAATCACACTCGTTCCTTCTACTGAGCTTGCACTGTCCCATATTTACACCTTTCAGTCCTATGTCTAGTGATCATACTTAACATAATTTCATGAGAAAAAATTAAAAGGCACACTAACAAGATTTATGCCTTGATGTCATCACACTATTTACCTTATCCCTTATGAGGACTGCAAAGATCTTTAAGATGTAGGACTCGGTTTCCTACCCATCATTTCCAGATTCTTTTAACTGTAGATTATTTGAGAAAGGGAATTGCCCTTCATATCTTCTGACACAGAACTTCATACGACAGAGGCCTAATCTGGTTGATGATTTGAAACAAGCACTGACAAAATGCAAAATAAAAAGAAGTCTTAAAACACCTGTCAGCTTCACAAAGGTTGAATACTGTTCAAAGAACAAGTTGCACTTCAGCAGTTTATCTTTTAAGATCATCTCCATAGAATTCAAAAAACATACATAAAAGTGTCTTAAGCTGTCTCTCATGCATTCACTCCTTTTTTTCCTGTTTTAAAAAGTCATGTCTACATATCTATTTGGTAACAGTTTCTTCTCTGACTTGTATATGCCTCTGATGAAGCCAAGAAAGAAGCAGCTCAAGTATCAGTAACACCTGCTTTTGAGGTATTTTGTCCTCCTCACAACTCAAGAGTAAAGAAAATAATTCTATTTAGTCAGACAAAATAGTTGTACAAAGTCAAAGGAACTAGACAAGGATAATTGTATATCTCAAAACAGTAGTTCATTATAAGGACCAAATCTAATTACGTTCCACTATCAGCACCTACAGAAATACTCTGTTAACATTCCTAGAATATAGGATACAAAGAAACAGCTCTGCTTTTTCTTTTAACTTATGCTGCTTTTCCTGTTAGAAGACGATTCTACAAAAATAAACCAGTTGCAAGTCATGCTGCAGTTCCTTTCAATAGTTACATCTGTTCCTATTGCTTTCACAGAAAATTGCATGACATACCTGGGCTCCTAGATCCAGCAGCTCCTCTTACAGTCAACAGGGACATATAGATAAAGAGAGCTGTATTGCTTCTGTCCAATTAGGCACCTTGGTACACATGCAGTAGCTCTCACTCAGCTCTTTGAACTTTCCACTGTGAATCACTTGATGAGCTGCTGCACTTATTTCCTGAGGAAAGCAGAAGTGAAGAAGAACAAATGAACCACATGGTCAGAACCTACCAAGCTCCCAAAACAATATAATTCAGCTGAAATACAAACCTGTCAGGCATTGCATCCCTCTGCCTTGATCAAGATTAACCAGGAATTCTTCCTGAAAACCATATTCACAAAGAAAAGTGTGCAATCATTGTTACTTTTGGTTTTAAATAGAAGGTTTACCAAGCTACTACAGGAACACAGCACCACAAAATTCTGCACAGCTTCTGCACCAAGCACAGTCCTTCCTCAAATGCAGTACTCTTAAAATAAATATATTTGCAAGCTGAGTTGAATAATAGTTTGTGACCTCTCTATGAAGTAGCCACAGCATCTATTCAGATTAAGGGGCAAATAAGCACTTTAAACTTCACTGACAATATAAGGAAGCTCTAATTAGCCATGAGGTGGTAGAAGACTACTTCTCAGTGGTCTGTTTGATTTTTTTGTTCTTCATGGTATACCTGAAAGGCTTTGTAATTTGTTTTAAAGGGGAGATGATGTTTAAGCAGGTTTAAGGAGGAAATTGAGGTATTTCCCAAAACTGCTTTTGCTAGAGAATTTCACAATTTGAAAATCTGTGGGATTGTGATACTGCAGTGCCTAAAACCTTGGGAGATTTTCCTCTTAGTTAAATCCATCAATTTTCTGTTAATATTTCCTTCACTCAAAAAAAGAATTCAGGAAGAAAAAATTGCTTTCCCTTCCAGCTTAAACTCACAGCAGTACTCTGACTGGAAACATTTAATGTTTCCAAAGGTAGAAGTAGAAAGGCCTAAAGGGATTGATTTCCCTGTTGGACATGGTTACATCATGAAAATAATAGGAAGATGCCTGTACAACAAAGTGATGTTTCTTGCATGCAACAATCCTAGCAGATTGTTCTCATCCTTTATTGTAGAAATTTTTCTACAATACAGGCAGTAGAAAAATCATGGCTTTAGTTCATACAGATTATATCAGAAGTTAAGCAGCTCTTTAAAACTGTATAAACAAATCTCTCAGAATCAGAGCAAAATACTCTGCTCCAGTCTGTACAGACAGTAGGGTTAAATTGACCAGGATTTGGAAACACCTGGGGGTGTTCACCCTGGAGAAGGCTCTGGGAAGACCTGAGAGCAGCCTTTCAGTATTTAAAGGGGGCTTTAAGAAAGAAGGGGACAGACTAAGCAGAGCCTGCTGTGACAAACAAGGATAAAGGTTTCAGACTAAAGGGGATATTTCAATAATACAATAAAGGGAAAAGGTGTTGGTTTTTTTTTGTTTGTTTGTTTTGTGTTGTTTTTTTTTGTTTGTTTGTTTTTTACAAAAAGGGTGGTGAGGCACCAGCACAGGTTGCCCAGAGAGGTAGTAGATGCCCTGTTTCTGGAGACATCCAAGGTCAGGCTTCACAGGGCTCTGTAACTATCTGATCAAGCTGTAGGTGTCCCTGTTCACCACAGGGGAGTTGGACTAGATGACCTTTAAGGGTCCCTTCCAACTCAAAGGGTTCTATAATTAAACTAATTATAACTGCATGCTTTTTTTCAAGCAAATACAAGGTCACAATCTGAGCCAGCTACACGCAAGGGTAGTATCTCCAGTGAACATGACAATGGCCACTCTGGTGAGCTCAGCTGAGAGCCACATGCACAGGCCCCCAGGCAGCTTGGGGCACACACCAAGCATGTACCCATGGAAGCTGCTAAAGGCTGTGCCAACATGGCCACTGCTTTCCTACCTTAGGCTGTTCATCTATTAGCCAATACTTTCCTAGCTGCAATCTAAGCCAAAACCTGTGGCAAAATGAATGATAGAAGCACAAAGATACTAAAGATAATTTTAACATCCCAGAGAGAACACATAGTTTTCCTTTTCCCAGCTCATAAGCAAGCTTAAGTGACCCATTTCCCCTTTTGTCAGTTTAAAATCACATCACTTGCAGCAGAACCTCCAGTGCCTTTTGATCAGAGAGCATTATTTTCCAAGAGCCTCCTCCTGCCTTGCATTGCACCCTCCCTAGATGCTGTCTGGATACAGACAGTTGCAACAGCATTGGCAGATCTTTAATCCATGCAGCAGAGGAAGCATCATTTCTCATTTTCATTTTGTACTAACTGCTAATGGAGCTGAAAGTCCAAAGTTTCAACACACTGTCTCACTTAATCTCTGCTTCACTGGAGCAGAACAGCTGTAACCAAATTATCTGCAGTAAAAAATAACACAAAAGGTAACAGCAAGCTAATAGCTAATGCAGTAGGAGGTGATACCACAACTCCTCTCATCAGTTTAAGCCATTTACATTTATATCCCATGCACCCATAAAAACGAGAGGAACAATCCTTACTTTCTTACACATTCCCCACACCAAGTCTGACAGAAAAAGGGCACATCTACACACCTGCATTTGTATCTGTGTGCACAGAAGATAGCACAAGGGACTCCTCCCCTTGGCAAGATTTCAGAAAGCCCACTAAGAACATCTTAGGTACATGAGCTAGCTCTACTAAGAACAGCTATAAGTTTATCAAGTTTAAGTTTATAAGTATCATCAAGTTTATCTCCTTACAGGCATAGCAAATAAAGTTCAGCTCAAGTTGCTGAGACAGTGCGTTTCCTGCTTTGCCAGCAGCCACTGGGCACAGGCCAAGCATCAGGAGCCCTGATGGCATGGCCTCTGCTTGGGTGGGAGTAAATCCAACAGCCTTCTTCTTAGAAGTCGTCTTCTTTCAAATTTCAAACTGCATTCTTTTGTTCCTGGGCATAACTAAATACCACCGAAATTATTCCAGTTAGTAAAATAATACCAACTATTAAAAACACAACAAGAAAACAACCACGTACAGAAATTAATTTTTAAGTTAAAACATTCTTGTTTGAATACTGTCAAACCAAACATTTTGATTAAATGAACAGATTTTTTTCCCTCCCCCAGAAGAATAACATCAAATCTTAAAGTTCACCTGGGAAGTTGCTATTTTCACTAGACGCCACCTACTGACCAGAACTACTTTGTGCAGGAAAATGTTGAAGGCAGCTTGATTAAACACGACATCCACACTGGAAGGGACCTTAGTCTAATTAAGACTGAAGAAGCTGAAAGACTAATGCAGCATATAACGGCATGCCATTTCTCACCCCCCTGTACCTCATATTAACTTTCTACTAGATGGTACAGAGGAATTTTTTTCAGGATTATGAATATTCAAGTTAAAGGAGCATGCTGTAGAAATTATGCAGCAAACTACTTACAAAACAGGAAGTTAGACTCATTGGAAAGCAACAGTCTCAGACAGACTCGGACAAAAATACAGGATGTAATATAAACATACGTTGTTCATGAACTGTTTCCTGAGAAGGTTTACTCCTCTCACCCTAGAGAATCGGCACCAAAGCCTCTCGAGAACACTACATCTCAGAAATCTACCCTACTTCCTTTTTAACACCCTCATTTTCTCTCTGCACAGCCTGCAGCAGCACTTCTTGTCAGAAGTAACAGGAAGCCAGAAGGTCAGGCTAAGCCAATTAAACAAAATTCTTGCAATGCACGTGAGAGTAGATATTTTCCACCTCTGACTGGTCCCCTGCTAACAACATATTTCCTTCCCCCCCCCCCGCCCCTTGTAGCTCCCAATTCTATCTATAAGCTACTGCTCCTGACCTCGCTCTCCTGTAAACCGTACTCCCAGAGGGATTCTGCATCCAGAAGGACTGCTTTCCCACAGTGATAACTACTCAGGTACCTTCAAATAGCTAATAACCGTGCTTAATGAGCTGTCAGACCCTATTCATGGATAAGCCTTGCTTTTCTACAAATATTCTTCTAGCTCTTTGAAGTAGACTCACGTATCTTCTCCACTTTTTACTTCCTTACTTACAAAGGTAATACCACAATTACACTTGGTTGCTAGCTTTTGCGGTCCTACCTAGTTCAGAGCAGAAGCAGAGCGAAGAAACTGATAGGAACATAAGGTTTGCTATCTGATACACTTAAAAACCATCTTTGAAGCTATGTAGCTCTTTGGGAAAAGTGTTTTAATCTTTTCCTAAAGAACTGCTTTTACAGTTTTCAGGTGATCGTTCTAGGCCAGTATATAAAAGGGGGAAAATAAATCAAAGAAGCTCTGCTTAATTTACAGCCAGATTCTACTAGTGGTTTCTTTCCTACAGATAATCTATAATGGTACAGAAAATTGCTGCTTCTGCTACTCAGCAACAGAGATAATGTTAGAGCTGGAGTGAAAGCCAAGCACTATACACATTGAAATATTCTGTTAAAAAAAGTGAAGCCAATAAGAAAATAGTCGTTAGACATACTTTTTTTTTTTTTAATCTTAGTGTATTCAGCAGAACCTGAAGGCACAGCTCACAGCAGCAGAGACTGCTGCCACGTTGAGCTGAGGAGGAACCGGTAAAAGAAGCTACCTGACACAAGAAGCAAGTGTAACAGGCTCCTCAGCAGCTATTTTTCAGATAGGAACCCTTTTGCTATACTACCTTCCTTTCCAGGATGGAGAGTAGTTCAGAGACAACAGCTGAGCAAATTCCTTCTGAAAGGCTGTGAATTAGGATGCCAGTCCTAGTCCCAATGGGTGTCAGGGGCTTTCTCTGCTTGGAAGAATTGCCTCTCTATGTAAATATAAATGTCAGGGCTCTCATGGAGGTCTAAGAAATCTTACTCAGTAATAAGAGTTAAGCTGCACAAAAAGAGACAGCAGCCTCGAGGTGAAACTTAAAACAATTGTTTCATAGCTCAGTGAGTCTGTCATTCATTAGTGTCTGCAGTGTGTAGACGGATTTGCAGTTGTCTGTCTCTTGAAGAAAGCACAGTGTTCTAAGGTCTACCTTGTAGAAGTGGGGAATAAACATGCATTCAGAATATAATCCTGCAAGGTTTGTCTCTTCTTCATGTAAACTATACACCAACAAAGCCCCATAATCTGCCTTCAGAGCACTGACAGCATTACAACCACCAGTGTAACAAAACCTGGCCAGTCAGTCCCATTACTCATGTCTTAGTCTCCAGAGGTGGAGTAGCTCAGCGGTGGGATCCATCTGAAAGAACATAAATCCAGGTGCACAATTAATCATCATCCTGGCTAGGCCAAGATATAGCAGTATTTTTATTTCAATTTAAGTTCTTTATCATTTCCATTAAACCTTTTTTCTTCCTTAATTGTTACTCAGATAAGGAAAGAATAAAGATAAAAATTCAAACAGCCTGCCTTTACCCATACAGACATTCCCGCTAGAGATCCAGAGCTCTTCCTTTCCCACACAGCTATTTCGTTCATACAGACTGTAAATATGGAACGATACCTCACTGCCTTTTGGTTCCCAACCCGTCTTCCGCCGTTACCCAGTTGGTGGATCTCAGAGGCAGCATCAGCAGCCTTAGAACATTCTGAGAAGCGGCGTTGGCACTTTCCCCTCCGAGCGTCACCAGGTGGCAGTACAGCAGAAGGGCTTTCGAGGCCTGCGGCTGCAAAGCAGCTCCCCTTACAGATTCCATTGCTTTCCCTCAGGTCCTTAAATAACGAGATAGGAACATACATTATCGCACAAAATATATCAGTTTTATTTCCTGAATTTACTTCTGGCAATTTGAGCATTTATAGGATTATACTTTCATATTCCTGCCCGTCTTTGAACGGACAGGTTTCAGTTGTGCTCCCACTTGGATCACAGTGGTTTCTTTTGACCTTCCTATTCTGGGGGCGCAGAAGCTGTCAGCATGCAGCAGAGCAAGTAAAAGATTGCGAGTAAATAATGGAGCTTGGTGCAGAAGCTAATTACTTGTACACTTGATCAGCTTTGGCAAATAGCTTAAAAAATAATAATAATCAGGTACATCTAAAAGAAAGGAGTATCTCCCCCCCCATACTTCTGGAAAAAAATAGCAACATTGTTTTGAAAAGGCATTCTGCATTTAAACATCAAATAAAAATGTAAGCAAGGCTAAATAAATCACATAAAACAGAATATCCTCTGACAAACACCATTTGGAGCATATTAAAATCATGACTGTGTTTTTGGAGGGTTCATTTGTTGTTCTTAAGAAAAAAAATCTTGTTCACATAACTGCAATGAGCAGTTCAGGTCTGATCATGTAAATTCAGTAGTACCATTTACAGTGTACATTATTTCTTTACAAGGTGTGAATTCCCCTCACTAACACAAGCTTAGAAACCATCTTTCTGAGGATTTAGGACCATACTACTTTGTGCTATGATATTCCCAATTTTCCCAAGTGCGTTATTTCTCTGCAGACTCATTACACTGCAGCTGTTTGAGTGTATAAACATCAACAACACACACAAGAGATTGTATTTGAGAAGAGATTCATATAAGTACACTGCTAGATAGGACAAATAGGTCTGCTGCACATGCTGATACTGGAGACTGGAAAGGAAAGCTGTGTCATCTTCAAGGAAAAAGTAATCCCTGGAAAAGAGATATTGATTATCAAAATTAGAGCACTTTTATTAGAACTATGTCTGCTCTAAACTGAATGCTAATTTTATAAGAACATAACCCCAAATAAGAGCTTGCCCAGAAATACTGCTATTAAAAAAAAGCAAAAACCTTTTCACATTTCCCAATAAAGTTTTGACCTAGAAGTATTTTCTGGGAGAAATTTTCAGGTGACACTTCTGCTTATAAATAGGACTACTTGTTTTAAACCCGTTGCATTGGGTTTATGCACTGTGGTGCATTTTTCTTCTATGCATCTTGAAAAGAAATTATAGTTTGAACAGTCAGTATTACAGTCTCCAATTTGCAGGTTGGAAAACAGAGACATTTAAAACTGAAGTGATGTGCCCAGGGCCACAGTGCCAAGCAGTGAGAGCCAAAGATATTACTTGGGCCTCCAAGATCTGAGTCCAGAAGTCATTAAAAATTACAATTCAATTTTAACTCATTTTCTTCACCTCTGCTTAAGAGGATTTGAAATAGATAGAAGTATCAGCGTTAAAACAATATAACTTCTCACTTCATTTTAGCTCACTTCATTTTTCACCTAACCTCCAGTTTCTCCCCTAGTTTCATTTTGAATCAGATCTGTCTAAATGACTATTTTTGCCTGAGATAGCAGGAAGAGATGTGTTCCCAAGGATGCCAATCTCAGTCCCTAATGTCTAAAAAATATGCATGCAGTGCTCTTTGGCTCCTTCTGCTAAAATAAAGAAAACAATCCGTTCTGCAGCAATAGCATTAAAGTTTAAACAACACATTTCTCTATCTCCTCTCTGAATTGAGAACCTCATTTCTTCTAGGCCCACAGATAGGAAAAGTGATTGCCCAAGTTATTGTTTTTTAACACAGCTGATTCAGGAGGTCCTGCAGCTCCTAACTACAGAGTATATTTCTGTTAAAAGGGCAGGAAAGGTCTGGAATTGTAGAGGAACAGATTAGAGAGTTAAAAAAAACCACAGTAACCCTGCCAATCTTTCATATCCCACCTTCTCCAAGAACATCAAAGCAATTCAGACAAATTTGGTTGGGATATCTGGGAGCATACTGATGTCAAGATACAACTGGATGCATAGCTGTGTAAACAACACAATTAGAATCAAGAGACTCAGGGTAGACAGTAGACCTAGCCCAGATTTAAATTCTTTTTTTTTTTTTCCACTCTGAAGTTTCAGGCACTGTGCCTTGCTCATAGAATACAAAAATTCAAACAGCACGTTCTATTCCAATAATTTCACATAAGCTTGTATTTTGATGCAGGGCACATGAACTGACTGTTACAATTTCAGTTACACTAATCCCATACTTCATGCTAGGCAATTAATTTCCTGATTACAATACAGAGAAACACTTTTGTTCAGGGAAATTCAGAATTCTTTTCATAGAGATTTTCAAGAAAGTAATAATATATTTGAAAAAGACAACGATAAGGCAAAGGCCCTCATCTGCTATTACCCTGTTTTGAAAGTTTTTACTGCAGTAGCAGGTCTGTTAGATCAAAGGCATCAGAAAAGCAAGGGTTGAAAAGAAATGTACCATTTTGTTAGAGCAACAGATAGAGCAACCAAAAGCAGGTTTCCAGACAAACACAAAAATTGTGGAAACTTGCTCTGGAGGTCACTTAGGCCAGTTCTCTGTTTGGGACAGATCTACCATAAAAGCTAGACTAGTACAGACTTCCCAACGGATTCTGAACGCTTATTTTCTGGATATCTGTTTCTGTACTGCCCCACAATCTGGTAAAAAAGTCGTTGTCGGTCTCCAGCCCAAGTTTTTAAGCCAAAGCTTGCAGGAATCATTTTTTGCTTTAAGATCTACTCCCAAAGAGCCTTTTGTTACATGACCTTTGAAACTATCCTTTAACCAACTGATTGTGGGCTGCTACCAGATCCTTCAAAACAGATACAGAAGGAATTAAGTACTGAGAACTTGGTTCTTCTCATAGTTCGTAACGTTCAGAGAAGTCTAGAGTCTTGGATTTGAGAGATTTACTGTTTTGAAGAGTTTTTAGCTCTTCAAAGAGTTTTTGGAAACAAGCAAGGCTTAGATTATCAATGTAAGGTGGTATATTGTAAAAAGTTGGAAATCTTTTTCCAGATCATTTAAAGTTGTCTAGGTGCTCTTCTGTCACCTTTTCCATTGCACTGCATAATGATTTGCTGGAAACATGAAATTGCTACTAAAGATATTACTTTTCAATAGTACAGGGCACACATTCAGTGTGGTCAGAGAACATGATGTTGTTAGCATCTTTGATCTTTGTCATCAGTAAACAAAAACCAACAAGAAAGTACCAAGTTAAGTATTCTTTATCTGCTTTGATGAATTTATATGATTTTCTAAAAGCTTCTGCAGCTTACTTCAGCAAAATACCTAATCTTTCTACTCAGTGGATGCACTTTTAAATGAAGAGAAACGGCTTTCAGATAGTTGCTACAGTAGTAGTGACCTTGCAGGCATATAAGTTCCTTTTATATGTGTTCTTCACTACAGAGGAGTGAAAAATGAAAGCCATCTTCAGCTGTTTATGTCTGCTTAGTAAGCTTCTTGCCTCATTGAAATCTCTGATAGTGTAATAGCCTTCCCTCAGATTGCAGCTACTCTCTAGAGAAGCACTCTTACAGCCTAAAATGAAAGATGAATGTTCCTGACCTATTTGCGGAACATGACTAGATGGAAAAAAGCAGACAGCAAAAGACAGATAAAGATACCCAGAAATTGCCTAGTTTTATTGTGAAAAACATCCAACGTTAAATCTTGTTTACATCATCTCCACTTTATTCCTCATTACTAAATATGCTTACATGGAATAATACTGTTACTTCCATCCCCTCTTAATCTAGAATTTTTGAGCATACTTACTGTCTCCTCAGAAGCATTGTCTCCAGGAAGCCCAAGGTATCATTATATTCATGTGTCCTCTGGATTTTAACTTAAGTGTAAAAGAATTACTTCATTGATCTTTGGGCTATACATAATCCCTGAACTTGAGTTTTTTCTGAGCTACTAATTTTTTCCCCAGAAATACCTTTGAATTTCCAGCTCTTTCCAGAGTAGGTCTGGAACATATATACAGCAGTATTCTCCATTAAGCGTTATTGGATTACCATGTACAAAAGACCATTTTTAAAGCAGAATAAGAATGCTTTTCATGGACAAAGTATTTGTTACTTCTCCTAAGACCTCCAATAAAAGTTCTGACCACAAAGAGCTAAAAGATCAGTAAAACAAGATGGAAAACACAACATCACAGTAAGGTCCCAGGCCACAGTGAGGGAGGATGCACACACTCATAACAGCAGTAGGCACAAAAATAAGATAAGAAATAAGATTAAAAAAACTGCTTACCTTTAGAAGGGTTGTAAGCTCCTCAGATAGGCAGGGATCTCCAGATAAGATACCCTTGCCTTTCACTACTAACCCATACATGAGATCTAGAAAGGGGTGGATCCAGACTCCACTCCTTCTGGTCACTCAGATACTTTACCTGCACCTGCACACCCCTGGGTTGGCCCTGCCTTCCTACCAGGTGCTCAATCACTGGTTCAAGCCATGACTCAGCATTTCCATTACAACCAGTGATCATTTTCACCTGGAAAAACAGATGGAAACATCTTCAAGAGGTTTTGAACCAGTGACCAATTAGCCTTGATGTTCATACATATCAATGTAATATGACCTTGATGGTCATACATATCAAACTGAAATCCCTTCTGGTCATTAAATACTTGAATTGATATCTATTCACAACCTACTCTTCAGTAAGAGATTTTCTCCAGTTCCTATATATACAGTTATTCCGGCTTGCCTTGTAAAGACAGTGCAACAGCAGTTATTGATCTGAAAAAGTGCACCATAGTCTTTCTTGCTCTTTGGACCCTTTTCCATAAACTCAATTGTATACAGTAAGAGATTCTAACAAAAAAAAGTTGCAATCTAAACAAACTGGATCTGTATTTCAATATTGCCAAAGTCCAGGATGATTAGATCTTGGGCTTTGATCCAGACCCATCTTCCTGATGAGTAAGAAGAATATATCAATCAGCAAGTTACAACAAGTCCTTGGCCTGTCTATGGTAGCAGAAGATGAGGAGGAGGAAAGCAGGATATGCCTTGCAGTAATTGGTGGGTGACAACATGCTGTGCATGCAGCCTGGGGAAGTAGAGATCCATTCAATTTCCCCACACAGATTCAACAACTTCACTGGCCCACACACTCTTCCATCCCAAGAACCCAACATGTTTCATAGCCTCCAGCCATCAGCCTTGGCACCAGCAGATGAATCACTTCTTCCGTGAGCATCCCCACTGTAATAACTCGTTACCATCTTCTGCATTTAGATAGTACTTGCCAATTCCAAGTTTCAGAACACTGCACTGTGGTAGATAGGGCCAGGGGCTTAATGTCTTGTGTGTGACCACAGAAGATGAGTCAGCATTACAGCTGTAGGCATTTCCTCTACACTTCATTCAAGTTTCCTAACCCTTAGGCCACATTAACTGCATTTGTTATGTGTTAAGCAATCAGTGGTAAATACTTGTGACATACACAAAAATTTTTCTATGTTCCAAGCAGGTGACAGATAATCAATGAATTATTTTTAGTATCAATTAAGAAGTAGATAATAGCTTTTCTCTAGTCCTCAGTCAGCTGATTCTTCTAGTTATTGCTTTGCGATATAGTCATTCTAGATTTTGACCAGTGTAAAAACATAATCTTAAGATCAGTAGTTTCCAGTAACAGGTCAGTACCTTAGTGCTGTTATCTCAAGACATCAGGAAGATTTGCTCTTACCTCATTTCATCCAATTACAAATTCTTAATACTTACAATCCTTCAGCATCCCTAATCTTTTTAAGAGGTGTAGTAAACTAGATCCTCTTTAGCCTAGCTAGGGAACAAGACAAGAATAGCAAGAACAAACAACAGCCCTTTTGTTCTCTAAGGAAAAAGAAGGAAAAAGTAAAGCAATATAGGGTCATAGCTTGGTAGGATCTAGTCTCCAACACTGTTTGGAATAAGATGTTAAAATAAGAGATTCAGATTAGAGTCTAGAAGCTTATGCTAATAAGACACATCTAAGAGTAGACTAGGGAAGCCACCCATGCATAAATCATGGTCAGAATTAGGGTGCAAGTAAGATTACTAAAATCAAATGCAATCTAATAATCAACAGGAAAATATACAACCTAACTAGCAAATTAGTCTGTAGACTAGGGCTATGACTCCAATATCACACCATAACTAAACAACAAATCAGTACCTTTATAACCTAATCACAGCACAAAATTTCAAGCCTGAGCTTAAATAGAGCTCCTGGGCCTATGGGATGGAGCCCACAGGTGAAACTGTTCAAAGCCACTTAATGCCAAAGGCTATTAATGCATTTCAGGGCCCTATAACTGCAAGACAAACTTATTCAGTATTTTACAGGTTACAATCAGCGTAAATCACAAGTACTTAAAAATGTTAATACCTTTACTGTTTGAAAAAAAAACAAAACCCCACCAAAGTCAGAAAACTTGAAATAGAGATGTTGTACGGCAACTGTTGAGTCACAGCCTGAACCACTGATTGAGCAGCTGGGGAAAAGACCCGGTCAGCCCTGGGAGCACAGGTGAAGTCAATTCAGCTGTGTGACTAGAAGGGGTGGAGCCTGGCTGCACCTCTCTTAGACCTTATTTGAGGTCTGGCTGATGCTATAGGAGGATCTTTGGTTGGTGAATCTTTCTTTGTGGAGTTTCCTCTGTGAGTCTTAATCTTCAGAGATTTGTATTTTTCCTTTGTAATACTTTTCTATTGTTCTAGTTCTTTTGTCTTTGTATTTCTTGTAACTCTATTCTATTGCGTTAATATTTTTGTTTGTTATAGGTACTAAGCAAAATTGTCTGTTGTTTTTCCTGTTGCATTATCTTTTAAATAGTGGCTTGTTATATAGGTTGCTGTATATGTGCTTACATAGGTGTGTACGGAAGGAGTATTTGGCAGTAGTGTAGAAAGATGTAGGTGGAAATATGACCTGGGTTGTAGGTGAGCTAGCGTGTAGAGTGGACAACACATCCCTATACCTACTCCAAGAGTAGGGCATTCTGGGCTGTGATTCTGTGATGATGGTACAGCATAGAGACAAACGGTACAAGAAATTAGATATGGGAAGAGACTTTGAAGTGTATGGGAGAACTAAGAAATGTAAATCACTGAGATACGTTGCTCTAGCTATCTTACTCTACGTAAGCTCAATTTCAGTTTGAAAGGGTGGATAAGTACGGGACAAGTGGAAATGGTTTTAAGTTGAGGGAGGGGAGGTTTAGGTTGGATGTCAGAAGGAGATTATAAGGAGAGCGGAGAGGTGTTGGGGCAGGCTGCTTAGAGAAGTTGTGGATGCCTTGTCCCTGGAGGTGTTCAAGGCTAGGTTAGATGGGGCCCTGGGCAGCCCGGTCTGGTATTGAATGTAGAGGTTGGTGGCCCTGCATGTGGCAGGGGGGCTGGAGATTCATGATCCTTGAGGTCCCTTCCAACCCTAGCCATTCTGTATGATTTTGTGATGTAGACTTCAATAACTAAATATTTCTCTAATCTCTAGTATTTTACTTATAATTGTTGGGTTACCTTTCTGTTGGACCCATTCTTAGTGTTTCTTTCAGGAAATACTTCTTTAAACTGTGGGAGTATGGCACTATGATCATCAATAGAACTATTGGCTGCAGAAAACTGCTTGCTTTTTCTCCTAACTGGCAATTTGTAATAGCTTTTGTTTTCCCTGACAGTTTAGTTGCCTGAAATAGTATAGCAGGGAGAATAAAATACAAATTTCTTATATAGTCTGTGGAAAGAGGATAGACTTTCAACTCTTCAGAAAATGTTTGTTTTGAAAGTTATTTTAAAAAGTACTGCTAATGTTTATGTCAAAGCAAAACACTTCAAGTAGGAACACACAGAATGCTTCTGTTTATGGTGATTACTTTGTTTTCACGTAATAACAAAAAAAAAACCTTCAAAGCTAGCATTTAGGGTTGAACTTGGCCATGAACATGATAATCAGTTATTCTTATATGTGTATATGTGTAATGTTCTTTCTAAAGAGGAAATCAAACTATCATAGTTAATGACTTAGTTAGATGAAGTGTCACAAATTTATCACATGGTCAAAAGATCACCTACCTCTATTTCTTGTTATGTGTATGTGTGTTACTGTACACACTTCTGGTTTCTGATCAAGCTGCAAAATTGTGGAAAGTTTAATTAGGCAAGGAAAATTAATAAAAAACAAAGAAAGAGAGTGACTTTTAGTTTAGGAGCTGAGACTGTATAGGAAGCCAGAAGTATAACTTCGCTCAGCTTATGCTTTTACCATCAATCCCAATTGTGTCAGGATATTTACTAGATATGACACCAAAGGGATTGCTACTGTGCTTCTCTTCACCATGCTGAAGCCTGGTTAATAGAGATTATTCATGAAGAGGTAAATTTAGGAGCATGTGTATCCTAAACAATGATACCTGTTCACATGTGTAAATCTAAGATAACAATCACTAACTCAACAAATTTACATTTTATCAACACTTGATACAAGCAGGAAAGGGTCCGAAGCATCTCAGCTACTGCTGCAGCCTGCAAACTGGGAAGCACAGTCTCTGTAGATGGCCAGAGAACCTCTTTCACTATTAGAGATGTAATATGGCCAGTGTTCAAGATCCAAGATGTGATGAATCTTATTTGCAAAACAGCAAGATGCCAATCTCAGATGCTTTTTGTCAATGCAACTCAGCAATGCAAACCTGCAGGGCATGCGCTTGCTAGGGAGGTATTTACCCACTTTTCTATATTGCAGAAAGGCATGCTACACAAGAGATAGGGCTTGTCAGGAAGTGATTATGCTGTGAACAGCTTAAGGGCAGGATGTGTCAATTATTCAGTTGAATTCAATTATTATTCAGCATCAATTTATAGCTTATGCATACTAATTAAGAGTATCTACTATATATACACGATACTATCTATAACTATTTCATCAACTGTTTTTTCTGCATTCTGAACTGCAAACTTTGACAGCTACCCAAGTTGAGGTGAAGGAGACTTTAGCAAGGAATCCAAAAACTGATGAAGGATCAGTAGATGTCTTTGCCTTGTACCCATCCCACCGGTGTAGGGAAGAGCTGTTTTTCTTCCCTGTATTAACTGTCGTCTCTCTCAGCTCCCCAACTCTCGACAGAATCCCTACCCAGATGGGCTGCAGCCCTTGTGTGCTGCCTTCAGGCAGCTTTCAGTGGCAACCCAGCATGCCTCTGCCCTGTGGACCAGCACACTTTGTATTTCTTTCGGAGGCACCACCTTACCAGATGCGCAAGCTCCTCGGCGTGTGCTTTGTGCCCTTATTTCTCCTGGCTAGGGCTGGGAGACATTCAGCTCCCGTTGCTTGTCGAATCGAAGTGTCTATTCAGCGCGACAGGGGGAAGACGCAGAGAGGGGGATGCAGGATCAACGCTGCTCCCTGAATGAGGCATATTAATAACACTGATCCATGACCAATTAGCAGGAGGAGCCAGGTCCAGCCCTCATGTCTGCGTGCTAGTGATTTATCGGCAGTAATTACCGAGGCACTTAACGTTTAGTTTGGATGGGAATTAATTCGAGGACAGATAAATAATATATTACCGTTTATTTAGCCCCACGTGAAGCATCGCCCCCGAGGCAGAGCTGGGAGTGGAGCGGCGGAGAACGGCGGGCGATGCGCGGGGCGGCGGCCGTGCGGGAGCATGCTGAGCCCCAGGATCCGGCAGGCCAGGAGAGGTGAGTCCTTCGGGGGGGGGGGGAGGAGGGACGCTTCCCGGGCACCTTGCTGGTCGAGGAGAGGGCTGGGGGTCGTGAAGGGTAAGAGGGAAGGGACCTGTTTGCAGGAGTCGTCTGCAATGTCAGGGCAGCACAGCGGGAATAATTCAAAAATTGAATTCCATCCTCGGACTTGATGGAGTCTTTGTACCCCCATGGTTGTTGGTGATGTTGTATTCCTAATGCTGAAATTCTTGATAGAGGTTGGAGAGAGGTATGACAAGTTTACCTGCGACATGCTGGGAGAAGCAGTTTGCTCAATTCCTCCAGGGCAGGAAGCAGAATGTGGGGAAAGTAGAGTGAGCTGCTGGCAAAAACAAAGGAAGGAAGGAAAACCTACCCTGGGTTTGCTGCAGCTGCTTAAAGCAATCGTTCAGACCTGTAGGCTGTACTGTGTGGTGTTTGTAAAGTGACCAGGTAGAGCTGGGCATGACTAGTGCCTCTCTGCTGGCTCTCCTGGAGGTGATGCTGTGGCAGGAGAAGTACTGTGATTTCCTGCTGCAGCATCAGCTCCTTGCTTAACATGGCATTTGTTGAGCATCGTTGCTGTTCACAGCCTAATGGCAGTCTCAGGAGGATATCTTCCTGTTCATCAGAAACAGAACCAGATTAATGTCATTTCAGAGCTAAAGCAGATACAGTCAGAAGAGTATGTAAGGATTTGTTTTTTCTTCACCCATGCCAGTGTAATAAAATCTGAAAGTGCCACTGGTTCCAGCTGCTGTGGTTCTGAGACAGATTCAGCAGGATATCAGATCATGTGTGTAAAAGTGATGTTTCACTCTGATTAGTCCTGAATTATCAACAGCCTATTAAATAGCAGCATCTTAGATGGTTTCCTGCCATCTGGATTGTATATGTACAATCTCACAATGAATCCATATGTACTTTTATTTAAGCTGCATGATTTTGTAGAAGTTCAGCAGGTCTTTCGTAGGTGCTGCCACTTTGCCATTCCCCTTTGAAGGGAGGCATCATCTTCCAGTCTTCAATATACTTAATATCTATCTAGCACTGCTGTGTTATTAATGCTCTGGTGAGGCAATTGCTACCTCAGGAGACTAAAATGGTACAGGAACTCTGGCAGGACAGGGCACACAAACTTTTGTAACTATGTGCTTTGCTTTCACATTCTTTAAACAATAAGAAAATATATATATTGTAGTCTATTTTTGAGGCAGGTATCCTAGATTGCTGTGGATTACTGATGCTCAAGGACAAACTGTAGAGTGCTTTTGTGATTCAATTTTAACTTATAGCAGTGTATGTTTGGTAATTGTGCAGTGGTAAGTTTATTTCTAAATGAATTTACAACTCACAGGAAGAATTGTCTTGACACCTTTTGAGACTTAAGGAATTTTCCTACTTCTACAATGCCTTGGCAAAGCATTGGCAAGCTATTTCAGTGGTTACTAGGGCCTAATCCTGCAAGGCTTTTTCATAGCCTTTATTCACAGGAGCGGTGTAAATAAGGGGTGCTGAAGATGCTGAATTCTTCTTGAAGGTAAAAGTTCCAATTTGCACAATAGATGTGAATATAAAATGGTAGTTAATGCTCCCTGGACTCTCTGTTGGGATTGTTAATGAATATTCAAGTGGTGAAGGGTGAGCAAATAAAGTACTGAAAGGGCTATGAGCATCTTTTGCTGGTAGTGAGTATCAATAAGGTCTGGAGATCTGCAAGATGCTGTTTGAGTTTTCTGTAGGCAAACAATAAAGAGAAGGGATGGGGTAGGATGCTCTGGATATGAACTGTGGTTTCTCTTAAGCGTGATGGGAGTCAAAAATAAAACTGAACCTAGACATGTATTTGTTAAATTTATTGTGCTTGAATTGCTAAAGCAACCATGTCTGTATTTGCTTCAGGCTCCCTGCATCTGTGCAAGTAGGTCCTGGGTTTAAAGACAATTAAGTCTTTTCAAAGTGTTGTGTCTGGACTTCAGCCTGACATTGGGGCTGTTGATCTTAGTATCTGTGAAAGGCATGGTTGAGAACAAAGATAATTTGTTTTACTAAAGGTAACTGTCAGTATAATGTGGAGCTTGCCATTCCATCAGCATCTATAACTCAGACACATACATTCAAGGGGTAGATTACATTTTCATAAGGCCTAGAAAGGTGTAAAATCTCACAGACAGAAAAACTTAATGTGCCTAAATGAGCCTTCTGCAAAAGCATTCATCTCGGTTAGACCTGAATGGCTTTTGCATTATTTTTTTCATTTACAGTGGCTTATGTACAGCAGTTGACAGAGTCCAAGATTATGAAAGAAGTGACTGAAGTAGAAATTATCTCCTATTTTCACATTCTTTCCTGTTGCTTAACATGATGCTCCACAGAAATGCCCTCTTCCAGAGGCAAGACAACTTTAAGTGTGCAGAGCATGAAAAGTGGTTTTCAGACTCCTTCAGCCTCTTTTCTCCTTTTGATTTGGGGAAAAAAATGAAGCAAAGCATTTGCTTGTTGGCTTGGAAATTCTTAATAGTTTACACCTGAGAGTTGCATCTAAATGGACAAGGAAATGTCCATTTAAAAGCCAGAGTTCACAACAAGCTTGTGCATTTGTTCTTCAATAGGTGTTAGGGGTTGCCCTCCATAGCAAGTGGGTTAGCCTGCTGACATGATAGGTTCCTTGTATTATTCCTGTTTTCAGCACAGGTTGGCACAGTTGTATAGGCACAAAGAATAAACCTCTTCTCACTGGGATTTTGTACTCATGAGTGCCTGACATTATGGAATTGTCTGCACTTCTGATCTATATCTCTGTTTGACTGCACATTCATGCATCTATTAAGACTAGAAAAATGACAGGAAACATTTTGGCTAGCTAGCCTGCTGAGGGCAGACTTTTTTTCTTCAGGTATCCTCCAACATTCCTGTAGTAGGACAGCATTCTCTCATTCTTTTTTTCTTCTCTCAAACTCATCATAATCCAATTTTAATGAAAAGTGGGCTTTAGCATACATAAAACATTTCTAATAGTGATATATAGTAATCTTGCCAGGAGGAAATTTAGAGGGTAAAGTATTATTATACCCCTTTGGGAGTGTGCACGTGTACAAAGTAAGCTTTATGTGTCTGCAGTGAGGACTGGTAGCTTTTAATATTCAGTGGTTTTGCAATGGTGTCATATTTTAATGGAAGTGTGGGGTCTTTGATTACAGGAGCATGAATAACCCTATACTTTGACTGCTTTCTTATGGCAGTAGGGATGCATGATTTTATGATCTGTCTGTCAGTTTCCATCCTAATAAATTTGGAGCTGGTTGGCTGAATCCAGACAGATTTGAAAGCAGAAAGGTGTCAAAACATATTTGACTCCGATAATTTATTTTATGGCATTCCATTACTTAAGTGGCCAAAACTTCACAGCTATCTTAGAACTTCAAATTCATAACGGATTTACCTTTACACATGATACATTTCACACTTAAATATTTACACTCTGAACTAAGAAAGTTGAAAGAAGAACTAGGGTTTGTTTCAAGTTCCTGAAGTTGAGTGTACTATGGAAGAAATATGGAATTATCCTGTTATTAACCAGCAGTTTTTCACTGGATGTGTTGTCATCCAAGCACATCTAATACCGTAAGAACTCACCAGCTAAGAAGGACTTAGATGTCTGAATACAAACTTGAAGCCTTACTTCTTGAGCAGATAGAGGGCAACAGGTTAATAGAATTATCATACTGGTATAAAATTGGGTTTGCCTGCAGGAACTTTCTCTGTACCAGAAACTTGGAGTGATTGGGGTCATACCTCTAGAAATTTCTTGTCTAAAGGAAATTAAATTATTAATTACTTCTTCAAGGCTGTTGTAATCACAGTGGAAGGCTTTCAGAAGTTCTAATCTAGCATAAGTTTGTCAGGCTTAGGAGTAAATTTTGATGATCTGTAACACTCATGGAAAAATGACAAGGTCGTTTTTTAGAACACTGAAAGTAATTACTTCTGTTTCTGTCAGAAGATGGTGCTTAGCCAAAATCACACTTGGCTAGCCGATTAGTAGTCCTGCAGTGTCACTGACATGCTTTAGGTTAAAGGGGTTAGATCTCATCTAACTATCAACAGCATAGTCCCAGTAGCAGGCGCAGATAGCAGGATAGTCTGTACAATGAGTGAAGATGAGGAGAGACCCAACAAGGGAACAAAAGGAAGTGATTAAAGGAGAATTCAATAAAAAGGAACTACAACAAAAAAAGCTTGAAACTCAGTTTATGAACTAAAAGATATGGCAGAGATAAAAGGAACAGTGAAGTAAATATATTACATAAGGTCCCAGAAGCGGCTGAAGAGTTTCAAGTGCACTCTGGATTCTGTTTGCTGAGGTACCAACCCTCCAGATTCTAGCTTTCCTCTGAGTTCTCCACAAAGAGGAGGCAATCCTGCTACCCTGTGCACAACAGTTTAGTGTACTATTTTCTTCTGATGTACATGCAGAACTGGTAGCATCTAGCCTCTCGACTCCTGCAGTGTTAGTGATTTCTCTACACAGTTGCCAGCGCCATAGTGCTGAGCAAGCCCTAGGCCTCAGGGACTGCCAGGTGCATGCTCTTCAGGCTGTACTCTCTTCAAAATCGTGCTGTGTGAAGAGCTCTTGTTTCCCTGACCAGTGAAAGGAAGAAAAGGAGAACTGCTGCTCTTATAGTCCCCTTCACCAAACCACAGCTTCACAGCTGCAGCCTCAGCTTTGCAAAGAGGAGTTCAGAGTCCTCCACAGCCCCACTCAGCAGTTCTACTTCAAGGAGCTGATGTTGCATACAGGTACCCCAAAGTGTGTGGGCGGTCAGTGCCTTGGCACCTCCAGCTTACCAAGCAAGTGATAACACTCAGCCTTGTACTCCTGCAACCAAAGTAAACAGCCCTGGAGCTGCGAACTCTCCCAAATGCTTCCCTTAGCTCCTGAGAGCCCACCAACACAGCTGGGAGTGCACCTTCCTGCAATCACTGTGCAATTACTGTGACTAGCTGCAGCTGGTATGGGAGAGCTGCCATTATAGGAGAAGCCCGGCTGCAAGGAGGGAGCATGCTGCTGCCATTCCTTAAAAGAGCAATCTTTTGGGACAGGAGAGGTACTTTCAGGAGCTCTACTCCAGAGGTAGGTGGGTGAAGGGCTAGCATGAAATGCTGGGAAATGAATTTCATTCATGATCCATATTTTGTAAACTTTTGCAGGAAGGACTCTGTGAGGTGTTGTGGCAGTTGGTCCTGTCTGTGGTATGGATTTGGGCTTTCTCTGTTCTGAAGAAATGTGAGGTGATGTTTCTGAGTTGAGCTTAAAATACTGAGAAAACAGTGCAGGAGATGCTGAGGGATGTATCAGGGTTGGAGCCTGGTGTGCTGCTCAGCAACAGCTTGTGGGCACCACAAGGGCAGAGGAAGGATTAAGCCCAAGCTAGAGGGTAGAGCTTGGGGTGGGTAACTTGGGAGACCTGTGTCTCTGCTGTGTCTGTATCTGGTTCAGTGGTGATATGCATGTACAGAATTGTGGTTTAACTCCAGAGGGCTATTTAGCTACCTGCTACTACTTAGTAGCATGTTTTATTAAGAAGGACTCGGGCTGTTCAAAGAGGTAATCCCTGTGTTGAGGTGTGCATCTCTTTCCATATGGGGTTCACAGTGTGGCCTGAAGTGCTTGCCTATGGCAGCTACAGCTTTCTGTCTTGGTCTGAATACTCAAGCAGGAGACCATTCTTCTCAGGAAAGGCCTTGAAATTCTTCAGGCTTACTAGGCACAGGTGGTCTGAATTTGAAATAATGAACCATGGTCTTGCCTTGTAAGGAAAGGGATGCTGGACTGCTGAGGGGAGACAATATGAGGAGGAAATTAAATATTTAAATCTGAAAAAGTCCTATTCTAAATTAGTTGTAAAACATCTGTTGGGTGAGTGCAGTGTGGCAAAGAGCATGCTTAGAAGCAGTACAAAAGCTAGTACCTCTCTCCTGAGAGAGCTGTCACCTGCTACTTCCAGTGCTTATGTAAATGTATTTTTTTCATTGCAAAACCTGTATTCATGGTAACTACAAGGCAAGCACTGCAGTACAAACAGTACTTGCTTTTTCAGTTCTGTGTGTTAGGCAAAGGTAGTTTGAGGCAATGATGTAGGTCCTCCCACACTGTGGTGGTGGGGAAACCCCTTGATAAGTCAACAGTAAGAGCCATCTGGTAAGTGGAAAGAGGAAAGGATCCTTGCCTAGGCCTGCATGTGTTCAAGCTTTTTTTTAAACTAATATGGAGAGGGAAACTGATGCAAAGTGTCTTTTCTAATGTGTGTTCCTTCCACTGGGCTTTTCTGTGCGTCCCTTGTGACCAAAAGAGTAAATTGACCTTAATGAAGAGCTAAAGAGAGGAGGTGAGAGGTATTCTTTGGAAGTGGGGAAAAAAAGCTCCTCGGAGTATTTTTTCTCTTAGTTTGTGTGATTAAAGTTATTTGTGCTTCAGTCAGAGAGTTGTCTTTGAATTTATATAGAAGTTCCTAAAAACAAAAAAAACAAATCTATGTTGTATAGGCTAAATGTCTGGAACAGATTGCTCAAGGACATTGTGGATGCCCCATCCCTGGAGACATTCAGGGCTAGACTGGATGTGGCTCTGGGTAGTCTGGTCTGGTGGTTGGCAACCCTGCATGTAGCAGGGGGGGCTGAAACTAGATGATCCTTGTGGTCCTTTTTAACAGAGTCCATTCTATGACTCTAGTGATATCTTGTTACAGACATAGCAAATAATTTAAGTGAGGTACTCATGCCCAGAGTGATATGTGGGAGTAAGAATTGATAGTATTGATAGATACTATTACTGTCCCCAAAATCAGTAAACTTAGTGATAAGTCGAGCCACTGAGTAACCTGCTGTACAGAGGGGGAAATAGACACTGATTGTGCATTGAGAACAGATGCAATGAATGTTAAAACAGGTACAATTGCACTGTTGGTATAATTCCCTAAGAACTGTGTAGGGATTGATACCTACTTGATGTTGATGAGATAAATGAGGAATATAAAGTTATGAAGGAATTGGGGGAGGCTTTGCTGCTGAAAGTGGCTGGGTAATGTTGTTACTTAAGCGTTACTGCCAGTTGCCAACAAAAAGTCCTGATTAAGTGTTTTGTGTCTCTAGTATTTTTCAGTTCCAAGTAATTTTGAGTGTCTTACAGGGTGTGACAGATAAATAATTCTAGTTGGTTAACAGCCATTCTGGCATGTACTGTGGTATCTCAATAATAAGGACCATGTGCTTTGTGTGTCACAGGTAGCAAATATGTTATAAACACATGGGTGAACAAGGAGTATGTGTATAGCTTGAACTGTTATGCTGTGGCAGACCTATGTGCTGTATCTGTTGAGCTGAGGAGCTACAGTCTTGATTCCATAGTGTTTGGTGCTGGACAAGTTTATGGTATGGTTCTTGCTAAAATATGAATGTTATGATGTGAACCTTTTGTTAGCCACTCAGTCTGCTATGACTGGTAAAGCTTTTAAAATCTTATAGCTATACCCACCGGGAGAATTACCAGAGGCTTTTGCTCACAGGTGTTCAACCTTTTGGCTTGCCTGGACCACCCTGAGTAAAGAGGACTTGTCTTGGGTTGCATATATGTAAGTTGCTCTGCAAGTAGTGCCTCCTATTTGTCTTTGTGGAAACTAAAACAGATACAGAGAGCACAATAACTCTGCTTGGTAGAACAAATACTCAGATAAAAAACACTATTTTTCCACATAGTCACCACTGTTAGCTGTGCGTTTTCACCTGTTGTAAACAAGAGTCTGTATGCCATGCTTGTCAAGATCTACACCAGTGGAGGTGACCCACTATTACATTGCTAAAACGTACCACCCACTGTACTCAAATCCACTATTCTGTTTCCATAAATGTTCGGCAAGTGTCAGTGGGTGCCATTTTTCCACATGAAGGAATTCAACTCTACACCTTTGTTTCACATGTCCTTGCATATCAGATGCCATTTTGTCAGGCTGCCCCTCTGCTGCCATCTATTGAGCACTGACAAAATGGTATAGAATCACTTTTGGGGCAGCCTTTGTAGAATATATGAAATACTTAATATATTTTGTATATACATTTTTATTAAATCAGTTAAAAAAAAAAAGAAACAAATGTAAAACTAGTGGGATGTTTGACCTTGTTTTTGTGAAACTAATGCAGCACTCTGGTTTTGATTGAAGTGATAGCAATTCATAATGAGTTCTCAAGGTGCTCACCAGGAACCTTTTAGGAAATCCTACTTTTCCTGTTCTTCATCCTTGACAGTAGTTGTTCACAAATGTGTGTACTGACAAAAGCAGTGACATGAATAAGTTTTGACTGTGAAGTGAGGATATTTTTCTTTTATACAAGTCTATTGAAGAGGCATGATTAGATTTTTGAGCTGAATGTCTGATTGCAACTTTATGCACACTTGGAAAAATGTATTTGTTGAATGAAAGTGGAGTTGAAAATATAAAGAAAATTGATAATTTTTTTGGCAGTCTTGAAATATTCTCAAATTCCTTTACCAAAAAAAAGCACAGCTGCATTTTTTTGCCAGTCACAGGACAGTTTAGCCAGTGTATCAAAATGCTTAAAACTACTTACCATATTTCAAGTTAGCCCTGCACTGTGCCCTCCCTATGCCCTGGTTTCTGCACAGGTATGGTTAATAGTGCACTAATGCTCAGTTGGTGCTGGGTAGCCACTGCCATGATGATGTGGAGTAGGGAGGTGGCTGCAGTGTCGGCTGTGCAAGGTTGTGAGAGTTGGACATCACTATTTTCACTTGTTGTAGGGAGAATGCCATCTAAGTCTTCTGTAATCATAGAATGGCCTGGACTGAGAAGGACCGTAAAGATCATCTAGTTTCAGCCCCCATGCTTTCTGGTATTCCAGGGAGTAACTGTTCATATAGAAAGATCTGAGCCTGTTGGTGAAGTGTAGGAACATAAGGCTGGGTGGATCAGAAGGAAATAGGAGTGTGGGTATGGGGAGAAGGGAATAAAACTTCACTCTTGTGGAGACAATACACTGTAGCTCAGCATGTTTGCCCAAGGAACATACAGAGCTTGCCAACAGTGGGATATGAGTTAAACAGAGCTTGTCAGGTAGGCAGTTCTAGCTAACCAGATGGAGATGATGAATGGCTTTCAAGAGATGCTTCCGAAGTTCCCTGTGAGCAGAGAGCTTGTGTTTGGCATTGCTATAGACTTATAGCGCCTTTTAACAATAGAGGCATGCTTTAAAGTGACTCAGCAAATGGATATAATCTTAGTGCTATCTAGTCTTCTGAACAGTCTGTAGTGGTTCCATTGGGAATTATCACAGCATGGTGCAGACCTGAACATGAAAATGGAGTTTTGCTGGGTGCAGGTTTCTATACTTAGGCTGCCTATCCATGGTCTGTAACTTACCCTTGCAATAACAAAGGACACAGGAGATCGAATTTGGGGCTCTGATGTACTGATTGCAGGGTTTAATTGATTACTGAGAAGAAGAGGTAAAAATATCTGAGGCTTTGCTTTTTCAGGAAAAAAGGTAAGAAATCAAGTCACTATATCTCTTGATAATGAAGCTAATCTGATCCTATCATCTATTGAGATAGGTTGACATTTGTAACAAACTGGCCAGCTAGCCAGTCTCTTTCAGTGCTTACAAAATGAAGTGTGTAAGTGTTATGTAAGTGACTAGTGTTAACTTAATGGCAGGAGCTTGTGGCTCTGTAACCTTGCCTGAAAAGTACAAATTATTTTTTCTTGTGTTGTGTGTATTCATTGGCTTGACCGAGGCTATGCTAAATGTCTCACTATAGCAAACTTCATCTACCTATTTCTGGGAGAGAAGGGATGCCAGTGTTAAGAAAAATTTGGGAGAGTGAAAGGTCAATTCTAATGGTTGTACAGTTTTTGTGCATTCTTTTACATAGTGCATATTGCTGCACAAACAGTAGCATACACTGAAAGGAAAGCATAACCATTATACTCAATACTGTATTTGTTGAAGGCTGAAGGGGCAGCAGTTAATGTGCTAAGTGGATGATGTCAAGAGCTTGTAAAGAGAAGACTTAGGACATGTCTGTCTTCCTTGTATTATGTGCATTCTTATTTGGTATTTACAGATGTGGTTGGGTTGCTAATCCATGTATGCTAAGAGCAGTGATAAATGGGTGCAACAGCTAAGACTTAATGACTCATCATTGAAAACTTGGTTTGTAATAATGGTCTCTGTTACCAAAAGCATCTACTGTCTATTCTGTGGAGTGTATGCTTCTGTCCTCAGTCTCACCTTCTGTGTCAATAGGGAGATTTTATGGGTTGTCTTCATAGGGACATCTATGTAAGTAACTATTTTGGATTAATGATGTGCTTTGGAAACAGATCTCCACTTGCAAGGTAGTGAAATGTCATGGTTATTTTGAATGCTACTCAAGACTAATTCCTTCATGTAACTACCATCAAGCTAGTGTGTGTCTTGCCTTATTGAATTCTGATAGCATTCTATAAATCAGTAATATAGGTGGGAACTGGAAATATGGGAAGGTATTTGACAAAGAAAATCCTGAATTGACGATACATGCATCAGATCTGAGCTAGATCTAACTCTGGAAAAGCTATAGGTAAATTTAAATGTGTTGCTCTACCTGAGCTAGCTTGGGAGAAGCCTGAGTTCATGGCATTGCAGTTCTGCACAGTTCTTGGTACCTGATGGTATTATGTACATGATAGTGTTGTGTGGGTGTCCTAACCTGCTAGCTAGTGAGAAATCTTGCCTCCTGTTCTGCCAGGACATGCACCTTTAACATTTGCTGGTATGTGGAATTTATACAGCCTGATTCTTGGTACTCCTTGGTATGCATGCAGTTCCTTTCTCTTTCCCTGTTACCAAAGAAGTTGGGCTGCTTAACAGTGAGTTTCTTTATTGTATTCTTACTTTAGTATAACTTAACAAACTGTGTATATGCTATTAAACATTCTACAGTGCATTTGTGAAAGTAGGGTGTCTGAGGTTTTCTATTTTATCTGATGTTTTCAGTTGTGCCAGTTATGGCTGGGCTCATCTGGGGAGATGCTGCAGTTCCCAGGTGGATGTAATGCAGTTCTTAATTCTTCCAGCTCAATGATGCTGACATGTGTGCATTTTTCAGGCTCTCTGTTTTAAACTGGCTGATCTCTGAGCCCTTGTGGTTGGGTCTACTCACCAGACTCTGACAGCAGCCTTTCTGTTGTGCAGCTGGCACTCCTTGGCAGGCTTTGTTTTGTTTAGGTTATGTGCAGGCTGTAGTTTGAGTCCATCTTTCTTGGAGTCCTTTTTGGTGATGTGAGATTGTGTTAGGCTCCACAGTAATTGAGGAAAGGTGGCATAACTTAGCACCTTGTCTTGGCCTGCTTTTAGGTTAGTGTGTCTGAATTTAATACATGTCCTTCAGGTCACAAAATGTGGGCAAATGCTTGGCTGTGTAGCAACCTGATGGTTCTGTATAGATTGCTACTCTATTTGCCTTCGGGGAATAAAAAAGTCATTTGCAACTTATTTAGACTTCTATATTTCTAGTTGCCTAGATCTGATCACTGATCACTTCAAGTATTCTGCCTTAATTTCTTTGTTGTATTTCAAGATGATACATTCTCAAATTGTTGTGGAAGTGTCTTGGATTCTTTTGTGCTGATTGAGTGAGTGTGATATCTTAGCAATTAAATGCAAACATAGATGCGTGCTAGGGACAGAAAACAAATATGAAAGAAGTAATTTTTCCCAGTTTCTTTAGAAGGAAATGCGATATCATGGTGCTAGTGTACCCTTTTTATTCAAACAGTATGTTAAAGAACAGACAACATTGACTATTGTATGAGTTCTCTTCCTTTTACAAATAGTATTTCAAATAAAGTCTATATCAGAAATATAGTCACTATGTCATTAGGATGAAAGAGCACTAAAGTGTCTGCGCTGGAGGACAGGTGGTCAATCAGAATTGATTATAATGGCTGTACTGATTTAGTCTAACTGCCTATGAAACTTCAAAGAACCAGAACTTTAATTGGTATTGAATTGCACTGATATGATTTTGATGTTCCTGTAGGAACTCATTGACTATTTAGATTTGTAGTAGTAGTTCAGAGCTGTGAGCAGAGAAAGGGGAATAGAAGAGATTATTGAATGCTGTAGGCAGGATTAAGCTCAGGAAATGGGGATGATGTGGATAAGAATGAACTGTAGCAGAGGAAGGTATCTCTGCTTGTATACATGTCTAAGATGTAGACAGTGGAGGTCATGATAAAGCATTAATATGCTTATTGCTGAGAGGCAGGTCTGAATTGCAGAGGAACTCTTGCAGAAGTCCATGGTGCTCTATTAATGGGAAGAGGCAGACAAAGAATAGTCTTAAATAGTTGAGGTGGGAATAAAAATTCCTGTCTCCATAAGGAACATCATCTTTTCTCTGACTTTGGTCAAGCCACTCCTTGGGGGGTAATTCTTGAGTTTACTATTAAATCTATGACAATCAAGTGTAGGATTTTGGACGTGGAGCTTGTTTGAAGCATCCCAAGCGTTGACACAGATGCTGTTGTTTGTTACCTGACAGTCTCTGCTCATAGTCCTTCCTCCTATTTCATCTAGATATAAGAACATCAATATGCCAGTGTCACTTCCAGTTATGCAAGAACTTTCAGTTTTGATTCTTGCTTTTTAATGATATGTCATTCCAAAAAGATGCTTGGCTTGTTGGTGGGTACCAGCTATGGAACAATGGAGTTATGGATATACATAGTCTATTGTAATCCTGATGTGTAGTAACTGCTTGCTTCCCTGCATCAGAGCAGGTATGTCCTGCAGTTGGCATTTCAGTACTGCTGCCCTGTATTAAGCGAACGCAAAGCAGCTTTTTCAGAGGGTGCTTGAATTCTTTTTGCACTGATTTTCTGTATAAAGCTTTTCTGTGTGGCTAAATCAATAATCAATTTGTGAAAATGTGAAAAGTAACTCCAAACTGGAGTTACTAAAAAGGCATTACTCAATGAGAACTCTAGAGCATGAGAAGTATTTGCTGAGTGTGAGTCGGAGTTATTGATTTGTTTTCTTCTTTATGCTTTGCTATTCAATATTTCTGTTAAATAGATGAGCGTAAGGAATATGTATCCACCATTAAGAATGAGAGACTTAATGAACTGGATCAGGTTCTCAGAACAGATATTTTGATCCCAGTAATGTGGGCAGAGCATGCTCCTGTGAAAATTTTCTTCTGAGCTCTATACAGTTGTACTCTGTGAAGCATGCAATAAAAACATCAATGCTGGTTATTAGCTATAAATCCTCCTTCTACGAATTTCTCCCTGATCTATGTTGTTGACTTACAGATGAGATTGCTCAGTACCTCCACAATGAAATTAACCATTACAGTCATGGCTAGGAGCTCTAAGGAAATGGAAAGCTAAGATACCATGAAGAATGAACAGTCATTGTAATTGACTAATACGTGGTGCTGCTGAAAATAAAAATGAGGGTGTATGTCCTTTAGTGGCTGATCATGAAAGCTTTAATTCTTCCCTTTAATAAGCCCTGCTAGGGAAGGCTGTGAAAATAATGCCAAAGGGTGTATGAGAGAAGACAGATGTATCAAAGCTTGATCGTATCTTTTTATTGGGTCTTTGTCAATATACATATAATAACATAAAGGTAGTTTCCAGTTAAAAATTACCTTCTGTTGGTGGGGGAAGGGAAGGAGAGGGTTTGTGTAACTATACAAGTAAAAAAACAAAACAAAACTTGGAAGGTGCTGGGAATCACAGACTTGGTCTGGAGAGTCCTGATATGCTTTAGAATGGAGATGACTGAGATACTGGAGTGTGAGGTTTTTCTAGTATTATCAGACTAATTGGTTAGGTTAATAGTTAAGACATTGTCTGAGACACATCATAATTCCAATTTGAAAGGTGCATTCTTGGAATAAGGTATGTAATATGAATGTGGAAAGAAGGCTGGAACTGTCAGTACACACAGATGACAACTGGGTCCTTGTAAAATGTGGCCTGAGGAGAGGAAGAGGTTTTTCTTTCAGCATGATCCCTGTGCATCTCTTCAGTAAATATTTAAATATGAAAAGTCTTTTTTTTTTTTTACTGTGTGCATACAAAATAGAATTTTGTGTTGGGGGTGATAGAAGAGGTAAAGTTGTCAGTGGTAATTTAGTCATCATCTCCTAGAGGGCACTGTGCTTCCAGAAAGGGGTCTAGGAAGGCAAGAAGAGGTTGGGCAGCCTTGTGGGGGACAAGAGGTTCTTTGTGTTTTGCTGGAATGAAAACTTCTTCCTGTTAGAGGTCAGGCTACAGGGAGAAAGCCTTGGGAATAGGGCTGGATGATTTTAAGTGAATTCTATATTAAGATTGCTTGCTTTGAGTGTGTAAAAGTAATGATTGAGCAGTACTAGGTTACTTTAGTGTACACTGTGTTTGCTGATAGACTTCTAGCATGAAACTAGGGGTTAGTTCAGATGAAATTCAGCAAATTGTTTAAGCCAAAATAAGAGAAAGATAATCTGAGAAAGCTGTAACATTCTTAAGTACTTCTTATATGTCAACTCTTTAATAATTTCTTAAGAGTGAAACTAAAAAGAACTTGAAGCAGGAAACAGTTACATGTTGAATCCTGATTTTTTTCACCTCAACTGAGGCACAAGACAAAGCCTATTATAGTTCTCTTGAAAACGTTAGGCAGTTGTAAGTTGTGCTGTAAATCAACTGTATGTAGGCAATAAAGGAACAGGATCACATTTGTACTAATGAAGAAAAATGCCCTGGGATGGTAAATAACTTATAATAAAATACTTCATGAATCCAAAGGAAATAAATGTAAGGGATCATATAACCTCTATATCCTAGATGACTGGCTTGCTTCTTGCAATATATAATCAATATGTACTGGCTTTATATGCCCCAAACTTCAGTATTCTTAATATGGGCACATGGGATGAAAAGGAGGGAAAGGGCAGTAGGCTTTTCTTCTTTTAAATTCTTTCCTAAGGTTTACTTATTTTTCTCTCTATTTTGACTTTATTTACTTTGTGCTTTTCTGCAGAGGTCAGAGACTAAGAGTCTGAGGTGATTTTAATCACTCTGGATAGCTATGTTATCTATATGCGACTACTACTTTAAGTCCTTCTGTGTTCTGAGTTTTTTGTGGCAGCTCTTCTCACTGCCTAGCCACATTGGTAAGTAATTGTGTATGGGATGAGAATACTTTGTTTTCCCCTCTCCTCTGTCACCCTTACTGGGTAAATATTGTTCCTGGAGAGAGCAGTGCTGCTGTTCTGATGCAGAGCTGAGGGAAGTGATTTTCTATGAACAAAGATGTACTGCGAGCACTGAAGCTTTGGTGGAGTTATTGTGCCACTCAGGTTGCTGCAGTGAGCAGTGTCAGAATGTCATTTATTTCATTTATCATGAACTTCAAAGTACACCTTGAAAGTAAATATGTATTGAAAGAAGAATGCACATAGTGGTCTGTTCTTGCCTGAGAAGAATGTATGGAACAGATTAGCTTCTGTCTCTTCTCATCCTTAATTCACTGTTTCACTTTGCACTCTTTTTCAGCCCGATCGAAGAGTTTGGTGATGGGTGAGCAGATTGGGCCTCCCTCCAGACCTTCTTCTCCTAGCCCTCAAGAACGTGTGGTGAAGTGTGGCTGGCTGAAGAAACAGAGGAGCATTATGAAGAACTGGCAGCAGCGGTGGTTTGTGCTGCGTGGAGACCAACTCTTTTATTATAAGGATGAAGAGGAAACTAAACCTCAGGTATAACTACTTTTTCAATTATTTTAGAGCAGCAGGGCATATTGGTTGTGACTTCTGTATGGCACACAGTCACTGTTTGGACTGAGAGCTCTTTTCAGTTGCTGTAAGTACTCTGAATGTTCAAAGCAAGAGATGTTTCAAGGAGACTTAGCTATCATGCAGGCAAGTAGTAGAGCTTGGGAGAACATGAGAACATGTTCCCTGGTTTAATTATCTTTCCTGTCAGTTCTGTGACTTCCCTCATGAAGAAATCTAGTTTCAGAAAACTCATTGTCTGAAATCGCAGTAATGTCAGTGCCAGTTGATGTATGTACTATTTCTACTTCAGTTACCAACTCAAAATAGTCCATAATAAATAGCCTGTCACTGGCTGTATGTAAGGATTTCTAATAAAAGTTTTAATTGTCAAGAGGTTCCATTATTTCTCTGGAAGTAAATCTTCTGAACTGCTGCTGTTTGTTCATGAAAAGCAAAATCTAGAGGACTTTTTGCCCACTGAAAAATGCTTGCTCTTCGGCTTATTTTTGTTTCCTGTGTATTCCTTGCTGATATATCCCATATGATTTGTCTTAGTCATACTTGAGCACTTTTCATGACTGAACAGAGCGCATTGTTCAATGTTTTTTTTTGTCATTCTAGGCTGTCTGATAACTGTTTTCAGGAGCTACAGGCCAGAAACAAGGCTTATTTTTCCAGAAAATGGCTGACATTAGTGTAAATAGATCTAATGCTGTTGGTGCAATCTGTTTTTACAAATCTTGCCTTGAGCTGAATTAAAGCTCTTCAAATGAATTTGCTCATGGGGAAAGTGAGATGCAGAGACTATGATTTTTTGCCATGTTCTCATGAGAAATCCTAAGTAGGAAAATGAATCTGCATCTCCCAAGCCTAGTGCTTTAATAACTTTGATCTTACTTAGTGTAGGCTTCTTTTTCCTTGTATGTTCAGTTGAAATTAGATTTGGGATCTGGCAGGTGCACTATAGAACTTATTGAAATAATTTTGCAGTTGTCCATGCCAGTAGTGTGGTCACAGGTCTCAGTGAAAGAAGTTCTATGAATGATAACTTATGTTTCAGGCAAAATGTGCCAGCCCAAAATGACTTAGAAAAGGCTTATATTTAACCCAGAAAATTTGACTACTATTGTACCTGATAATGCTTTCACAGTCTTGGTAAAATGTGTTTGAATATCTACGTGAACAGCAAACATGAAGGGAGTGCTGGGTTTAACAGGAGACTATTGAAAGAGAAATGTTCCTTCCTAGAAGGTTTTGCACTGTGCTCTGAACTGGAATGTATGATCTGTTTTCCTATAGGTGCAATGCCTTACATTCCAAGTTGTTGTTGATCTACAGGGAAGAGATGGGCTGGAATCAGTTGCTTTGCAAAACTTAGACCTTATCCAGAAAATGGGAAAGTATGCCAAGTTACTAATTTACAATGGCTGCATTGTTGCAAACCCCTCAGTACAGTAAATGTTTTAAATCAATCTTCTAAATATTCCAGCTTTTGGCAAGCCTATGAATGTAAATACTGTCCTGTAATTCAGTTTGAGAATGAAATGTATTTTATGAGAAACCATTTAATTGTTCAGATTTCTATGGTTTTCATTCACCTAAGCCGGTTCTCTATTGAAACCATTTTCACATGGATGCTTTTTCATTATCCTGTTCTGACCTCCAAATCTTAATGTAGTCATCTGTGTGACTGAAATTTGACAGGAAGAGCTATGGAGTTCCAGATTGCTGAGGTGAGAGTGAGAAACCTTGCTTAGCTTGAGACTTGTTACCTCTCAATTCATAGCTAAGCAGAAAAAGGTGAGCCAGCTGCTTAGGGCTAGCTTGTGTGGGTAGAGCATGTGGGTTTTGTTATATGCCAGCATACAGGACTTGAGAGTGGGCTATGAGTTTTAGTGTGTTGTATATATGCCTGGGAGTTATTGCTGTTCTATGCAAATTCTGAGAGGAAAGAATCTAGGAAAAGCTTTGTGCTGTCTGACTTGGAGTGTGTCTAACAGCAAAAACTAATTGGTGGGCTGGGGAAAATTTTTTTACTTTCTTCAATACAGGGGAGTGTGAATGAATGTGGACTTATTTCTTAAATTTTGCTGACTCAGAAACATCATGGTGTAGTGATATTGTGGCATACTGTCAGCAGAACTCAAGGGCTGAAGCTACGTTAAGGCTCATGTTGGATCTCTCCTATACTGGTCCATCCACTAAATTATGATGTGGCTTGTACTGCTGTGGGCCAGTTGGATATTTCAGTGGTATACCATGCCAGGGAGCCTCATGCTTTCATGTTTTTTCTTCTCTCTACCATTACAGTCTCCTGGTTTTGCAGTTGATGAGCACAGTGTGCGATATCTACTGCAGAATGGAGAGCTCCTGAGCCCAGCCTCCCTATCAGGCTGAAGCTGTTCATTAATGCTGTATGTTTTCCTTCATACTTGGCTCCTAGAACTGGGGGATGTTTTTATGGTTCCTTCTATCTCTTGATGATTGGGATGGGATTCTTATTTCCTACATATGGAAGACAATCTGAAGTGCATCTCAACTCCCATGAAGTTTATAATAGCAGTTTCTACTCTTCATCAACAGTTCTATGTTTATAAATGCCTTAATCTTGACAAGTTACTATCATACCTCCAAAAAACTTCAAAAATCCATATGCTTATGTTTTGAGTAACTACTAAAGTCACTGACGTTCCAAGCTTTTCTACATGGCACTGTTACTAAAACACAGGTCTGGTTTTTCTCTAATAGGAGGGTGTGGATGTATTTGTATATATATATGTTTACGTAAGCCTCTCTAATGTCATTAAAGCCCTAAACACCTGTGAGTCCCCCCCATGTCTGAGGTCACAGCTGCATATGAAGTGGCTTGGCCTCTCCCCGGTTCAGTTCATAGCATTTTATAAAACAAATCTAGTTAGATTTGTTTCACATCTCTGCAGGCTTTGAAGTGGGGCAGAAGATTGTTACCTATAAGGCTGAGTAAACTCTGCGTGGCAGAGTGACACCAACTCATCCTTGTATGAAATATATCAAATGAATATCTCCTACATGACTTCAGGGGAATAGGATGATTGATAAATATACACGTCTTGGAAGTTTTTGTCTTTCAGTGTAAGCATGTATGGAGCTGGTGAGAACTTAAATTTAAGCGATCTTTATTTTGGGATATGCAGCTGATTTTAGTCTCTTATCTACACTTAGGATTGTTAATTTTGTAACTAGGTCTACCCCATTGGTTTTGAGAACAGATGTACCAAATTAACTTCTCTGTTAAATGAGGGGATGAACTAATAGTTCCTCTTCTGAGGCTAAATGACCGTAACCATCATATTGAGTTCTTCCTTTTGTGCCTGTTGTATCTGGCTGATAGGGTTTTACAAAGACCTGACACTTTGTATTTGCACTGTGATAGAGTGCAGAAACAAATGATTTGTTATGTCTGAGCACTCTGCAGGCATAAGAAATGACCTCTATTTTTTCAGTGTTGTTACAGCGTGCTGCTATTGCTGTTCTGGTATATTAACAGTGCAACAAGAAAGTATTTGAAGAGGTGGGTTGCGTTTATTAGTTTGAAGCACACAGGATTAAAGGGAAATAGGAAAAAACTGTGTGAAACACGTGAGTGCTGCAACAGTGAAGATCTTCTGTTGTGTAAAGATGCCCAGAATATAGCAGATGCGGTATATTACTTTTATTTATCTACAGTAAGTTATGTAGATTGCAGGGAATATCACTAGAGTTGGCTTCAAGTGTTAAATTCTTCAGCAGCTATAAAGACTTCTACAAAAATATCTGTGCTTGGTACTTCCATTCTGCAATGCTAGAGCTTCCATATAGTGAAAAACATGAGTTTAGAATGGGATGTTTTGTCAGCATTGTGTTTCATTGTTGGTTGCTTGTAGGGCTTGCTGGCTTTTTATCAAGCAGTACTGACTATGGCTTGTTATAGCTATGTGAATGAAGCATTAAGCTCTGACTTTATGCTTACTGTGAGAAGTTTGCATGCCTGTAAGGCTGTGCTATTAGCCATTATTGTATGTGCTTGCAGCAAAAATGAACAGAAGGGCTGAGGAAAGTATCTTTCCTGCCTGCCCCTCTCTCCCTCTGATTCCTTTTGCAAGCATGCTTATGGACAACTAGAAAAAAGTCAGGGAGAAGAATGTAGTAAGATAATTGCTGAAAATACTTCTTCCTCTAGTAAAACAGATGTTACTGACTACATGCTTACATTTTTAACTTACATGATGTTATAGGAAGGGAAGAGGCGGTTACTTTGCAAGTACTGATCTAAATCCTTTATTTTTTGATTGCTTATGCAGTATCAGTTACAAAGGAATCATGGCTGCACAAATGCACAAGTCTTTCTGAGTCTCTCTTTGAGGTACCTTGACTCAAAATAATGGCAATTGCAACCAGTTCATTTTTCCTTGGTAAATATCATACTTCTCTGTTGTCCCTGTGATTTTTGTTCTCTGGCTGACTTTCAGAGCTAAATGAAAGGAGTTGTCATGTGAGAAAGGGAAACTGCTGTAAGCCTTTTTTCACTGTGGAATAAGGCTTTCAGAACCTCACTCCATCAATGGTAACTAAATCTCTTGGTGGTAGGTGGTAGAAGCTGGCTCATAGTAGGTATAAAAGTGTTAAGCAACAGTGTGACAGTATTAAAGAAGTTTTAAAAAATCATGCATTTCAAACAGTTGCTTTTATGGTCTTAAGTTGGGTGGTATGAGTAGAAACATGCTATGCTGAGTAATGTAATTATATGATCTGCTGAGACTCTGGATGTGCCTGAACTGGCCTGATCTAGAATGAAGAGGTACACAAACCAATATTTCAGGTATGGGGAATGGACGAATTGCAGCTTTCTAGTCCTACTGCTCTTCTGTTACGTGTTCAACAAACCTGAACTGATAATGCTAGGCTTTAATCTTCCATAAGATTTACAATACAGTTGGAGCTATGAGAGTTTTTTAATCCTCATAACAAAATTTGTTACTGTCTTTCTTTTACATAATAATTTGTTACATATAAGCAGACAAGTAGGAATTGTCAAGTGTGTAGAGTTATTGGAGTTTAAGGGATGAAAGGTGCCAGTGTTGTCAGCAAATAACAATTTTGGAGTGCATAGCTGGGATACAGATTGAAAGACCAAAAAATCAATGCACTGGTTATAGCGTGTATTTCTCCTACTCTCAAAACACTTATTCCTGAGGAAAGCATGTGAAGTATGAATGAATAAAAGGAAGGGGAGGGAGGAATACTAGAATAGCACTTCAGGAAACCTTTGGTTTAATCCTCCGGTGCAGTATGTATTGGGCAATGTGATAGACTTGTCCCAAAGAAGACTGTGATAAGAGAACAGCCAGAGGAAGGGAGTAGTGTCAAAATATATGAGCTAATAAAGAGAGATCAGTTAATGGTTAGGTGATTTAGTGACAGCCAACAAATGGTAATTTAATAAATTGAACTATACCAGGGCTACTTAAAGTGGTAAAATCAGATAAGCTGTGTCAGGTGGGTCATTAGTTATCAGATGTTTGCAATAAAGCATGGTTATTCCTGTAATAGAAAACTTAAATTCTAATTAACTGTGTGCTGACTAGCTGTAGGTTAGTTTGGTGTAGGGTAAACAGACAACAGAAACACTGTTCTCCCACTTGAAGTGAATACAGAGCTCAGAACATTGTAATTGTCAATATGGGATCAGCTGTAAATTTTCTGTTTCTCTTACTCTCCATTGATGGATTTAAGGGGAAGATTTCTTGCTCTACAGTCAGTGATAAAGCTTATGGCTCAGAGGGATTTCTAATTCAAATTCTTCAGCATACCTGTAAGATATCTATTGTAGCATTTGAGATAAGTGCTTTCCTAGTTGAAGTATTAAGTAACATATTTCACATAGTCATTGTTTTGACTGTTATGCCACTAAACATAGCTGCTGAACAGAGGATACAATTGAATAAGCCAGATCAAGTCCCTGTACTGTTGCTTCCTAATGAGTCAGTATAGGCAGAGTGACAGACAGCCTGTGTGGTACCATTGCCATCCACGTGTGCTTTATGGGCCTATTGTTAACCATGCAGCTGTAACAAGTGGTTTAGCTGTTACAAGCAAACTTCATTTTATTCTGATAACTGAAATGGATTTTCCCTTGTGAGCCTGCAACACTTATGCCAGATGGATGAGAATATTGGCAGCGTCTTACATCTTTGCACGCATTTGGTCAGGGATTCAATCCATTATTATGGATGGAATATTATGTAAAGACCAAAGACTTGAACTTGGTATCGTCTGTTGTTGCTCGGGACCCTGTAAGTGATAACTGTCTTTTGCAGCTTGAAGATGATCTTTGTACACAAAGCACAGTGAGAGCTGGACACTTCATGTTTGTTGATGCAGCTCTTGTAACAGTTGCAAAAATAGGATTTGTATCCTACCTGAAGTAAGAGAATGTATCCCAAAAGGAAGATGTACTTTTGGAACTCATTGATGACTATTGGCTGTACTTCTGGGGAATGATGGGACAAGAATACAGGCATGCTGCCATGACCCCGCAGGACAGTGTGTCCCTAAGAAAGCTGTTACAGGCTGTGTAGAGACTTATAATCAACTGATAGAAATACTTAATTTGCTTAAGCTCTAAAGATACTTGTCCTTTTAAAAATCTGTTCTAAATGTTAAGCATGGCCTGCAGGTTTGTATGCAGAAACTCAATCAATAGCTTAACTGAAAATCCCATTGATCTTCTGCCTGGTTGATTATTTATATGCACTCTGGAAGAAGATAAAGTTCTTTTATTTGACAGTCAGATAAAAAAAAAAATAAGTTATGCCCTAATGTTCCAAGAGAAACCTTAAATAATGTTGCTTTTTCATGGGTGTTTATTGCATATTTTTATGAAAGAATTGTGCTTCCGCGTATGTAGAGCAAATTATAGCATTGATTTCAAGAGAGAAATATCTGAAAAGATGGAGCTAAGGTATATCGACAGGTGAGTGCCCTGGATTTACTGGAGTGAGGGGGATCTACTTAGTAGTTACAGTACATGAAGTTAACACTGTGTGTACTGGTGTGTTGTGTAACAGTTGCACAGTCCATTCTATCAGGCTGACTTCCGTGCTGAAGGCTAGGGTGGGAACTTGGAGCTGTTGCTTTTCTGGAATACTTTCTTAGGTGTCTCATGAGGAAAGGGGAAAGGAAGGACTGACCTGCAAAGAGCTTTTTATGATCTTAGTAACTCTGTCAATATATGTGGTTTTTAAAGTAGCTATGAGTTTGCTTCTATTCCCAAAGCAGGAGGTAGCATATGCCCATCCTCTGTTTCCAGGGGAACAGAAGCTGCTCTGCATCTAATTCATTAATCTTTTCTCAGTATTGACTTTGTATGATAAGAAGCTTTAGTGCATCTGCAGTGGGCTTGAATTGTGCCTGACAGAAAGCAGCAGAATTTTCTTCAGTGTGTTCTGGTTACTGGGCTCCAAAGATGAAACTGTATACAAGACTTCTCTGCACCATTTTGAATAGCTTGTAATGCACTGGCATTTTATTCTGCCTTTCCAGTGTTTTCTTTGGAGCGACTTCATGTTTTCTAAATTCAGTGAGTCTCAAAAATAAAGATACAGAACGATGTGATTTGATGGAAAGTATACTGAAAGCTTATCTTGTTTTGCTGGCTTTCACTTCAGTCTGCAACTGTTCTAGGTAGTACACCCAGTATGAATTTAATTACCTTCCTGCACTGTCTTTTCCCACTCTTAACTTTGCCCTAATTTAGGGACAGGATTTGAGCCCTTGTGCTCTGTTGTGCAGTGCTATCTGGTGGCCTTGCTAGAGCATTGAATTTACATCTAGTCAATGAATAAAGATGGCAATGATGTGTTCTACCTGTAAAAGGCTTCTATGGTGGGACACCTGAAAGAGAAAGGGGAATGACATGGTGGCTGCATTATATAACATGGGAGGGTTGTGATAGCACAGATTTAGTGAATGTTTTTATCTGTTAATGAAGAACTTCCACTGAAGTTGTCAACAGGAATTATAAATTAACTAGCTGTTAGTTAACCCTTTCTGGTAGCTGGGCATTTTAATGCTGCTTCCTTTCCTTGGTCTGCATGTCCCTGAACATCTGTCCTCTCAGACTATCCTCAACTTTTACTGGCAAAAAAAAATACTCAAAATCTATCTAGTTGCTTCCTGTTTTCCTTCCAGTCTAGGGTGAACTTTACAAGACAAAGAAGTAAAGCTGTACTTGTACATGTATGACTATCTACTAATATTTCATGCTTTTATGATCTGTGAAATGGTCTAAGCTTATATAGCTCCAGGAAATTGCTGGTTTTAGTGCTCTTGGGTATTTGTAGACTTGAATAATCGTAGAATATTCTGAGTTGGAAAGCACCCACACAGATAATTGAGTCCAATTCCTGGCTCCACACAGGATCACCCAAAAATAAAAGCAAACTTCTGAGAGTATTGTCCAAGAGCTTGAGTGCCAGAAGACTTTGAGCTGTGACCACTACCACAAGGAGCCCCTTTTAGTTCCTATTTTCTGGTGAATGACCCTTTTGTTACAACTACCTGACCATCCACTGATGCAGCTCCATTTCTCCCTGTCACCCCCGAGTGGAGCTCTGTGCTGTGCTTTCACTCACCTTGTGAGGAAGCTGTAGGCTGCCCTGTAGTCTCACTGAGTCTCTTCTCTAGGCTGCAGAAATGAAGAGACCTCAGCTGCTCCTCAGATGTCTTTCCCTCAAGACTGTATGCTCATGTTTGAAGTGCAAAACTCAAACTTCTATCTAGGAATCTAAGGGCAGAAATATCTCCTGACACTGGAAATGGAGAAGCATTTCCATAGCAGCTATTTTATAAGTACTGGAATCTTAACTGATTTTAGTAACTGTTGTGCATGGCATTAAATAATAGCAGTTCAAGTAACTTTATTACAATGAAATTGTACCAGTAAATAATTGGTGCACTCAGTTCATATCAGTTAAAAAAAAAACTTTTTTTTCTCTATGTTGCTTAATGGGACTAGTTACAATCACATATGCAGACAGATCAGTATTGCTATGGATGATGTGCAGCACTGCTGCTATCACAGGCCTAATGAATTGAAACATTCATTGTCCTCTGCAAATATACTTTTCATGTGCCAGTTTCTTTGGTAACTTTGTTTCAGAGATGTTTTTTACAGTAGACATTAACTGGAGAGCAGTCATCAAAGATGTCTTCGGGAAGAAAGCTTGAGTTTTACAAGTTTTCCCTGTTTTTTTTTGTGAGATTTGCAATTTTATTATTGTGGGTTATGCTCTGACTGACAGATGGCCAAGAGAGCCTAGTTTCAGTTCACAATATGATAGGAGGATGGTTGGACTAGATGAGCTTGTGGGTCCCTTCCAGCCTTGTGATTCTACGAAGATATCAAACAACAGAGTTAAGTTTTAAGTGGCTTGTAATGTGGCTGCTGACAAAATGTAGTGTATAAAATAGCTGAGCAGAAATCTGATAGGCATACCTCTAAGTGCTGGCTGTCCCTTCTCACTAACTGCTCCCCTCTTTCTCTTCCCCACAAAATAACACCATCATGAATGCCCCCAACAAAAGAAAGATGTGAGCCTGTTGGAGCAGGTCCAGAAGGAAGGCTGCAAAGGTGCTCAGGGAGCTTGAGAGATTTTTTTTTAAGGTGATGGTGTTGAGGCACTAGAACAGGCTGCTTGGAGAATCTGCAGGTGCCCCTCCCTAGAAATGTTTGAAGCCAGGCAGACTGGGGCCCTGTGCCTCCTACTTTATTCTATTGGCCTGCAACATCATGGGTGGATTTTGTAGGATGGCAGTAGAGGTTGAACCTTCCTGCTGATGTTCCCTTACATGTTGTTGCTATGTGACAGATGGCAGAAGAGGGACAGTCTGACACAATGGTGTCTGACGTGGAGGTGTGTATGAAGTGAAAGTGTGTCATCAAATTCCTCCATGTGGAGAAGATTGCACCCAGTGATATTAAGCAGTGTTTGCTGAATGTTTATGGAGACCTAATAGTGGATGCGAGCACACTGAGGCACTGGGCAGTGCATTTCATTAATAATGCTGTTGTAACAGCTGTGAAGCAGTGGGTCACATCTGCTGGTACAGATTTTTACAAGTGCGGCATGCAAGCTCTTGTTCATTACTGGTGAAATGCATAGCTGATGCTGATGGCTCTGTTGAAAAGGAGTGTTGTGTAGCTGAGAATTTGCTGTAACAAAGTGTTGTGCTCTTTGTATCCCTTGTAGCTTCCATGAAAACAAATAGCAGGTATTACTTTCAGAGCAGCCCACCTGGGTAGTCCTTAGGGTTCCTTTTAACCCCCATCATTCTATGATTATTCCATAATTTGTCAGTGAAACTACTGTGGAAATTCAGCTAAACATGAGATGTTAGTGTAGCCAGTTTGTTACCCTTAGCATGAAGTGCGTCTCTAGGGGCGGAGCTGGGCTCTGCTGTTCTACTCCCCAGTCCCATCCTGTAAGCATTCTTAACGGCAGCTGTGTGAAAGGCAGTGTTATGAAAATTGAGATTATTGGTGTTCTGGAGCCAGCTGTGTTTTAGGGACCAGTGAAGAAAAGGAAGATTTTCACTAGTATTCCCCATATCACTGCTTTTCTTATCAGACTGGCTTCATAGTGCCTGGTATGGGACAGGACTTCTCAGTTGGTTTTACTAGGGATAAGAGCTACAATAACACCCCTGAAGTATGGTTATCCTATGGTTATCTGTACTTCAGAGGTGTTATTGTAGCTCTTATCCCTACTAGCCTCTGAAGATTTTTCCTCAAGGAACAAACCTGAAAGAGGTTAAAGTTACTTTCAAAAATTGAATATGAACCTCCAGCTTACTGGAAGCTCTGTAACCCATTCCACAGTACTTGAACTGTCCCATCATCTTAGGGATGGCAACCACTGCCTGAGGAAGAGAGGAACTGAGGTTTGTTTCTGGGGTGTGCTTTGGCATATATCAAGTTGGACCTTGAGGAATGACTCTGATTTAATCCATCATTACTTTACTTCCTGAGAAAGATTGCAGATGCAGTCTGAGTAGCTACTGGGCAAGGACATCTCAGTGTATTTAAACTTAGTAATGTTATTCTACCAGTGATAGCAGCTGTCACTGATACACTCTCACTAAGAAAATGAATTGTTTATATCTTTTTGGTTCTATTTGTTTGAAGTACTTTATAGTGTGTGAGGCAGATTAATCAGCTGTAAGCTGGTTTCCTATTGTTGTCTGTAGTAGCATGTTGTCCCCTAGAAGGAGTTGCAGTAGAAATGCTCTGCATAATTCCCTGAAATCTGTAGCAAGATGTGCAAGAACCTGATCTGAAGATATGCACCTATGACCTAGAAGTACTTTCCAGAGATGGGTCTACATTGCAACTTTGCTTGCTTCTGAACTCTTCAATTTAGAAAAAAAATAGTTTAGGTCAAATGAGTTTCTTGTTTTGAAAGAGGCAGACATACTAAATAAAGACTGAAATTTATCTCAGTTTATAACTTTTTATTAGTTAAGTTATGCAAGTTGATGTAACAGTCAAAGTGAACATTCTCCTGTGCAAGTCTTTCATAGCTTGCTGGGCTGCAATTCTTTAGTTAATTAGAACTCAATTAAAAAACAAAAAATTGAAAAATTAAAAGGTGAAAGAAGAGTAGATGTGACATGAGAATAAACTTTTCTAAGGAGTAATTAGCTAAGGAAAGAAAGAGAAATCATCTGTGTATGCTCAGAGTATTGCGATTCCAGAGGAAAGATCACTTGACCAAAAGTGTCCAGAAGGGACAGGTAAGCTGCATGCATGATCAGCTCAAGTCTTTTTCTTGCTCAGATGCAGTGAGGTTGGAAAAGGGAATGGCTCAGTAGAAGAGCAGAGCTTAAGTTTACAATGTCTGTTACATTTGTCTTTTCTTTACCCTTTCCATATCCCTGCCCATTTCACTTGTTTGTGTCCCTTACAGGGTCTCATTCTGCTGCAAGGCAATCAAGTGAATGAGCTGCCACCCAATCCTGATGAGCCTGGAAAACATCTATTTGAAATTGCCCCAGGTAGGCCAGCAAGTCCTTTTACTTTGTGCATAACCTTAACTATTCCCTTTAGTTATCAGCGATAAGAGATCTTCATGGCTTACTTGAATTCTAGGCATTCCAATACATTAGCCAAATAATCTAGAGAAATTGAGAAATAGAGCTTGATAGAGTTATTTGCAGTGATAGTCTTTCTTTTTGGATGGAACAGCTGCTGTGGTACCTCAGGAAAATAGTTAGAATATCTTGCACCCCTATACTTTTTCTGTTTTGAGGGGGCTTCTGGCCAGCAGTGCTGTGTGGTCTCTCACTTTGATGTGGTTTTCCAGTTGTTGTAGGTTATGGTAAATACTGCCATGGAACACAGAGCTTATGGAAAAGAGACACTCAATGTCTGGATGTAATTTTTTAATCCTGCTAAGGTTGAAAAAAAGAGTATTTTAATAATTGTTTTTTGAACTGAAAAATTAAGAGAATAGGCTGCCATGGAGTTGATTTTTTTTTTCAAGGTAGAAAATCCCATTACGTTGCTGTAAATTTATAAAGAACTTTTGAAAAAAATTTAGGTCCTCTCTAAACACTTCCTATGCATTGCCTTCCTATATAGAAGATATATTTTAAGTTTGCTGTTGCAGCCCAGGAGCAATTGTTCTCACTTGATTCAGTTATAATGGTATCATGGTGAAGATCGTCACTGTGGTTAAATCTGAAGGCAGTGTATTTTGGGAGTAGCTTCAGGTGCTAAGAACTGCAGAGAAGAAAACTGCTGTTCTGCGAACAGTGTTAGATGAGAAATGAGAAAGGCATGCCTCTATACTTGCCTACCAGTACCTGAAGATTGAGTTGCTGAAAACAATGAGGGAGATACAGGTGACTCAGTTACTCTTTCACTCACTGGCTGTTTTCCATCTTCTCTTGCCTGCACTAGCTGTCCGTACTTAGAAATGTTTGTTTCCCCATAGTGTTGGTGCTTTTGTTAGAGTAGATTGGAGAGGGGAAAAAAAAGACAGCCTATGGTAGTTTCAAAAGAAATGTACAGCACAGGGTATGCTTGTCCATATAGGTAAATACTACTGCTTTGGAGGTGGGTGTGCATTTATCTGTGTGCTAGGGGCAGTTTTCTTGCCACCTAATCAGGCTGGGCATAAAATGTCTGTGTTGTACACTCAACATGGTATCAATCTGCAAGAAGAACTAGACAGTACTGAAAGGCTCTCAATTGTACAAACAGGCAGAGTTTACAATAACTCACTGTCAGAGCATTCTGTTTGACACACAAGAAGCTACTTTGAGATAAGGTATTTTTTGTCTACCTTGTTGCTGCATGTTATCTGGTAATGTTCCTTTTTCTTTATATTGCTCCACACTTTCATAGGCTGGACCCTACAAACAAATCAGCAGGGCACTGTGCTCATGGTATTGCATACGTGTGAGCATCTCTTTGAGAGTGGCATTAATTGCTTGAATGTGACAAATCTTATGTATTATTTCTCTAAGACTGTGCATCATAGTATTCTTGCCATACTGTGAACTGGGCTGTGAAAGCACTTGGATTTTCCTGGTTGTGAATATATCCACGTGTTCTGGCACTAAAGGCAGTTAACTGAGCCACTGGGTAAATGGGTGTTCTTTACTCCTTGCCAGCCTTTTAGGTTTTACTTCTGTGGGCTGCAAAATAAATCTCATGAGCCACAAATGGTGGTTGCTTCATTGGAGTTGGTAACAACAATGTTGTGTGACTACTTGAGAGAGCCTCTCCAAAGAGATAGAAAAAGGCAACACTTGACAGCATAGTTTTGAGACCCAGGACATCTGTGTTCAGATTTGTGTTCAGTTTTGTCATTCTTCTTCTCTGGGTTCCTAGGAACAACTATTTACTCTTAGTGAACCACTGTCCTGCCAGCAAAATTCAGATGTTTTCTCTGCCATGTGGAGCTGAATCTATTCACATCTGTAGGGAGCTTGTTTGCAACACTGATATCAAGTATTGAAAAATGCTGTAAATAGCCAGTCAATGCAGGATGTCATTTGGCAAAGATGTCACTAAAGTGTAGCTTGAAGAGTTTCCTATTCTCTTCACAGTACATTTATTTTGGGCTGATTTTGGCATAAATGTGTTTTTTCTTGGCCATCTTCTGAAATGATTTCTTGCCAACCCATAGAACATGCACATAGTGAATAGTTCTTAAATGGGTACCAGATAAAAAAGGGAGCACAAATCATCTTGCAGGACCCAAAACATTATTTTCCATCAGTTCCCATCTTTCCTTGTGTTGACACTATGATCGTATTGCTGCTTAAGTGTGTTCCTGTTCTCCCAGTAAATTTGGGACTACATAGTCTCTAAAAGGGTGATAGATCCTCAATTTAGTGAAGAATACTGAGAGATCTTTTAACAGAAGCACAGTCCGTAAATATAGATGAGATTTTACAGTAAGTATGAAATGCAGAGCAGTTCTCTATTCTGAATGTTTCTGTACTGTCCTGATACCACCTTAACTGGCAAAGAAAGACTGAGATCTGTCTTGTAGTTCCTGACAAATGTCCCAAACTTTGGATTGTAGCAGCAGCTACCTCTGAAACCTACTTTGTTTGATAGCTAGGGTTTCAGCATTCTTATTACTAGAACAGTTGCCTGGAGCTTACCGCCTCTTTTTGTGTTGTCAGCTTGCTAGCGAGTGCTACTTCCTCAGTGTGCAGGGACTGGATCAGCAGCATGTCCTGCACTGTAACAGAGCCTGTATTGATTTTCTGCTGAGTAACAAGAACTAATGATGGGCATTGCATATTACTCATGTTTCATCAAGTTCATTTATAAGCTGTATAGTGCAGCTGGGAGAAGGGTTAACTAGGGACGTGAGAGACAGAGTAGTTCTACAGTGAAACCAGTGTTGTATCAAGTGGCAGCAATTTCTAAACTGCCTCCTTTGGCAGGAATACTATCTATCCACTTTTTCTAGAGTAACTGTGTGCATTTCTGGACCCTCTTTAGTCTGTTCATGCTTTCTTCTCCCACAGCTAATAAAACTCAAAGTGGAATGGCAGAGTAAAGTATGGATACTTCACTGATTGCTCTACTGTTCCAGGGTGCATTAGCATGTGGTGAGGGGAGGTTTCTAAAAAATTACTGTGGTGGTCTGAGGCCAAGTGCAAAGTTTTAATTATTTGGGGGTGATCTTTATATATATCAGCTGCTATCTGAGGATGTCCTAGGGGAGTATTGATGGCTTAAATGATTCTGGGTTTTTACTTTCTAGATAGCTGCATATGGTAAAAGAATGCTTTTAATGCCATGTGGCAAATAGTTTGTCTCATTTTAATAATTTGCTCTTTGCAGCATTAAGAGAGGAGATGTTCAAGTTCTGCAGAATCAGAGATCATTCTCTGATGTGGGAAGGTTTTCAGAATCAAAGGAGTGATGAGAAAGTTCAGAAGGTAGGAAAAAATTGTTGTCTTTAGGTCATGGGTTATTAGTAACTGACTAAAGAGCAGCTTTTCTTTGTAGACAACTTGATGAGTTGAAGGCTTTTTCTTCTTCAGAATGGATTCAGTAGTCTTCTCATGAAGAATGAGAGGGGAAGACACAAACATTAAATTTTTTCCTTAGTTAACCTGCTACCTTAATGACTAACATTGTCACCTGGGGAGGAAATGCAGGTTTCTCTTTCAGGTATAGGCCTGCACCCTGAACCTGTCACCTGTGAGTACCTTCCATCACTACTGGTCTTAGTGGGACAGATGGTTTTGCTTCACTTTTTAACTCTGAAATTTAGATTAATTTCAGTAACATCCTTCTTGGAAGAGTGTTTGCACTTTCTTTTCACAAACTGGCATGTCATGATTGAAAGCAGCTTTTCAGATAAACACTCTCCTGATTCTTAATAACAGCCTGCCATAGTGCTGCTTGCTGAGTCTAACAGTGACAGCTCTTAGCTAGATCTTTATATGAAAAATAAGAGAGCAGTATTGTGGTAGCTATGATTCAGTTTCACTAGAAACCACTGCTAAAGGGATTGAGCTTGCTTGTCCCTTTTCCTCTTGGCTTTTTCCCCAGTGTATTCTGATTTCTCACTTCTACTGTTGTGACTGGAGAAAAAGAAGTCTTTGAAACCAGTTGGACTTGAGGTTGATCAAATAAATAGTTATCGAATATGCTTTTGTGGGTTCCTTTAACATGCTCCTCTTGAGTAATGCTACCAACCCTCTCATTAGTGAGATGATTCAGTTTCCAGATCTTGTCTCAGGCTTTGTGTAGGCTTAGCCAGAGCAAAGGTACTTATGTTTGATTCACGTTTAGAAAGTTATTTTCAAAGCTTTGTACTCTGACATGCTGTTCAATTAATTATAAAGTATGAGCTCAATATCAATAAATTGCCTTTTCAAAGGGGACCTGAAGTCAGCAGCGAATTCTTTAAATATGGAATTTGTTGTATTCTGCCAGTAGTCTGAGGCAGGTTGGATTGCTTCATCCAGGAACTTTGTAGGAGCTGTTTCACTGCCTTTTAAAACTATTTAATAGGGTATTATAAGGGCAGAATTGGAAGATGGGAATACCAACTCTTACAGGAACTTTAATTGTTGACCACATGTTCTGTAGAGAGTGGGGCTGTTGGCAGTTTTATAGAGTGGTTGTAGTGGCAGCTCTTTTCTTGTCCCAGTAGGGTGAATAGTGCCTGTAAAACTGCTCTACAGTACACTTCTGTCTCAGGTGATCAACAGCAATTAAGTTATTTTTGTGACCTTTTTAACTCAGTTCCTGTTGAGATGATACCTGGAGGAGTAATTAGAAATTCAGACACTTAAAATCATGCTATATTTTCTATCAATCAATGCACATTACAGTTCTAGCTATCAGCAGGAAACTGAGTTTGGTGCTGGTAAATAATATTTTCTCTTGAAGCCTACAGCGACTACTGACTGCATATCTGAATATGTGATGTTGGTTTTAGAGGGTTTTATTTAGGTTTCTAGTATTTAGCACTTAGCATAGCAAAAATAGTAGTTCTGGGTCCTACTGAAAAGAGTGAAGTGATATTACTTCAGCAGAGCACTGTGGAAATGCTTAGCAAGCTTATGGACATCAGTAAGTATCCATGATGCTGTGCTGACCTGTAGGAGAAGACAGATCTGCAGCAGAGCTGCCACTGCTACTGGCTGATCTTCAGTTCTTCTAGAAGTCTGGAGTGTAACTGAAGGCAGACTATTTATGTCACTGAAAGTGGTATCTTAGGAAATATAAGCTAGACTTCCCATTTATTAAGGAGGGATAAAGCTAAAATATTTTCTCTGAACTGTCTTTATAAAGGAGTGCCTAGCACAGCAAAATTGCACTCCTTTCCTGACAGTCTGGAAACTTGTTAGTACCTTACAGTTTGAGTTTAAGACTTTAAAACCTTCAAGGTAATAACAGGTACGTTTGTAATACCAGATACAACCGCTGCAGGGACTCATTACATGCAAGATGAGAGCAGCCTAAGTCCCTTTGGATATATGTATGCTGTACTTTTCATAAGAAAAATGCAAAATCTTGATACTTTGGCATGCGCTCTGCTTGCTCCATCAGCTCTTGAGCACTAGATGGTGCTGGCTCTTTCCACCTTGTGCTTGGAAACTTGCTATGGTTTTTGTATATCCTGAAATCACTTGAATGTGAGTTCATTTTGTAAGAGGAAATTAGCCTCTCCTTGTTTTTTGATGTCTCCTCAAAAGCAATTGAACAAGTGAGAATTTCTGGAAGTGTATTGTCTATCCAGTGAAGCTATTTCTGTGCTCTGTAGAAATAATACAGCATTGCATACATATCCAAATGTTTGCCCTGCCATGAGCAACTTAGTCTTCTTGGATCTGTAAGATACTACTGCAGATTTTAAACTGCAGTCCCAGGTGCTAAAATCAAGTGTTTGAAAGCATTCAAATTCTTTGCCTGCTTCATTATGGATGTGAAGTTAGGATGGATTTCCTTCTTATGGAAGAGCAAAGCGTGTTCTGTATGAATATGTGCAATAATGGCTGCATGGGAAGGCCACTTGAGTCTAGGCCTCTGCTCTTGAAGGTAAAGCATCCTCACCTAGGGCTTACTGGCTATTTTGTTGTGTCTTTCTGTTTTTCCCCATCCTGAACATGAAAAACTTATTTTTTTTCAGAACTTTTTTTTTCTTTCTGGTTTTAAGGAATAGGAATTTGCTTTCTCTGCCTGGGTGTTCAAGTAAGAGTTTGATTAAAAGTCTCACTGCATTGCTTCTTAGGGATTTGTCTGAAAGACATTAATGGTCTTCCTTAGGGCATCTTTCTTTCTCCTCAGCTAAAATGATTTTATGTGCCAGAAAACAAAAAATAGTTTTCATGGCTTGACCAGACCCTGACAACTTAATTTAGGATCAGCAGAAGCACCAGGGGGCTGCCAGTGTTTCTGGGTTTGTTGTATAAATTGATTTGAATTAAGCAACTGTTTTTTGGGGAAGCTAATGGAGGCCCTGGCTTCTCTCATGAGGACATTAGGCATTAACAATTCAAATCTTCTGCAGGCAGGGCATATCTTCTTACTAATTTCCTGATCCATGCTGTCCCTGAATACTTGACTGTACTGTATCACTGATTAATCTTTCTTGAAAGACAACCTGAAAAAAGAGACTGAAACCTTGCCATCTAAATTCATACAATATTTACTGATTTCAGTAATGTTATGTGAAGTCCAGTGGTGTACAGAGATCAATACTCTATTGCCTACTTAAGGCAGTGGCTCATTGCTGTTTAAAGTCTTAATACAGCATCCAGACTTCCATATAGACACATTACTAGGCTTCTCTTCCTCTTGAGGACTGTGATGCTCTCTGCTAGTTATGAATTTTTTGGCTCACCTTGTGTTCTCAATTGAAAACATACTGAAGGATATCAAAAGGCACCCACAGCCAGTAAATTGCTTTTATTTTTCCCCCTTACCATATGCAGTGCCCAAGGCTGATGTTTGCATTTGGTGTGCAAAGATTCTGCTTCATGCCTTTGTTTCATTAGATGTGTTTGATCTATTGCCTACATCTGACAGTGCTCTGGGACAATGGGTAAAGTGATTCTAGAAATGGACTGTGACAGCATATGAGTTCTCTTGTGAAACCTGCATCTCCAGGATAAACTCTACATCTGATTCCTAATCACTAGCACCTAGATATCTTGAATGCAAGCACTGGCTTTCAACAAAAGTGCTGTTTTTTACAATTCCAATTGCAACAGCGTGTGGCCTTCTAGGAAAGGAGCATGACTTTTCAAGGAGCTTCATGAATAGCTTTTTCTGCTAGCAGGAATCATTAAGAGACAATTTCTAACTGTTTTAGAGCAGTTTTCTTTAGCCCATTGTATTTCTGAAAGTCAGACATGTTTGCATAGCATTTTGTGTGGGCTGCCCTTTGGGTACAGAAATGTGGCTCTGTAAGATGCTGTCACTGGAACCTATAAAGCAGCATTTAATCCCATCAGGTTGCCTTTATAGTGCAAATTAGGTAAGATTTTGAGTTCTTCATCCCATGATCTTCCAGAGTAAGATCTGAATATTTTGCCTTAAGGATAATATATTAAGCCTGGAGGAGCATGTGGTTGGTATAAAGATAACTATATTTAGCATTTCAGTACAGGAATAGCTTTGTTTCATAAGGATGTGATATTGCTGTTAACACAATCTATTGTGTGGCACCTTCCCTGTATTTCTTGCTAATCAGAAATGAAATCTTTGGTGCTGTCCTGCCTCTTGTGTGCTCTGGTGGTAGTGCCGGATGTTCAGAAGCACTTCCGGAAGGGAAGTTTACTGCTTACATCCCCAACCCATAAATGTTTTGCTGTTTGAGTAGTATTACTGAAGTGAGTTGAACCCAAAGTCATGTGGTATTGAATCCTTTATTTCAAGTTCATCTGACTTGCCTTTTGCTATTTAATGGGTTAATTCTTTTCCCTAGCTGCCCTGAAACAGTCAGGTAACTTTACTGATAAAGCGTATTTCAGATTAATTGGTGGGCTTCTGTTGGTCATCTGAGCTAGAGAGTCAGGTTTGCTTGCTCTTTTCTATAGGTTGTCCTTGGGACTGCTTTCTTTTTGATTTTTCTACACTTGAACTTTCTAAGGGTCACCATATCTGCTGAGCAGTTCCTGTTTCTTTCTTTAAATTCAGATAATAGAAGTAAATGAGTTATGAGGGGGTAGATACTGATTCTTGGGGGTTTAAATTTTTTTTTAATGATCTGTGGATCCTGAAGTTGGCAGCAGATGCACGTCTGTTGTGGAGTTCATGATGCTTTTGTGTTTGATGAAATAGCAGGAACAAAAGACAGTCTCTTAAGTTTGTAAATGTAAAATTTTGTGGATGGAGAACTTAACTTCTGCTCCACTCATACTGTTGTTGCCACAGAATAACTAATATATGCAGTGTTTAATGACATGTAGCTTTACTCTATTTCCTACCTGATTTGGGTTGCCATAGATCTGAGATTCTGTGGTATACAGCAGGTGCAAGCTATGCAGAGTATACATAATCTACTGCATGCCCTCTTTCCTCTTCTCTGAGAAGTTCTTTAGTCATATCATGTTCATTGAAAATAGGGCAAGAAGCAGGGCTGGTTGTCTCTAAACCAAGTCTGGACATCACCTTAGTGAAAGAAACCAAAATCTTTGTTACCCAGAGTGCTCCAGAAAGGAATTCTGACATGTACAGAACATTCCTTATCTAAAGAGAAGCAATGAAACCATAACCTGAGAACACACAATATAATAACAAACCTGTTAGGCAGCACTTCTGCTGTGACTGAGGTAGCTGTTAGTGCTGGTGGCTGAACTGCTTAGTAAAATATTCTGACTTGAAAATACCATCTGCAAATAGTTCTGATAAGTCAAAGAAAACACTTCCTTTTCACACAGCCCATGTGATAGCACAATGGGGAAGGAACAACGAGGCTGATAACGTGCTACTCCAGTGTCTGAATAGAAATCTAATTGGTAAGCTGCTATTTGATATGTTTATGAAGCTGTTTGTGAACGTTGCCCTAAAGTCAATTGGAAATGGCAGCTGGCCTGATGTCAAACAGCTGTGATTCACATGCAACCCACTCTGTTTTTGTCTGAAATGCTACAGGGATAACCAGTGTGCTATCAGGGTGATCCAGCTTGCGCTGGGCTGTCTGAACCTCACAGAGAGGAGGAGGAAGTGGGGCAAAGATGTATTGCCTAGGCATAAACACTTAAGATTTGTGTTTTGCTAACAAAGTAGCCATTTCAAAAAGTAATAACTTAATTTTACATGTGAAAGCTTTCTTAGCCTTCCTGTTCTACCTTCAGTATTTCCAAATTAGTGGTTACATATGATGACTGAAAAGGGCTTGGTGTTGGAGTGCTTGTATACTGGTTTTTAAATAATTTTTCAGATTCTTATCCTATGCACCTATATGTACTTAGCCTTACCCTTGTGGAAATGTCCTATTAACATGATTGCCCACAAAATATTTTCCACATTGATCTTATTATCAAGATTCACTTGTTATGCAGGAAGTCAGAGTAGGTCATGACAAAGGTCTCTTTTGTGCATAATATTTATTCATAAACTTTAAAAGGTGCAAGTTACTGCAGGGAAGCAAACTCACTTGATACCTGCACTGCTGGAAATGCAGGCTCTGTACTTTCTGAAGGACTAATGCAACATGAAGAATGGAAAAGCATGAAACAAGCAGAACAATTTAGTTTCCCTGGGGCAGCCAAGAGAAGTGCTGACACTAATCAGCTTAGAAATGAAATGCATGCAATTTTAGTACTTGAAGGTGTCCTTGGGAAGTGGGGATGGAAAACTAAGGAATGGTGTGTCAAATCAGTAAATTTTAGAATATCTTTTTCTGTCAATCCTTGATGTTTAAAGAAATTTATTCAGAAAGATCTTCTAGCAGATAAATCCTGTAGATCCCAGAGTATTGGCTTTACATGCATTGCAGACACAGGTAGCAGTTCCTCCTTCCTGATTGCTCTGAAGATATTAATTCTACTGTATTAGAGTAACTCCAACAGATCCCGTTGGTTTGGGTTAAACATTTTAGCCTTAAAGGGGAGGCATTGTAACACTTTTGCTTGAGACCTAGTTACTAACCAGTGTGCCTCTTGTCCTATTTTTTGTTCCAGCAATAATTTTAACTCCTTTTGCTAGTGACCTATGTGTAGGTTCCTGGTAAGTCATGCATGAGCTTGTCATTGTTTTTCTAAGGAGTGCATGGATGTGTCTGTTATTACATAAAGAACATAATCCCACTTTACGTAGCTCAGCTCTGCTACTTCAATGCTATGCTAGTAACAAAGCCTTAAGCTCCGTACTAGAAATTACTTTGGTTTTATTGCATTAGCAGTATGTTTCTAAACAAGTGTAAAATCCCTGTCCTTGAAGAAACGTAGTTTTTGTGACTGCAAGGACCATCCTTTTTCATCTTAATTTCAAGAATTTTTTTTAAATAACATCAACATGATGAGTGCTGAGAATGCTTACTGAAGTGTAGCTAATCTGTGTTAAATTTAGTGGCTTTTTTTCCTCATAAACCTCTCAGTCTCTATAGCACCTATCACAGTGGATTCTGTTCAAGATGCTGTTTTGTGAAACAAAAGCAGTGAGGCAGCTGGGGTCAGGAGTATGTTCTGTTTAGTGTAGCATGTTCTGATAAGTGTAATCTTCCTAATTTTGTACAAGCACTCTAATTGCAATGAATGTGATTTCTTTCATTAGAAAGACAAAGTTCAGGTTACTTACAATTATGAATTCTTCCTTTTAGGAGTCTGTTTACTTTCTCATAGTTTGTATTTCCATCTCAGTTCTTGCAGGTGCACAGCCCAGTGTGCACATTAAAGTCTGACTTTGAATCTCAGCCAATGGAGATGCATTAGTAACTGCAGGATTAGACAGTGTTCTACATCCATAAACCACTGCTCTTCAAACTGAAGTCCACTTAAGATGTTGATAGATCCTTGTCCCCACCTGGTACCAAAGAGATGCTGTATATCATACTGAACTCATGAAATACTGTTATTAATTCAGGGGTTTGCTTTTAATCATGAGGTATCTGACACTTGAAAACTTTGAGAGGAGTGTGTGCGAGATAATGAAGAGCTATGAAATCAAAAGAATACCATGTTAAAAGGGGGAGTGTCTGAGGCCTTGAGGAAGAGTTGTGTATTATGTAAAAGATAATATAAAAGCTGTGCTGCTTCCTTTAGTTTGGTGTTGTGGATTTAATATTCATTTCTAGCTACGTTGGTGTGAGAATGCTCATACTGCAGGATGGGGCATCTCTTTTATTAGGAGAGGCTGATAGAGTTGGGACTGCCTGGAGGCAGACTTGAGAGGCGGGAACTTATCGATCTCAATAAATACCTGAAGAGTTCCAACAGGATGAAGCCAGGCTCTTCTCAGTGGTGCCTAGTGCCAGGATGGGACAGTAGGTACCGACTCGATCACAGGAGGTTCCATCTGAAGATTAGGAAGCACTTCTTTATTATACAAATGATGGAGCACTGGAACAGGTCATCTGAAGAGATTGTGGAATTTTCTCCTTGGGGTTCTTCTGAAGCTGCTTGAGTGTGGAGCTGTGCACTCTGCTCTGAGTGTCACTGCTTCATAGTGGTTGGATCACATGGATCTGGAAGTCCCTGCCAACTTCCCTTAAGCTGTGATTCTGTGTGCTAAAACTGTGCTTTACTGTTCTTCCCTCATGATCTACGAATAGTGGGGAGTTGGGCAGGAGCAGCTATGAATGCGTGGCCACTGGTAAGAAAGGGTTTGTCATGCAGAGTAGGATTTGTTGATATTGGCCAATGTGCCTACATGCACTGACAGAAATAAAAGTACGGCAGCAAAAGCTGTCCTAACATATTCTTTAAATCAGTGCACACTGTCTTTTTGCCAACAAAAATGAAACAGGCTATCAGCTTTTCCAGGAACAGGTGCAAAGGATTCATTATGAAGGAGACTTTGTCCGTGGGCAGAGCTTACTGGGTTTTTTTTGTGCTTCCTCAGTGTTTTAATGCCAGAACCCTAAGAGCTTGCTAATATTTCTGAGGCAGACACCCTAAAGAGAGGACCTGTTAGGGTTAGAGATACAAGATTTACTCTAACACAGTATGGCTGAAGGTATATAGGAACTTGTAATAAAGCTTGCTTTATTTGTTGTTGCTTGGACCTAAAATTTATTTTGAATTTATTTAGGAAACGGTGAGCTTCTCATGTACATCAGATGGTCAGTTAGAATTTGTAGACTCTATTTTCTTTTTCACAAGGTTCCTTTTTATTTCAATAAGTGTCTTAGGTCAGAGTGGGAAGAATAAAGAAGGTGGATGCATGGAGAAATACCTTCTGAAACATAGGTGCCAATATGGAGAAAATGCGAAAAATGCTGTTGCAAATTATTCATATATAGCTGTCTCTTCCAAAATTCTTTTGGAATCAGTGATCAGAGAAAAGAGGAAGGAGATAAACATCAAATCAGAATACTTTTTTTCATAAGTTCAGGATCTCACAACTTTCTGGACTAGAAACTTTCTAATAAGGCCAGGTTATAAGCTCTGAAATCTGTTGCTGACTCATCAGCTAGATGACTTTTGTCCTTAAAGAATGTACTAATTTCTTTAAATGTACTGTTCTGTTTCCTTTAGCCATGCTGGGCTTATCTGTTACATGACCTCTGAAAAGGCAGTTACAAAATTTGTACCTGCATGTAATGCCTACCTCATACCATCTAGTGATGTATCTATAATACCAACTCATGTTCTTTTGTGGAGGAGTGAACTAGAAATACCTTTAAACCACAAAGATCTGATACTTCTATCAGCAAGTTGTGTTTCAGACTCTTACCAACCTGGAGAATTGGGAGTTGCAAAAACATTTCTTTCACAGTTTATATTAAAGGCTGTAGAAGCATGTATTTAAAGGATTGAGCTTCTGGAGGCAGAAGGATATGGGATCTGGAAGATGGTTTAGACTTCTCTGACAGAGAGGAAAGAAGTCATGGGGGAAGTAGCATTATCACCTTATAACTGAATACCTGATCTCTGGTCTTAAGTACTTAAAAGAGATAAAAGGTCTTCAAGGGAGTTTTAATATTAGGAGATATATAAACCAAGGCTGAGTACTCTTCTACCAATGTTGTTTTATTGCCAAAATACTCCTAACTTCCTGAGATCTGGTGGATAGTAGGAGTTCTGTACCAGCTTAGGATGCATCCATTTAAAATTGTTTAGGTGGAACTGGTAAGCTTCTGGAATGACTTTTAAATTAATCTTCTTGAAAGCATCTTGTAATGTCTGCAAACAATTAAATTAGCCAACCCGGTAGTGCTTTGCTACAATGTTAGCACCATACAGCACTATTTTGACACACAAAGTTTGTTCAAATTGAAAAGGAGAGAGTCTAGTTCTGGGTTTCTGGAAACACAGTCCTGATGTTTCTGAAGTTAAATTGGGAATTTGGCACTTCTCTAATGAAGAGGCATACATCAGGAGTTGGAAGGACAATTTTTTATTAGATTTTTTTGACAAAACTGTTCTCTGCATTGAGGCTCCTAGGTTGAGTTTCTGGTCTTTACTGGAGTAATTGATGCTTTCTATGGCCCCAGTAGGAACCTTCTGTTTGTCAGGCAAAACCTGTCTATAGATTGGAGATTGGTTTATAACCTCTGCTAAGGCATCAACATGGCCCAGTAAGCTGCACCATCGCTTTCCTCAAATGTTCTCTAATCAGATAACAGTATTAATAAAATCTTCTTTACCCGAAGCAGATCCAGACAGAGCTCTCTTGCACAGTGATATGCAGTAGCATGAGTTGCCTATCTAGTACTCAGGGTAGATTTTCTGCTTTTGATTTTCAATTTGTGCTACTTTGGTGGTTTAAGCAATTACAAAACATCTCACTTGTGGTTTCCTTTTTAATTCATTTTAATGAAAAAAACGTTTTAGATCTTGCTGCAGTTCAGTCCTGTACAGTTCTTTCCTGGCCTTTCAGTAGCCTGTGGATTCAGTAATGGAGTCACAGGGTTTTCCCAGTTACCTGGCAAGCCACCTGTACTGTGATTTGCCACATGTCTTGGTAATCAAATAGGGAATAATGTGGGTTGAATCTGATTTTTCTCTTTCAAAAAAAAAAAAATCACCAAACCCTTCTCTCCACTAAAGAGCTGTTAGCAGTTAACTAAATCCTTGACTTTAGAAATCACTGTTGTGAGGGAGTTCATAGTATAAAAAAATTTGTGGATCAAATGATATTGGCAAAACTTGGTTAACTTCACTCATTCTCCTGGATTTTCAATACAGATATTAATATAAATGTTCAGCTTTATCACTGTTTTATCACTGGTACATCGGCTCTGTACTGGATGGCTCCAGACTGTCCTTATGAAGTGCAGAATCACTTGTTTTCTAATTAGTGGCTCAAAATATTGCCAGTATTTGTGTTCTTCAGACCAAGTTGTGCAATAGAGGTTCTGAGAGAAAATGAAAATTCTGTAGCCCTTATGTCTAAAAGTTTGAAAAGGAGCATTTGCCCTATTCCAGAGCTACAACTCTGACTTTTGTGATTTTGGGAATCATAAGGAATATGTCTCCTACTAAGAGAATAAAAAATATAACATCTGGAATTAATTGTTGGAATAGAATGGCATATTCTCCCACTTTTTCTTTTCCCCTGAATAAAAGTGGTTGGCTTAAATATTTGTCTCTGGTTTCCAGATATTCAACTTGGTCCTTAAATAGGAAAGTTCATAACTTGTCCAGCACTGTTTAGCAGCCAGTTTTCCTTTCAGAGTAGAAGCCAATGCACTACTGTATTTCTGAAGAAAGGGGGAGGAGGTTGTGGACTTAAAATCAGGAATTTCAGATAGCAAAACCGAGAGCTGTAGCTGGAATGAAGTATATGGCCAAGTATATGGTTTGGGGGTTGTTTGGGGAAAACTTAGGGCTTAGAAAAACTCTGCACCAATTCACTTGGCAGGGACTTAAGTACTTCATGTTTCTTAAAGGTCAGCCAAATTGCTTAGTACTTGAAGTAAAGTTTTAGACATTGAACTCTGGGCTTCTGTTCTTGTAATTCTTACTCTCAAGTTGGTATGTGCAGTTAAAGGCAAGACATACACCATTAACCATACATCTAGGAGGTCAAATTACTAAGAATTATAGAAAAGTTACTTTTTACAGCTCTTGCTGTACACAATGAGTTATGTATGCCAGCAGAAGTCTCAAACTTACTACAGATTAAGAGTGTTTTGTTGCTCAAAAAGAGAATGCTTTGAGAGCCCACAGCTCTCAAAGCATTCTCTTCTGCAGTGCCTGCCCTGACTGGGACTGAGTTGTTGATTCTTTTGCTCTTTGCTTCTGAACTTAACACTTGACCCAAGTGCTGTTCTCCCTTTGTCTGTGAGCTTCTGGCTAAACTAAAGCCCCAGAGGGACCGAAAAAGGTCCTATATCTGGCTGCAATGCTCAGGGGTGTTGCTCCTTCAGCACAGTGAGTATCTGTGCTGCTTTCAATTAAGTGCTGCAGGGTCTGAAGACAAACACTGACTGATCAGAGTGCTAGGAAACATCTGTTCTATGCATGTTGCTCTTTTCTTATCCCAAACAAAACTCTTATCTTGTCTCTGTGGCTAGTGATTTAGTTAGGTTAATGCAATTACAAGAAAGTGTTTAAACATGCCTTCTGAATATTGCTGGAGCAGCGTCAACCTCTGCAAGAATGCAGGGTCCCTCTGGCTCTCTGTGCCTATCAGTCCCTGCAAGAGCTGCCAGAGATGCATGGCTAAGTGTTTACTTTGGGAGGAGCAAATGATAGACCCCTTTCCTGTGCCGACACAATTTTCCAGGAGGTGAAACAGCATTCCTAGCATCTAGGATGGCATTTAGTGGCTGCTGCGCTCCGGTCGTCTGAGAGTTACGTCTGCCTCTTGCTGCTCACACATCAGTTAAAGGAGCTGAGGGCTGTCCCGTGGCTGACTGCAAACATGGGTGGCAGAGGGGAGCCCCGGGGTGCCCAGCTGGCCCCTTAGCTGTGCTGTGCCATGGGGCTGTGCTGCTGTGGGGGCTGCAGGCCGTGGCCCAGAGGTAACTCAACAGCGCTGACACGAGGGGCGGTGGGGGCTGCACGGCCGGGGCTAAGCTGTCTGCTGCTCCTGCGGTGACATGGGACACAGAACTCTTTTCTCCTGTGCTTGGTTCAGGCAATCCCTTGGACAGATGACATCAAGACCACAGTGGCTCATTTTGAGGGGGTGGGGCAAGTCTTGGTATTGTCTCCAGGTGTATTCTTACACTTAATTCATGGTGTTGTATGTTTTTTCTCTCCACAAACAAGTGTATTTTACATCAGGGAAAGTAGTTCTTTTACTTTTCAAGGAATAGTAAATGTTGCAGTAAGGTTCCTTGCTGATGTTCTTTCCTCCTCTATTCTGTTCTACAGTTTTTTGTTTTTTTTTTTTTTTAATGAGAGCAGAGTATTTCTACAGTGGTATTTCAGCTAGCTTACTGAGCTCGGGATCTAACGAATGAATTATGCTTGTGTCAGCTTTGTGCCATTGGGTAAAGCTGCTGATGTGTGTGAAGCTGTGCTATTCTCTGAGAATGGGGATGGTTGGGATGGATATTGGGATATTTGTTAGGATGTTCTTGGTGGAACTGCCCAGCTTTAAATGTCTCAAAGTCTGAATGTGCAATACAAAAACATTTTGAGGCCTTCTAACAAGTCTAGCTTACATTTTGTTGTGTTTTTGTCTTATTTTGAAAGCTTACTTTTAAGCAGCTCCTTTGAGATGGTATAAATCTTTCTCCTGGTTTATTCTTCTGACCAGTGCAGAAGGTTGAAAATTATTTAGTGAAGCCTATTATGAAACTGAACTGTAACTGAAACTTAATAAATCTCAAGTTCGTTGTAACTTTGCTGTTTGCAATAATGTGATCAAGAAGGTAAAATGAATGAACCTGTGTTTTCAGTCCCTGTGGGGGAAGGCCTGAAGTGCAAAGCTGTGATCTGTATTCTAAATTGAGGCAAAATACATCTTTGTACGATTTTGTTGAAACTCATCTCTTTCCTTGAACTTATCAATAAGCTTCTTTTCCAGGTACCTTTGAAACTCTCCTACAATTTTTAAAATAAAGAATTTCCTGGTCGGATTGTAAAAGCCCAGGCATCTTTTACCACCCTTTATTTCTGTCGCTTCAGTGGAAGTTCTTTTTGCTCACTTGTTCCTGTGGCATCATTATGCTCAGGTCTTTGTACATGATTTCAGAGGATGATTTGGGGTGCTTTGCAATGACTTGGCCATGAGCTTTGACTAATCCCACTCTGATGTGTGGCATCCTTTTGGTGGGTGCAGGAGGAGAGGTGGGGCTTGGGGGCAGGGTGCTGATGAAGTGCTTTGAGTTTGTGCTTGCCCTGTTAGCTTTTTGTCTAGATAAGCTTTTAGCACATTGGGCATAGATAGGACTGACTGATGAGTAGATTCTGATTCCTTAGAAGAACAGCAGGATTAAGTGTCAATCTCCCTGAAAGCAGCAGGTTATCTGCAGCTATCAGAGGGGTGGGAGCAGGGGGAGATTTACTCCTGTTTATGTCTAGAATTAATTTAGTCTCTTTTCTCTCTCTCTCTTCCCCCAAGCTCATCCCATCCAACTGGGGTCAGGGGAAACTGAAGACCTTGAAACAGTTACCTTAGTTAGATTGCTGCAGTAGAAACATCAAAGAAGCCAGAAGGGGGGAAACTTGGCAAAGGAAACGTTTCACTTTTGTTGCTGTGGTAGAGTTGTCCTCCTGGCTGAGAATACCAGGTTCCTGGACAGGAATACTGGACTTTTCCTTTACGCTTTCCTTTAGATTCAGTGGCTTACTGTGTGGCTAAATGATGATGATTGCTGTCAGGGATTGGAATGGAGCTAGAAATAATATCCTGTTTTCACCTCACCCAGTAGGGCTGTTGGCTTCTATATGCCTGTCCAGGCAGGAACCAGAACCTGGGGAAGTGTTTTCCATATGCTGTTGTTGATTATTGTGCACTTTCCTAATACCTGAGCTTGCTTGTTTCAGTGCTTTATATTTCTTTTCCTAGCATTTCTTGTACTAGCAGTTTTTCCTATCAGAGATAGGAGTGGGGGGTCTGAAGCCAAAAATTTCTGGTAAGTGAATTTTTGGTGATGCAAGGTAGTCATGTCTGTAAGTAAACTTTTCATTTACTTTATTTAATCTGACCATCTGTTCAGACTGCTCAATTTAAAATGCCAGTCAGTAGATTCCAAACTGGAGCAGACAGAAAGGAAGAAGATGAAACCAAGTTTTCAACCAAGCAGCGTTTGCTGTTTTATAAGAAAGAGATCATTGGGAAAATCATGCTTGACTGAGACATAAAAGTTAGCTGTTTTTTTTCTTCCTTTAAATGGTGATTGTGCTTTGTGCAAAGGAATAGAAAGAGGAATTTTTTTTTTCTTAAAAAAAAACCCTCAGTAACTTTCCATTTCCTGAAAAAAAAAAAGGCAAGGCTTTTGGAGAATGCTATCCTTCAGAAATAACATTCCTAATGATTGTAAGAAGAATGTAATATCTTACAGGCTTGCTCCTGAAACACTTCAGAAATGTAGTCTTAGGATTCACAATACTACCTTGGATCTCCTCTCAGAGGAACAAATTTTCCTGACTAAATTGTTGTATCCACTTATTTTTCTGGATTACTTTTTGCCTCCATAGTAAATAAAAAGATATATTTTAACTGAAGACCAGCTCTTGTTGTCAAAGGACTCCTGAAGGCTTTGACAAATGCACAGTTATGCTGTTCATCCATGTGAGGCATGCAGTAGCACAGTTTGCAGTATTTTAGAGCTGTGCAGTCCCCAGAAGATTAAGTATATGTGTAAATGAGCTTTTGTGCTTATTGCTTTGCCTGCCTTCAAGAAGCATTTCTTCCTTTGTATGATGAGACCTAACAACCCTGGTCACAAAGGGTGTTGTGGCAGCAGTGTGCCTTGGGTTAGTATATGAATCTGTTCCTTATTTTGCTAAGGTGATCAGCATGCGCAATAATCGCAGTAACCAAGAGGACTTGGGAATCTTATGAGTATTCTGCATCTTACCTGAAAACATAGGACTGAACAAAGGAAAAAGCAAATTGGGATCTCTGAGTGAGCAGAGCAGAGAATGTCACCTGCGTGGATCTGCAGCTGATGTTCCCTAGTGTGATGAGGCCCAAGTTGCTTTTCTCTCCTCTTCTGATGTACCTGTGGGTACTAAGGTATGTTTTGGAGAGGCTGAGAGTGTGATGCGACTTCTCTTCATCTGTTTTTCCTAAAAATCAAAAATAATTTAGAAGTTTAAAAATGTAATGGGCTTGTTTTAAAAAGAAATATTATCCTGAATCTATTTGGCCAATTATTACACTTGTCTAGATTTTTTTTCTCTGACTGTGTCTGTCAAATGAAAGCAAACATTAACCTTTCATCTAACACAGCAAATCTGGTGCTGTTAGTAGATGGAAAAGTACTGCTAACCTGTGCAGTCGCTACTGCTTATGCTCCAAAGAGAAGAGAAATTACCTGATAGCATTTCAGAGGCTTGATCATAAGGTTGGTCTTTTGTTTAATTTGCAGTCTGGTTCTTGGTCTGATGGTGAAAGAAATTGTCTTGTTGCTAAGAAGAGCTGATTGTAATTGCTTTGTTGAAACACTTCAATAAAAGGTGTATTAACACAAATAGGATACAGCCTTGCAGAATAGGAAATGTGGGGCCAAGCCCAGAAATGGAGCTGCTGAGTTTCAACAAAGGAATGGACTGCTGCCTGTATATAAAAACCAGGAACCCTGGAACATATCTACCTGGTGAATAGCAGTGCAGAGACTTTTAATGTGTGGTTGTTACATTAGTTGAGATGCTTAGGTTTCTTTCCCTTGCCGGCAGACTGGGTGCCCCTTCAATGAACTGCCATTATGGGTTGAACTACCTTCTATGCTTAATCTGTACACAACTGAAGCTAACACCTGAAGATCTGATAGCATCTGCTGTGTACACAACCTCTGGCTCCTATTTACTGTCAACAGTCATGTTACTTGATCTAATTTCAGGTTCTCATAGAGGGAAAGCTCTTAAAGGAAGCCAGATGCCTGATGTGACATTGCTTCTTCACCCTGTTACTCACTTGTAACAGGAAAACATATTAAGCAGCATGAAATGGGATCCTTTTCCAGCTCATTTTGTATTCTCTGTTCTTTTTATCCTAAATACAGTATCTGTGTACCTGTAAGATCTATCAGCCTGTTATCCTGCCTCAGGTAGGACTTGCATTCATTGCTCTTGGGACTTGATGAGGTATGAAAACTAACTGACATGTAATTAAATACACTGTAGGAAAGGCTTTTTCAAGCTAATAATGCTACTCCTGTTCCAAGCGGTTAATTTTATTAAAATACTGACCTAAAAAATAAAAAGACATTACAGAGATCTGTACTTCAAGAATGCTAAGGAGCTCTCCATCCTTGACTAGCCATTCTGACCTCAGCTGGCAGGTCAGAAGGTACAAAATTTCATCTTTATTAAACCTAGCTTTTACTATTTATCTTTATTCTATCTAGCTTTTACTTAGAATATCTGATGCAGATGTCTCCATGGGTGTCTTTGCAAAATAGTTCAAGCAAAGGAAAAGGTCAGAGTCCAAGTGAAATTTAGTGGTTGATGTGAGCATTAAAAATAAGTGAACAGTGAAAGGCTGATATGGAAATGCGGAGCTGTAAGAATTGCTTCAGTGGGTCATCTTGTCCAGCTCCTTTGCTCAGACCAAATTATGGGCATGTAGGCCTTCTCAGACAGATGACACAGCTGTATCATAAACTGTTCATGGGAAGTTCCACCATGCAAGTTTTCTTTTCAGCTTCTTCAAGCAGCCCCGCTAGCAAACACTTTCTCCTAGTGCTTCCGTAAATCTTTCGTTAATGTTTCTTTTATATTGACAAATATTAACATACTGCAAGGCTAGCAGAAATCTCCATTTCAGTCTTCTTTTGTCGAAGCACACCCGCAATTTTTCATCTCTTCTACAAGTTGCATTATAAATCTATCACTCTTTCAGAGAATCGGTGAAGAACAGTAATCAGTCTGCCCATCCCTCTATCTGATGTGTCAGCTTAGCTTGCCATGCTAGGTTGAAACCTAATGAGGACAGAGATGACAGAAAATCTTCTGACTCTGCTAATAAACTTCAGAATAAGTTATGTTTCTCTGGTAGTTACATTATTGGCCTGGATTTGGTTTGTGGTTCACCTTACTCAAAAGCTAAATGAGGCAGATTATTATTATTATTATTTTAGTTTTACAGTACAGAGAGGAAATGTAACTTGGCAAATGCTGCACGGTAAGTTGGAGAATGAGAAAAATTGTTTCTTGCTGAAAGTTCTGTAAATGATTTGTTGCTTATTTCATTGTATTCTTCTATTCTGTAAAAGCCCTTTTGAATTAGCATGATATGACAGTATAGAAAAGCTTTTGGTGACTCAAAAAGTACATACTTTTATTGGAGATGGAATCAATTAGTTAACCTGCATAGAAATACTTTACTTGAGACTGCAGACAATTAAATTTATAAAAGAAAAAAGTTCAAAAGTATTACTTCAAGCTTTTAAAGACTATTATTTTATTTTTAATTCAGAAATCCCATGCTCAGGTATTCTGTAGTAATTTCCCTTAATGCAAACCACTTGTTACATTTCAGCAGTTTTTAATTAGTTCTGTCACTTGTATTTTTTGTCCTGGATCTGAAGTCAATGGAGCAATGAAGCTGAGAAAATACTTGTCCCACTGCATATATTTTGTCCTTGTTTCTTTTTTGCTCGAAAAGGATCCACCAGAAATTGCCCTTGAGGCCTCAATTGAAATTTTAAACACAGAATGGAAGTTTGTTATGTGTTACCATGTGCTATCTTCTCTGCTGCAGAAGTGCTTAGTAGCCTGTGGACACTGAAAATAACTGAGCAGTTGGATATTAAAGCAGGTTGGTTTGTACATCGAATTTGGTGTGGAGTGTCTATGTTGTTGTGTTGTTAAGTAATAGTATTCTTGAAAGCAAATACAGATAAATAATTGGATGTTTCTGATTGGGATGATACAGAACTTGCTCACTTTCTATAAACGAAATGAGTAAGTTGACTTTTTTATTACCAAACTATGAAGTGGAGAATTGTCTATAGCAGCGCATGAGAATTGAGCAAAATGTTTAGAGAGATGTGGTGTTTGGAAGCTGGCATAGCAGTATATTTCTGTTGTTTTTGTATTTATAAATGAATTTTTTTTAAAAAATCAACCCAAAATTTATGTACTAGGCATAATTGCCAGACTGAACTGGGAAGTAAGGGAACTCTTATGTGGGCCTAAAGCCATTCTTGTAGCAGCAGTGAGCACAGTTCTGCGGTACTGGGCAGGTTTATTCTAATTTAGTGAGGATGAGAAGTTTGATGTTTTCCAAACAAGCAAGCCATGAGCGACTCTGGAAGCAGGGCAGATCTTATCTGTGCAAGTCAAAATGTTGAGGGTATATGAGCAGTATCTTCTCTGCTGTCTCTCTCAAGACATCCTGGGAGAGGACCACCTCCAGGCTTGCTGGAGTCTGTTAACTCCTGCAGGTATCAGCCAACAGAAGGGATGTTACAAAGAGAAGCTTCTTTGTGTTACAGCCTCCGTGAAGGACAGTCCTGTTGTACCTTGGACTGGTCTGTTGACTTAGGCAGTTAATGCTTTAGTTTCACACTCTGAGAACGGCTGGGCTTGTTGTTATCAACTGATTTTACTGTAATTAATATTTCATACTTTGTCAGAGTGTTAACACTGGGTGTCTTGCATCTGTTGCAGATGATCATTGCTGTCAACAGCTGCTATAAGCCAAAGGGTCTTTCAGATTAGTTACTGACAGTATTTACGGATGTAACTAATTTAACAGAACCAAAACAGACCCTGTGTTCATTGAATGTTTATTGTTGGGATAATAACACTTTTTATTGATTTTATTGATTCTCAGTAAGTATAATGTCAGCACTGTTAAAAAATACAAATCTAGCAACTACAAAAATAATTAACAGCCTTTTTAAGAAAAGATTGTATCTAAGGATTTGAACATCTTGTTTTGATTTTCAAAGTTATCCTATGGTATAGCATGGAAAATTATATGGTAATTGATTCCATATAAGAAAAAATCCTGCTTAAAAGTGGGAACATTCCACCTCACATGCATCATATAAGTAATTTCCATAACACAGGCTTTCCAGCATCTGAATAGGTTAGGGCTTAAACTAGTGCTTTTTTCCATTATCGTTTGCATTGTTCAAGAAGTTTGGACTGAATTCAGATTCTCTGTGAATCAACAGCTGTTGTGCTTCATGTCATGCATAGTTCATAGCAGGATAGCAATTTGGGGCCCGTGGTGCTAGTTAGGTGGTTGTCTCCGCTTTAATAAATCTGCATTTGAAAGCATGAAACTGTTAAAGGGAGCATAACAGGAAAGTGAGAGAATAATAGGTGGTATAATAGGTATGAGAAGTTTAGTTGTTTTGCCTTTTATTTTATATGTTCAGAAATTGTTCTGATATTTGAGGATGCTTTGTAGTAGCAGATAGGCTTCTTATTTTACTAATTAAAAAACTAATACAGTTGAGTTTAATTTTTTAGCAGTTGTCTCAATCTAGGCAGTGAAACAGCAGCCTGTGACAGGTAAGTTTTGCAACTCTATAATCAGTGTTCTTCTGAGAGGGCTGGAGCATTAAACTTCTTAACCAAGAAGAGGGCATACTGTATGAAACATTACACGAGGGGCGTACTGTGTCAGTCACCCCATGGCTGTGGTTTCTGTTCTACAGTTGACAGATTATGTGTGAGAAATGGACTGGAGTTTGCTGTCACTTGACCACATAGAGAAGACAAGATTGTCCTCTTGCTTTTAAGGGAATTTCTTGACTTAATGTTGGTGGGGGAGAGAGCTCACAGCATGCTCTTTCTGGCAGAGGCTTTGACAATACCAACTGAGTAAGCATGGGAGGACTTGGTCCTGATGAATTTCACTGCTGCTGTGGGGACAGCAGGGTTTACAGAAGAGCCCCTCTGTCCTTCTTGGCTTTGCTGCAAAAATTTTCTCTCTCTAAGCTTCTTAAGTGTGCTGACGTCTCAGGGTAGAAATGAATATTCAGTCGTGCTGTGTTGTCAGATTTAATGAACTGAGCTGAGTGACTCTGAAAGTGAATCTGTCAAGGAGCTGAGAAATGAATGAGATGAGCTATTTTAAAGTCTCCCTGTAAATTAACTCAATTCTAACAAATCTCTAAAAAGGCCATTGCAATTCAGCTGGAAACTGTGATGTGTGCCAGTTTTTTTTCTATTCTTTGACCCTGAGCTGGCAGTTGAGGCCTGTGGGCAGACGGATCCTTTTGGCCATGTGTCCCTGCAGCAGAACCTGGCGTGAGAGAGTACTGCTACTTATGAGATGTGAGGGAGGAATGCCTACAGCAAGGATGTCTTCCCCCTCCCCCATCCCAGAAATTTTATTGTTTTTGTTGTTGGATAGACAACACTTGTACTCCAGTTTGAGTGGCTACTGCAGTATCCCAGATGTCCCTATGACTGTCTAGCCTTGCCTCCCTGTAGCCTTTGTCAATCAAATCAGGAATCATAAGCATAGTTGGTAAGGCAAGTCATTAAGTTATCTGAACAGACCATAAATATCCTGTTACTATGAGGTTGCTGAGCTATACGGTGACCCCTTAGCAAACTGCTGCCATCTAAATGCAGAATGCAGAAGACCATATGTCACCATTTCCTTTTTTGTCTATATTCTTGCTATTGAGATACTGACAAAGGCTGCAATTACGGAGCAAGTAAGGGTATATAAGGAAGTCCAGTGATTAGAGCAATGGTTTGGGAGACCTGCTTTTCATGCCTTGTAGATTTAGTATCTGAATTACAAGGGACTGAGAATCTACTTTGATATTACAAGGAAGAAAGGATGTGATACTTACAAAAGAAAACAAGTGTAACATTGTTTGTTTTTTTTTTTGAGAGTGAGGATATGTAGATTTTACAGTTAAACTCTGTAATACTTGTCCCATGACTTCATTAGAACAAGTGATCTTTTTGAATCCCTGTCAGCACTGTCTGCACTTGATTTTGGGATGGAGGCTTTCCTGTCCCATGGCAGCTACAATGTTGCACACCCCTAATGCTCAGCAGGAAATTCCAGGGCACTAATAGGAAATGAAGTACACAGCAGGAGTGTGTCTAGCTTGCTTCCCAGCACAATCTGCTCTCTAGGATGCTCTTACTCAGAGCTATTCTGGGGACAAGGAAAAGTGTTAGGATGAGAGAGGTCAGCACAGTCCTTGAGGGAAACCCTTGCTGTGCCTTCGCACTTGCTGTTGCTTCCTCATGCTCCATGAGGACAGGTTTTCTTCCAATGTGGAGGGCCTCTTCCTGAAGTTCAAGTATTTAAGCTTTTCAGAGGTGGAATCAGAAACTTCTCTCTCTTTGACTGAAGCATATAGGCCTTTTTTTTTTGTCCAGCTCTTTAAGTAAAGCTTTGAAAAATCCATGCTTTGGCTTTCTGTGTGGGAAAATCAGTGTGTGCCAATGTGTGTGCCTTGCTGATTAGCCCTCTAGGGCAGACATCCTTCAGCAGCAAAGAGTCAGACTGAAGGATGGTGGGAGGGAGGGCTTTGGCTCCATCAGTTCCTTTCTGTCTGCAGCTCTCAGGAATGCTGAGAAATCATATGCAGCATTGTTCCTCTTGGCATATTCTCATGTGATTCGTCCAGCTTGGCTGTAAGCAATTCAAGTAACAGGCATCCAGTCCTCCCTTGGGAAGCAAAAAATAGTTTGACCATTGCTGTAGGGAAGAGAATGAGATTCAAGGAAATGAATCTGCTTGAAAACAGCAGCAATGTGAAGGGACACTCAGATGTTACTCACAGGAGTGTACGAGTCTGAGCCAGAGACATACCTTGGGACTGTTTTATTCTTACTAGCAGCGGACCTAGAGATCTACAGTAAAATTGTTTTATGTTGCAATTTAATTCTGTTTTGATTCTGGAGTTAGAATACTGGTGTTATAGAATGGTTTAGGTTGGAAGGAAACTTAAAGATCATCAAGCTCCCATACCCTTACCATGGGCAGGATTGCCAGGCACTAGATCAGGCTGCCCAGGACCCTGTCTTAAGACTCCAACCTAGTCTTGAATGCCTCCACAATTTATCTGGGCAAATTGTTCAAGTGTTTCACCACTCTGAGTAAAGAATATACTTAATTTCTTTCAGAGACTGGAATGTGTGTCATCTGGCCACATAGACTTGTATACATTCTAGCTTCTTAAATTGGTCTCAGATTTGCTCTGCTGTCTGTGTGAAAGGGATTTTGTTGTTCCAACCCTGGCCTAGAGGTTCAGGGACTTGAGTCATAGGAAAACTAAATGTCAATGAAGACCAAGGCAAAGAACTTGTTGAATACGTCAGTATCGATTGAAGCTGGTTCTTACTTCAGAGGACGTACACTTTCCTTTGCCTGTCTCTTCTGACCAACGTATGTAAAGAATCCCTTCTTATCTTTCACTTCCCTTGCTAAGTTCAGTTCTGTACTTTAGCGTTCCTGATCCCATCCTTGTGTGTCTAGATGGCATCCCTGTATTCTTCCCAGGCCACCCATCCACTGCCTTTGTTTTTTCTTATCACCTCAGTTTGACCAACTGGTCCTTGCTCAGCCATGACAGTTTCCTGCCTCCTCTCCTTGATTTCTTATGCTGGGAGATGGAGAGCTCTTGTGCTCTCAGAAAGGTGTCCTTAAAGAGCTACCAGCTCTGTTCCATTCCTGTGTCCCTAAGGACTGTTTCCCAGGGGATTTCATCATTCCTTAAGCAGCTGGAGTTTTGCTCACATGAAGCTCAGGGTCCTACTCCACCTCTAACTCAAGGCTCATCTTCCTCAATCCACAATGGTGAACACCAGGACAGACTGTCCAAAACCTGGACCAGGAATTTATTTTCAGCATATTCCGGGAATCTTGCTTGTAGCTCTCTGTGTTGTTTTTGCAGCAGATATTTTTTCTGCCTGTCTCTTCAGGGTTGGAAGCTTGCTTAGCTTCTTCTTTCAGGGACTTAAGACAGTGCTGTCGGTCTGCTCTTGTCACTGTACAACACCATACATTGATCTCACTGCTGGACGCTTCTCAACCTGGCGATTTCTTCTTGCAACCTGGCCACCTGCTCAAAAAGTTTGTCTGCTGTATATGGTAGAGACACACTCCATTACAAAAGAGAGGCACAACGGGAAGAGGAACTTGAATTATTCTTCTGAAACAACAGAATGAAATAAATGTTTGTAGGAATACAAGTAAATATTTGGAAGTTCTTCTGCTGGGGGAAAGAAAAATGAAGTGGGCATTTCTGGGCATGATTTTGAAGCTGATTTACCCACTTCGTATATCCTGCTCTGAGCATTACTTTCTGAATTATGCAAAACAGAAGGAAAACAATACATGAAAAATCTTTCTTAGACAATGGATAAAACAAAGCATGATCGAGGCTTGTTTTCCCCCATTGGGGCAGTTTCCCTGGACTGAACTGTTGTTGAGCCATTAGTTATCAAATTATTTCAGCCTGTTGTTTTCTTTTTCTGAGAATGTAGCAGTTGCTAGCCTGGATCTGACCATGGTCTAGTATCTGTCACTGACAGAAGTTAACACCAGATGTCTCTGAAGTGAGTGGGCTCTGCAGCAGCAGGTGGAAGCTAATCTACTCCTACATTAGGTTTTATCATGTTTTCTAGTAGCTAGAGATAGCTTAGGTTCTGATTCTGGAAAAGTTAGGTTAATATATCTACCAAATGTCTAGATAATCATGCTAATACTCAGAATTAATCCTTTCATATATGCATGGTTTTTTTATTCTTTTTCCTTTTTAGCCTCAAAAGTTTTTTTTTTCCTACCATGTGGCAGAAGGGAACACATGCTCCTTTTTACTGCACTGCCAGTTTAGCTACTGTCCCTTCCTAGCTCCTTGGGGAAGTCATCTTTTTTCTGAAAGAGCAGTCTTCATCCTTGAAGCCACCTCAGCTACAGTGATAGTAAAACCGCTGTTTGCTATTCTCTCCTGGGGTGATGACTGTATTGAATGGTGTTAAAATGTTGTTGTTTAAATGCAGCCTGGCCACATGTGGAACTGCAGGAGATTTTCTCACTTCTCATCATTTGTCAGCTGGATTTAAATAAAAATAGTTTGGTTTCTGGAAATGCGATATTAATATTTTAGAGAAGGAAAAACTGAGGCAGAGACCAAGTACATACTTTAGTCATGACTGTAGATGGAAAGAGTTCAACTGGGATTTAAAACTGGGAATATGGTCTCAAATTCACTAATGGCAATGCTTCTTCAAAGAGAAGTCTGATTTTTGAATCAGTGCAGCTAAATACCAACCACTGTATGACCTGTGAACCACCAAGTGTGGGAATGGGGTAGCTGCACTAATACTTAGTATCACCCAAATGCAAAAACCTACTTTGTAGCAAACTAGCCACACTAATTGCTCTACAATTACTGTTGAGTTTCTTGGCATGGTCAGCTAGAACAATGACTCAGGTTTCCAGAGCTGCATTGCTTGAAAAGGCCTCCTACAGCAGCGGTAAGTCTGCAGTTGTTGAGTTCTCCACTGATTCAGAGGAACATAATGGTAGGAAGTAAATGTTGCTGCACATTTCCACAGGTTTGATTGTTTGTTTTTTGCCTGTGTTCAGAAAGAAATAATTCAGCTGGAGTGCAGATCTTGTATGTTTCTGTTTCACAGAGAAGGATGCTGAAGGTTAAGAAACTGGTCTTCAGAAACAAACTTCAAAATGCCTTCTTCTGAAGTCAGTGTGAGGTTGGAGGGCATGGCACTTCTGAAAATCAAGACAGAAGTAACACACTGGGAACTGTGTGATGGGCTCTTAGTAAAGTGTGGGAGAAAGATTGAGATTCCTGTCTTCCAGAATAGATCAACATTGTATAATCTGCCATTGAAATATGCTTAAATGCAGTGTTGATAAATGTCTTTAACTTTGTTTTGCCGTATCACAATGCAGATTTGTTTCTGTCTGCTCAATTGTGGAAGGAATGCATAACTCCCAAAAGAGAAATCAGTGAAAACTTCTGTAGGCTAATCTAAACAAGTCCCTTTGCTGTCTTTGAGAATTAAAAAGTGCACAGACTGCTCATTCACAGGGTGAATACATGGGGTGATTTTTGATTAAATTAAATATACTGAGACATTTCTTCTTAAATAGCAGTAATGCTCCAGGGGTCTTGGTTTTCTTTTGTTCTGAAACACTGAGAAAGTTTTGCATTGAAGTGAAATCCTCCTTCAATAATTTGCTTTTTGTCCAGATTTTAATTTCCGTCATACTGTGCATAAAAATCCTTTCTGCGTTTAAGTGTAACATGGTTCTAAACAATTTAATATCACCAAGGTAGGTGGCAGTCCATTACAGTAATGCTACTAGGTGAGCTGAATAAGACATATAAATAGCTGAAAACAGATCTAGAGGCTTACAGCGCAGTGGGTTTTGCTCCATCTCTTTCTTTTTAGCTACTTTCAGTCTAATTGTATCAGTGCAGTGTTAGAACTGATCAGTACTGCTGTGCAGAGCACAAAATGATCTGTGCATGCAGCTTCTTGCAAAACCTCTGCTCCTGTTAGTCTTCCTCATGAGCCACAGGACGAGATACCATATTTATCATCCCAGGAAGTAGAGCTGACTGGTCTAAACCCATGTCATTTTGTCATTAAATAGATGGGATTTATCCTCATTCAGTGTTAGTGAAAGCCATTGTTAAGGTTGCAGTTGCCAGTTATTACTGCTTGGCTCCCAGGGAGACAATGTGGTGTGATGACAGTTTGGGTGGATATGCCAGTCTCAGCAGCCACTGTGTGACCCACAATGGGGTTTTGATATTTGAGTTATTTAATAAAAGGCATGCTCCTGCAGCTGTGTCATGGCTAGTGTTCAGTACTGATTCTATAGTGAATATTCTTTATGTGAATAAATGTCTTAGTCATCATCAAAGTCAGAGTTATGAGGCCTGGTAAAATAATCATAGGAAGGAGAATCTCCCTTAATGTGAAATTGGGTGGGTTTATGTTTCTTGTATAGGTTTCCAGTTCTGACTTCCTTGCCTAGGGGTAGCATGTTGTGTATAGTCAGCTCTGAGTAGTAGTCCCAGTAGTTTTCTGGCAGATTTGATTTTCTGTTCTAAAACCAAGTTGCAAATTGTGATCAATATGGACTAGATAACAGCTTTCAACTGAAGCGTCCATCAGAGTGTGCTCCTCAGGGAGTTTCATAATTACTACCATTTGTGTGGGTTCGACATGTGAGATGTGTGCTAAGCTAGTCTTGGTTGCCATACAGAATTCAGCAGCCATGAGAACTTTTGTAAATAGTTAAAATATACATTAGTAGTCCAAACTGAGAGGACTGAATACAGTCTCTTATCTGTGCTCTTCTGCTGTAGTTGTCAGCAAAGCACATGAAAACATGCTTTTTGTTCTGCTTTTGTTGTTAGGATAGATCTTTGGCCATTGAACCATTTAATACGTAAAGCTTTCTCTTCATAATTTCTCTAACTTCTTAATCAGTATCTGATAATTTAAAGTGTCATGTATATGCTAACTGTTACACTGACACTATCCTAATGAACTTGTTGTGTATTTGCAAATAGTTGTCATGATTAATGGGACGCACCCAGCGGTACTTCATGATCAGAAAGCTGAGGCTGCTTACTTCCATTCAAGATTTTCTTTCATTAGTGTCCATGGTGAGGAGATGAAACTTGGTTGTTGAAACCCTGGTTCTTGAATTGCTTCTTGCCTTGATAAAGTTCGAAGACCTAGAGCCTATCATGGTGTTATAATTAAAATTATTTTAATAGAAAGAAGTTGTCTCCTTCTCTAAGACATGAAATATTGAACTTCAATCTTCAATCCAAAGCTCTTGGTATGAGAAGCCATTCTAGGAGGTAGATTTTTTTTTAGCAATATTTGTAAATGGGGCATGATCATTAGTTTGCCCAGACAATTCTGAATGAACCTCGTGTACCGATGTCTTCTTGCATCCTCCACATCTCCCTGGTTCTGACCAATCCTACTATGTAGTTGATAGTGGATATGAGGACCAATATAGTGTGCATCACTTGGAGGGATGACTTCTCAGATTTGGTGCAAGTCCAGTGAACCTTCGTGAAAATGACTCCAGTTGTGTAGGGGGGAGTATTACTCAAAGATACAGCCCTAGTGTGCTTAGCACAGTGAGACAGATGGCAATGAAACTTACAGTCTGTAAAGAAAGTAGGAAAGGAATGTGTTTGGTTATGGTTCTGTGGTTTGGACGTGTTTTTTATTGTTGTTGCTGGGGTGTTTTGTTTTTTTTGGGGGGGGTGGCTTTGGTGTCTTTTGTTTCCTCCAAATCTAGTGAAAATAGATGAATGCTTCTGCAAGCCCTCTAACACTTAGAATCATACTACCATAGAATTACTCAGGTTGGAAAAGACATTAGAGATCAAGTCCAACTGCAACCTAACCATACTACGCTAACTCTATGCTTCATGTAGGTCTTAAGACCTTTGCCTGAGGCAGGCCAAAAATGTATGTTGGAGAAAAGACACCTGGTAAAGTGTAAATGTGTGTATTGTGGAAACACGAGCACTCCAAACTGACTACAAGCTCTGGATCAAACTGCTTCAGTTAATGACAGGATTGAGAAGTCATGCTGAAGGTTAGTCTGGAGTGATACATCCAGTAGTCTTTATATGACGATGAAAGAAGGGTGCTGCTCTCAAGGACTGTTCTTGTGATGTTAAACTCCTGCTTGCACTGTGGTCCCCTCCTGCACTGGCTTAAAATTGTTTTAGGCTTCAGCTATTATTTTTAACAGAATGGTCATCTAATAGTTGTATGCGTGTTTGAAAGGACACCTGCAAGTTCTCTGGTGTCACTTGTTCAAAGTGTTGAGAGAGAAAAGTTGCAGGCTGGGCTCTTGTCTTTAAGGACAGTCCTTACATTTCTGTAGGGCTAAGATCTTCCTAGACATCTCTGATGTCAGTCTAAGGTTAGAATGGCGTAACTTCTGCAGTAAGAATAAAATTGTTGTAACTAGAAGTAATGTTTTCATTTTTTTTCTCTAGTATAAAGTATGATACTGTAAAGACTGGAAAGTGTGTAATTGCTGAGGAATATGTTTTATTTTCAGTCTTTGACCTGACTCATCCACTCCTGCATTGTTTGAAGTTGCAGTCTTTTCAAGATGTGTCTGTCCCCTGCTTTGATACCCTCATTTCCTGATCCCAGTTCTGGAGGGAGTGTTGGATTACCTCGCATAACAAAATATGTCTAAATGAGGGGATTTGACAACGGATGTATGTAGCTAATACAAAATAGGGGAAATAGAATGCGTAATGTTATAACTTCTGTGAGGATGTGCTTATTCTTTTGAGATGTGTGTCCCGAAAGACCCTTCTCATTACAGGTATTGACATGCCATGGTTCTTAAAATCCCCTTCTCTGAGACTCCATAGATGCAGACGATAAATTCAGTTCATGGATCCTGTTCTGTGGCTCTGCAGCATCGTCCTTGCTCACTGTTGTGGTAGTAGATGCTAGAGTCTTGCCAAATGCAAGCTATTGCTACAATATGGGCAGCAAAAATGAAGACTACGTTATTGATTTTTGAGTGATATGGTTGTATTCCATGTAACAGAAAGAGGTAGTAGAAAGCCTCCTTTCTTTCATAAGTTGTTTTTTCTCTTCTGTGTTGATTAAGCAGTGTATGTCCACTCATGCATGAAGTTGTTTATTGAATATAGTTAAGGTGTATAGGTTTTTGAAGGAAATGGTGAGGGTTTTTTTTTGCCACAAGAGGGTGCACATGAGGAATGCCAGAAGGAGGAAACTGCTCAGTATCAGTCTTGCTTGTATCTTCAATGTAGGCCCCACAAAGGGATAAGGAGATTTTTGTAGCTGAGCTCCTTCTACCATTATTCCCTTATTTTTAGGGGGAAGCACAGATGCCAAAGATGGAAAACAGCTAGCTAAACCTTTCCTGTTTGATATTGCCTACTGGTTTTCCCATGAACTGTGATTCTGACTCTGCTTGAGATGAATGTCATTAAGGTTTTATGAATCAAATTCAGAAGTTAATTTATTCAGCAAGTCTGTCATAGTGCTGGGGTTGGGGTTTGGAGTCTAGGGAAAAAATAATGTCAATGGTTAGAACTTGTTGTTTCTCTCAGGTTGGCACTCTATTACTAAACCCTTTTAGCTAAATGGATATTGATTTTTGTTAATTCACTATCCAACCAAGTCATGCTGATATACTTTTAATGTACTCTGACTGTAGTTATGCTGAAGGGTTGCATCTATTTAACTGCATTGGTTTTTATGCCAATTTAGTTAAATCTTTGTAAAAGTGAGCATTGATGAGCTCTAAGTGTTTCATAATGGGATTTTGCATTGTAAGGATAGATCTTTCTCTTATCAGTTCTGGTTTTACCTCACATTCAGCTTTTCAGCTAGCTTTCAGCAGTGGCACTCTCTTGGTTTGTTTTATAAAGTTCACCACAGTACTGATAGATTGATAACACTGTAAGAATCAACACCTCCAAGTTAGAAAATGAAAATAAAAAATAAAAGTAGCTAGCCTAAAGCTGCTTTCTGATTTCCTTTTCTCTTTTTTGCTGCAGATGTACTATTATAATAGATGACTCAATCACAGAGTTGTTTTGGCTCAAAGTAGTTACTTATTTCTTTTTTCCTTTGATAGGTAAGTTTAGTAGAGAGACCTTCCAACCCCTTCATATAGTGTTTAATTTGCAGTGTCCACAAAAGGCATTAGCAGAAGTTAATTGCACACGCTGCTCAGCAAACCGGAGTTAAGTGGTTTGTAAAACAATGAGTAGATCTGCAAATGTGTATGTTTGTATGGCAGAGGTCTGTGCTGAGAGAAGGGAAGGGTGTATGATGAAGGGAGCAATGGTTCCTACTGCTGGCTCTCCTGGTACCTATTGTGCAAGCTGAGCACACTGCTCCCTCTGCCTGTTTGCAGTTCCCTTCCTGCCCATTCTCTAGTCTGTTAGTGATAAGCTCTGCAGGATGTGGACCATCTCTTCCTGTGGTCTAAAAATGCCATGCATATCCTTGTTAGCTACCACTCCCTTCTTGCACTATTTTTGGTTGTTGTTTGTCTCAGCCAGTTGTTACCTCTAAGAAGTAGATGGTAGGCTGCCAGTTGCATGTTTGGACAGCACCTAGCACTTTGGGGCCCAGACTTGGTGCACACCTTTAGTCTCTGCTGTGGTTATATTTCCACTACAGATTTGTATTTGAAGTGATGCGGCACAATGGAGTTCTGTTATTGCTGAAATTTCAGCTGTGGCATCAGTGCCGGCTGTTTCAGTGGAGTTATGAACCATTGTTCAGCAAATCTCAGGCACTGAGTTCATAAACTAGGCTGAGAAAGGTAAGGTTGAAAGCATAATCTGTATAATTTGGGGCAAATTGTGTAGTGGCATGTAAATAAGCAACTTAAATTCAGTTCTTTCCTGAAAACTGAGGGGGAAAAGAAATCTTTCTTTAGCCAAAGTAAAAATATTCACAGTTTGGACAAGCATATTTAATTTAGGGTATTTTATCTTGTATTTACAGCTTTCTTAAACTGACAGGACAGCCTGAGGTTTCAAAAAGATTAATCCAGGGATGCCAAGCATACACTGCACAGGCCAGAACATTCCCCTACCATCTTATTTGTTGGTGGTTCTTCAGATGTGGAAAGGAAGTGGGTTGAGGTTTATATGAGTTATTCTGGTAGTCCGGTCCCTGCTGTGCTCCTACCCAGAGGCTCCACAGATTTTTTTTTTTTTTCCCAGTATGTGAGAAGAGGAAATCTTTTGGGTGAATAAAATTCTAACAACTCCTGTGTATGCAGTGAGGGCGCATTAATTGATGTGCTGAAGTGTGCATGGAATACCTGCATCAGAATTGATATGTCCAAATCCCATTGTAAGATATCACTGTGACACAAACCTATTATGTGATAGATATCTAATTACATGATAAGGATTTGAAAGGGAGTACAATGCTTAAGGGCTTCTAAAAGAGGTGATGTCCCATCTGGATGAGTGGTTGAGCACCACCAAGTTGCACTGTGTTTTGATGTTAAATTAGACAGCAGGCTGTGAGCTGTCTACAGACTGGGAACCTTGGGTGGTTCTTATGCTTAACAACTGAACTGATGAGGCACAGCCAGATCTGCTGGCTGCTCTTCTTGCCCCTTCAGCAACTCACCATGTTCTCAGCAATGCTACAAAGTGAGTTGCTCATTCGAGATAGTTTCATGAGTTAGAGGTCACGCAAATAAAGAAAATGGTGTTGAGGTGGTTGAAGTGCAGCTTGTCATTGACAATTGTCACCATCTGTAACAAACTATTGAATTATGGTCCTTAACACTAAGTAGACTTGGTGTTCTTTTTTCAATAAAAAACGACTGCCTGTTTTCATGTTAGCTTATGGGAAAATCCACTTTTTTGCCCAGTTAGAAGTAGTCCTGATCTGTTCAGATAGCTGCACTCATTCAAAGGCCAGCCCAGCAGACAAGGTGGTGACAAGGAATTGCGCCAAAGTCTATGAGGAATTCCAGCTGTGAGGAAATGTGAGAGAGCAGTCCCTGAGTGCCCAAGCACTGCTTCCTCCTAGCAATCATTTCTATCACATCTGTGGGAATGCTTAAAAATGCTGGACAGCTAGGGAGGAGGGGGAAAAAAGATGCATGTGACTTTGAAATCTTTGGCTGAAAGCCAGATGCATTGCTGTGGCAGAGATTCAGCATTGCAACTGCAGCCATAAGAGAGATTCAGAAATGACTGTTTATTTTTAAGTGTTTTCAATTCCAAGGTTCTTTCTCAGAATGTTAAGCCTTTGTTGGCATGCCAGGCCCACCCTGCCTTTTCTTACTCTTCTGGATCTAACCTGGTCTGTGTCATACATTCCTCTCAGCTGTTATTAATAGAGATCCCTTCATTTACTTTTCATTCTCTTTCAGTTATTCCCACTCCACTTTCAATGCCTGAGGAACGTGAGACAGCTGAGATAGAAGCAAGGAAGTGGGAGTGAATAGAGGGGTTAGGTTGCTGTCTCCAGGAGGTAGTTCCCTGACAAGTTTTAATCTCAGTACTGCTCCACATAATATGGAGCTTTTAGAGACTTGCTTGCAACAACAGTATTTTCAGGACTGGTTAGGGAATGAGATGACTCAAGCTGATCTTCTGAGTCTTGATTTCAAGTGCTCTACCCATGGAACTTTTGTTTTTTTCAGTGCTAATATTGCTATGAGCACAGGAGTTGGGATCAGGGAGTATTGAAAGTGAGCAAAACTTCAATGCTAGAATTTAGGGCTTGTTCAGCCTGGAGAAAAGAAGGCTGCAGGGTGACCTCATTGCAGCATTTCAATACCTGAAGTGAGCCTACAGTGGGGAGAGGAATCAACTCTGTGGAAGGGTTGATAACTGCAGGACGAGGGGAAATGGTTTTAAGTTGAGAGAGGGGAGATTTAGGTTGGACGTCAGGGGGGAATTCTTTACAGAGAGAGTGGTGAGGTGCTGGAACAGGCTGCCCAGAGAGGTTGTAGATGCCCCGTCCCTGGAGGTGTTCAAGGCTAGATTAGATGGGGCCCTGGGCAGCCCGGTCTGGTATTGAATGTAGAGGTTGGTGGCCCTGCATGTGGCAGGGGGGTTGGAGATTCATGATCCTTGAGGTCCCTTCCAACCCTGTTCATTCTGGGATTCTGTGATTTCCTGCTCTGAAACCAAGGAATGTCTAGGTGTAGCTTGTCTTCAAAAAAGAACATTTATCATTGAAGTCAGGTGCACATGATTTTAGCATATAAAAAGCTGAAGTTAAGGGAAGAAATTTTAAAGACAAGTTTCTCAATGTACTGCTGCAAGTTTGGAAAATAACATGCTAAATGATTAGGAAAGACAATTTTCATTCTAGAATGATGTTTTCCATGTTTATTGGATAGTGGTAGCAATTGCATGGGTGTTTTTTTCACCTGAAGGAAGAAATTTCAAGATATAGGTTGGTTGTTGGTTTTTTTTTTTACTGATCCAAAGTGATTTTTGAGTTGGATGGGATTGTGAGAAAAATGTGAAACTATATAGTTTGCTATGTATAGGGTCAATTACTGTGATCCTGCATGTCTGCAAAACCTTGAAAGCTGCTGGCTACAGTACACAAATGAAAATATCTGTGCATATGATCATTCAGAAAGTCTGTTGCTGCTATGCTTATACTGCCCCTGGTGAGGCTGTATAAATTGGGAAGAATAATCCAAGGAAGATGGAAAGGTCTGAGACCCCTTTGATTCATTGTGGGCTATCCATGGTGTGTTGTGTGTTCTGCTTCCTGCTGAGGGCTATGAGACACCCTGAATTGCAAGCTTCAAAAGCAAACCATGCTGCTTAGAAGAGGCAGCCTCGTTGCTTTTTGCTATCCACAGTTCCTGTGCTGGGCTGCTCATGTAACATTGGTGGTTGCCAATTCAGCAGTGCCACACCTATGAGAATGGAAAGTTTTGTTAGGTTTGCCAGCTACCCTGAAAATATCTGAGTATGAAAGAGACATCAGGATGAAAGAATCTATTTACTACTCAACCAATAAATGTATTTTAAATAGCTTTTTAGAAGATTCAGGGACTTCAAGCTATTTGTAACTTAAGCAGGAATTCAGTTTTGGTGCTCTTTGGGTTAAAATACTAACTGTATCAGTAGTTTCTGCAATGCTGATGGCCTGTGTGTATGAAATGACAGAGCCGTTGTCCATCCAGACATCGGGCAGTGTGCTTGGCTCTGCCCTGGAGCTTACCTCTTAGGAGATCATTTGTCTCTTAGAGGGAGCACTCCTTCCTCAATGGAAGAAGTGGGTCAGTGGAGTACAACAATGAATATAACTCTTAAAACTGACATATATTTCCTTATGCAGTTAAAAATTGACATGTTTAATATATAAACATGTGGAGGTGATGAAAGGACTTTTACTGAAAGAGATTTTGACTGAAATTTGTCATAACAGCAAACAAGAAAGGTTGGAGGTAAACACTATAAAAGAATGTTTTGAGGGTCAGGGAAAGAGAAAATCCTTATTCAGTAAAACCATAGACATCAGTAGCAATTTATACCAAGTTCCCTACTGTACAATGGTACTGTGAAAGCAGAATCTACTCACAAGCACTGTGGTATGTAGATGGAATAAAGCTGCTGGAATACTAGACCAAAGTGAAGTCAGTCTTTCTAACTGTGACTCAAGGGAGAATTTTGTTTTTACTAAGACATTCTTTTTTTATAGTGCCACACTGATTTGTTAATAATGTAAGAATTGAGCCTTAGAGGTTCATTTTTTGTCATGAACTTGCAAGTGGCATGTACGTGTTGTAATGAAAGGTTTTAATAAAGTTGATTAGGAAATATGCATGGCTCTCTGCCAATTACACTGCTTGAAACTGGAGAGGCTGCAGAGATGAGACTGTTGTGGCTTCTAGTGAGGGCTGATAAGAGATGGGAGAGGTGTTTGGAAAGAAAGTAGTTGGAGTTCAAAGAAACATAGATTCTATGTTGATTTGTTATCCTTCTGTTCTGTTGTTTTCCCATAGCACTGTATTTTGTATAAGCCCAAAATGCGACCCAGTTGCCAAAGGTGGAAGAGACCTTGCAGACAAGATAGCTTTACCCAACTGGTTATATTAGCCTGTATATATGCTGTATAATAACAGAATAGCTGTAAAAGCCTGTCTACTTTTCTATGTATTCTTTTATGAGCTCAGTGCTGGTTATCAGGAAACAGCACTGAAGTAACAAGGTTGAGTAGGGGGGCATTGAATTACTCACCGTATGTGGTGATATGTTGAGTTTGCCGCAGGGGTTAAGACTGGTTGGGGGGCTGCTGTGTTCCTGTTCTGTCCAGCACTGTTCTGCCACTGCTTTTGTTGGTTGATCTGTCTTCAGCCCATACCCCCAGTTGGGGAAAGTGTTTTGGATCTCCATACCCAGTCAGCTGGTAGTTTGGCTGAAAACTCCAACCTCTCGTGTTCACAGAAATTAAGAGTTTTTACAGTTTTAATAAAATCAGTTGGTTCAAATGTGTGGCAGGGAAAGTGTCCTGCCATAAGGCTGGGAAGGTGTTCAGCTGAGCCTACAATGTATAGTACTGTGACAACACGTTCTCTGAGCAAAATAATGTGTTGGGAGGGTGCTAATGTTGTGAGGTCTCTTATTTTGCAGCTCAAATGGTGCTTTCTTTACTGCTTTTATCACATACAAATTCCTTCCTAATTATCCATTCTCTGTCATCTTGTACAGTTGCCAGGATTCATTTTTTCCATAACGTATGCAATGTTTTAATATAAGATACTGTTTTTAATGGGCTATATCTCTAGTGGTTATTTTTGTCTTGGTATCCAGTCTAGGATTCTTTGCTCTACTTCACTGTAGTCTGCAGCACTTTTACTATCTTCAAATGCTATTGCACTTTCCTACTTACTGATCTTTATAAAGATATTATCTGAATGCTAAATAAAACATTACAAGGTGTATTCTCTAGGGAGAGAGAAACGTTGGATGTGTTGAAATGAAGTAGACCTTAATGTAGTCAAAAACGTAGATACAACACCAGAAGCACAGCTGCAACTAAAGCCTCATACTGTGTGGCTTGTCACAAGAGATTTAATGTGCACTGAACAGTTGACAGTCTGAGGCTGTTTCAAAAATTTAATTTGATTTTGGAGCTGTTAGTAACAAGGATGTAGGCATTTGATAGTACTCTTCTGATATAAATTAATTTTGATGTTTCAATTGTATTAAAAAAAAAACACCAACTCAACAACAAAAACAAGCCAACTAAAAAACAACAACAAACTGCTTCACTCCCTCAAGGCTTTAAACAGCAAGTTTTGTTTTGACTCAGATATGGTCTGCTTATATCATGGCAATTTTATGTTGAATTAGGTTATCTTTTCTCCTGCAGCTGGCATGAGGCTGATGTAAACTCTATTGTGTGTTCTCACTAATTTGACAGAAATGTGGTTGTGTCTGTGCCTGATCTAGCTCAGTCATGCCTTGTTCAGTGATTTGGTAGCTTACAGAGCCAGCATTCATTTTTGTGGAACTTCTGCCATGCTAAGCAAGACAGAAATAGGAAGCTGCCATCTTTTCCATCTCGCATAAGGAGAGCTATGGCAAGGGGAACAAAGCCATTTTCCAGCAGAGTGCAGAACTGGTGTACTCTGGATCTTCCTATTCTCTAGTGACATTGTTTTTCCCCTTGGTGTGCTGTGTGCAGTAACTCCTTTTCAAGGAGTCCTTCTGACAGTTTGGAATCCCTCTGGCAATGTTTGTTTTCCAGGCAATTTAAGTTACTGCATAAGGAATTGAGGAGCAATGGGATGTGGTACTCAAATGAGCTCTGAGCATGTTGCCCCTGCTGTTTTGTTTTTTCTCCTCTGCTTATTTTATAATCTCAATGCAGAAACCCAATCCATTTTGTTGAAATGCTTTGCAGTTTGTAAGCCAGTGCTGCCTCTGAAGTCCATCACATTTCGCACTTTAATATTAGTCATCTTCCCATCATTTAAATTTTTGTTTGGATGAATGGTCTGGCTTGTGCCAGTAATGACACAGATTATTCCTCTTTTTTTTTTCCCTGCCTGCTTGTAAAAATATAGGTTATGATAATGTTAAGGTTTATAATTAGTTGGGAATGTACTGGCTGGGAATGTAAACTTGACCTCATTGTTCAAAGGCACTGTCAACCCATGATTCTTCTTTATGGTGGAGTTTTAGATTTAGAACAGTTTAGTACTTATATAGCAAATCCACTGTGAAGTGCACAGATAAATACAGCAGAATCAGGGAGCCCAGCTACAGTGACAGAACTGTGCTAGGTCCTGCAGGCCAAGCAGCTCTTAGCTCTGTTTGGTGGGGCACTGGAGTGGGCCAAATACCAGCAACGTATCCCAATATTCCCAGACTGGGAATTGGCCTCTGGCCTTAGGCTTTATGCTCTGATCCAGGAGACATCTTGTTCCTTGCTCCTTTTGCAATGGTTCTGAAGACAGTTTCAGCAAGGACACCTGTAGCTGAGCAAGTGCAGTGGCTCCATGAGCAGTGGGCAGACAGTGCACTATGGTGCTTGTTCTGTACTGTCAGCCACTGTGCAGTGTCAAGGTAGGAACAGTGAAGCATTCTCAGTTGATGTACTACTTACAACTGCTTTAGTTAACTTATCATAAAAGATCTGAGGAGAAAAGATGACTCCAGAAAGTTTTCTCACAATTCTTGGTTGCAGCAGCACATTTGGAACTCCTAAAAATAGCCAGCTATGGCTCAGAGCTATGAATGGCAGGACTGAAGATGCAGACATCCTGGTGCTGTGCTCTGAAACCTCACTGTGTACATGTACTGGAGGAATGGGAAAGAAACAGAAAAGGAATCTAGATTAAGAATGTAGGGAAATGTTTTGGGAACAGTTGTCTTTATTCTGAAAGGGAGTTTGACATTTGTCATGGTGCAGTCACACACACAGACCTGTCTACACTAGCAGAATGACTGAGATGTTGACAGTCATTATCAGTGAAGCTGGTAGTGTGGAAGATACAGCTGTTATGTGAATGATGGATCAAAGTAGTTCAGAACACAGACTGGAAATGTTTCCTGCTTTCCATCTCAAACTCCAGTGGGAGAGGAGCTGTCTGAGCCCCTTTAACAATGTCAGCTGCAAAGTTTTTTCTGAGCAGAGGAGAGCTCTAAAGGGCTTCATCCAGAGAGCATTTAGAAAAGCAAAATTCTTTTTTTTTTTCCTTCTTTTCCTTACCTACACTTTTTTTTTCTAGGAAAATAATGATCTCTGGGGAGGAAATCTGGGAAAAGATATTGGTTTAGGCTTCCTTGGGAAAAATAGAGAAGTTGAAATTATTTTTCAGAAAAGCAACAAAAAAATCATTTTGGTTCATCCCTATACAGTTTGCTGACTGATAAACGAAATGTTTTTTCATTTAGCTTTGCACTTATTGCTTTTAACTTTTATTTTGCTGGAGATCAGTTTTTAGATGAGAAACACATACATCAGCAGAAAAAAGAAGTTGAAATGTATGCATCTTTTCAAATTTTAAGTGGCTTTAACTTTGGTCTAACTCATTTGCACAGAATTAAGAAGCACTTCCAGTCGAAATACCTCTTGGAATGCCTTTTATCTTTTCCTTTTTCCTTCTGCAGTTGCAGAGCTTTCATTTTCATTTCTTCTGGCTCTGTTCTATTGGTGAGATGAGTCTCTATGTAGCAGAGCCTGAAGCTGACTGTACATTACAGTACTCCTTTGTGGTCTCTGGTCCACAGAGCTGCCTTAGCAGCAGCTGTGCCAGCAGCTAGGTATCAGTTATCTGTCTTCATGTGATGATTTTGCTTAGTGTGTACTCTGGGATGCTGTGACAGTGTATCTTTGGCTTTGCTAACCTAATCTGTAGGCATGCTAGTGCACTTCATTCTGTGCTGCTATCTCTGCGTTGTCCTTTGAAATAGCCCTGGTGTATATGTATCTCTGGAGCTCATGTAATAGGTATGAAGTTTTCATCTGTAATTTATGCACAGGAAAGAAATGGGGCCAGATCCTCAGCTATGGTTAAATTAGGCTTTGCTGACATCATAAGATCTTGCTGACTTCTACCTACTGAAAATCTGACCCTCTATCATGCCCGTATATATTTCTCCTGCTGCACCTTGCAGTAAAGGCAGCTTTAATTTAACTGAATCAGCCTGTATTCTAGCTGGGACAATTACTGTTGTAATTGTCTGCTCTGAAGGGAGGGTGTTCTGCTTTCAGCTTGGGTATGAGAAAGGGAAAGCAGAAAGCTGTCTGTTGAGTCCTTGCTTTGAGAAAGAATCATCAGAACAGAAAGGATCTTGGTCTAGGCTTGGGGCTAAAGGGAAGGAGGTCACAAACAAGCAGCAATGTAACACTTTGGTTTATCATGGAACCTCCAGTGTTTGTTTCCTCATGCTTTTATTTGAAAGCCTCAACCTCCTGCCCAATGGAGGAAATGCAAACACTGAAGGTATTAGTACCTTGATGCCCCAGCTGGGCTGTATCCTAGATTTCAGCTTCTTGAAGCCAGTAAGTTGTTAAGGCAGACAAGAGGTCCTTGAATAAGCATAACAAGATGATCAAGGCTCTGTTTACAAGTGTGGCTTGCTTAAGGCACTGCTCAAAACACCCAAGGAAACAGGAAGAGATTGTAATTAAAGGCAGCTTTGAAATTCAGTATGTTGTTGATTTGCATTTTACCATTTATTCCTCTCTTTTCCCTTGCATCTAAAAGCCTGGGGTGGTTATCATGGTGCTGTTGGGATCACTTTGCTATATTATGTATGCTTGAGGTACTGTGGAGCAGCAATTGTGTAATGGGGATGAAAATCAGAGCTCACTTCAGGGAGAAAAAGAGCCTTTCTCTTAACTGCTGCCCCTGGCCATCATCCTCTTGATGGCACACATGGGGCAAGGCTGTGTGTTACTTATGGTAACCATCACTGCTAGATGATGCAGCAAGAGGCTGCTTGATGCTGGATGCTTGTTCTTGGGTGATTGTGGCTGTGGAACTCCAGAATGAAAGATGCTCACACAGAACCTGTGTTACTAGGTTACACTGCACATGTAGTCATTTATTTGGCTCTCATATCCATGTCTTTGTTTTTGTTATCCTGTTTGGGGCAGAGAGTGGAGATATCAGTGCTAAACTTCTTTGGCTAGGAGGAGTAGGAGTGGAATTGCACCTGTGCTGAGGATATAAGCAAAAGTTCCTTCCCTCTCCTACTAATGTTTGCAGGTTTACAGTGATTTATCTTGTCCTCTTTTACCCTGTGTCTCTAGAAGCATTCTCTGCACTCAGTTCTACCAGTAGAAGTATTACTCTATCAGTATCTTCTAAGTAAACACTGTAGATCTCATACTTAGTGCTATAGCTACACTTTTGTCCTCATTTTGTTTTAGGAACCTACATAATTTGATTTATGTCACTTCTGAAGTGAATTAAGCAAAATTTAACAAGCTCTCTTGTCTATACATAAATTTTCCATGGCAAACAAATTGTGGGGTCCCACACTCAGTGCAGTAGTTGATGTAAGGACACGGGGTAACTCTTGAGCTGCTTGTCCCCCACCCTTTTGAGCATATTTTTCTCAAACATCATAGGAACAATCACATAGGAATACAGATTATTTCATTTCATAGAAAGATACAACTTGGCCTTAAAAATCCTAGCATCACAGGGAGATGGAGCAGCTTAATGATGGCTGTGTGTTATTGTGGCTGCAATATGTGCTGGACTGATCCTGAGTGAGGAGGGACAGCAAGGTTTCTTTACCATGTTTACAAGGGAGCCTGACACAATCTTGGGTCCAGCCTATTCAGGAAACTGAATTCACTTACTTTCAGATTCTACTTTACAGAGGTCATAAAGATAGACTACTCGCTCAGATGACAGAAATGCTTAGGCCTGGATTTGCATATATCTCACTGTGTGTGTTTTCCTTTAAAAATCCTAATTCTGAATACCATAGTTATGTAAAACTTGTAGCTTTAATTTATAGATAACAATGTATACATATATTTTTACTGATTGTGGATTTGAAATAAAGCTACCAAGTAGGATCCGTAAAGTCTCAGAAGCTAAAGATAAAAATGAAACAATCCTGATGGTTGGAAGCCAGTCTCATGGTTTGGTCAGCTGAACTGAAATTTGTGGAAGCCTGGGGTGGCAATGATTCAGAGATCAGATTCTGTGCAAGCTGGTTGCCAAACAAGTCACTGTTATTTTGAAGACCTGCTATTTAAAAATGAATTAAGATTTAAAATACTTTCTGGAGATTTTCACTGGACTTCATACAGCATCGTAGTCTGCTGTATCAAGCGGCTGTTCAATGCATTGCTCTTAAACTTAAGAAGCCCTCATAAGTAGAATAAAGGACATACAAGACAAATAGTGTCTGCTTTTCCCCCCTCACTTGTTAAACCAGAGGAGAAAAGGTGAGCCAAAATCTGAAATGTTTATGCAGGGAAATTCCCATAAGCTTCAGTAAGAAGTACAGAACCAGGCTATAGTTTTAAGTTAATATTTATTTATAGAAATTAATATCAGACACTCACAGACTACAGCCACAGGGTTTTGCAAAAGTGGTCGGGGGCAAAGACATGCCTGCAAGTTAGTGAGCTTCTGGCAAATTCCTGCATATTCCAGCTTTCACGGTTTGTAAATCCTTACTTTGTTGGCACACGTTTGCTTGAACGTGACTTTAGAAACACAGCCAGTGCTGCTTGAATATGCCCACAGTGCAGGCATAAACTGTGTAGCCCTTAAGACCTGTTCTGCTGTGGGACAGATAAACATGAAAGGTCTTAGTGTTCTGCAAATGAATCAGCCTTAGCTCATCAGCGAGTGCCTTGATTTAATGAAGCCATAGCATGCTAATGTTAACACTGCAAAAAAGCAGTAATGTTACAAGCAGCCATGCTAACTAGCTACAAGCATTTAAAAGCCCAGGCATGAGCTCTTACTTGGCTATCTGGCCATAATCAATGATGACAAGTATGTTGGAAAAATAATTATTTTGCTTGCTTTTAAAAACAATTACTTGCTCAAGGCAAGTGAGGGGGTGGGATTTATGTGGCTGTAATAAGCATATGGAGATGGCATCTTCCCAGGAGAATATTGTAGCCACAGGATCTTTTTAACTGACCTGAAATTCCTTTGTTCTATAGATACAATTTATGTATGTGGTCACAGACTAAAACGACCCTGCTTGTATTAGGGCAGGCTGCATTTTAAGCTGCGGAAAGGAGAAAAAGCAGCTTTTATCAGCCTAATCAGCAACAGACAGAAATTTCTCCCTCATCATTTGTGGCTGTACAGGCAAGGAAAAATCTTTATAAATGGTCACCCTGAGAGCTTACTTTTTCCATCTGATAAAACAAAAGCAGGTAATACGAAGGCTCAGCCCAGCCTGCTTAACGGAAGTCAGCTGGTATCCCTCCTGGTCAGAACTCACAGAGCATGTCAGCTTTTGCCCAGTGAGGACTGTGCCATCCCCTGGCAAGCACCATGTTGGTCTGCAGAGCTCTGGCCCCTTCCAGCCCGAGGCTTGATCTTGGAGGCTGAAGAGGAAACTGCTTCTCCATTGCTTGCCGCTATGGTGCTGGGTGCTGAAGGGCATCTGCTGTACCCTTAGTTCCTCCTGCTGCTCCACCAGTCACCAGTGTCTCTTGCAGTTGAGGGATACGAGAGCAGTGTCATCTTACCACATAACTGTATCATGAGTTGTAACAGTAAGACAGAGTATTGCTGCTTTGTTCTCTTTGAGTTTCATGCTTACTTTGCCCAAGTTGGAAATTACAGCAGGAAGTCCCCCAAGATTGTAACTTGGATAAAAATTCCAGCATGTGGCCACAGCTACCTGCTTTAACAGAAAGTCACAGGTTTTGTGCCTGTTGTATTTCACTGTATCACTCAGATGGTGACATCTTCAGAGGCCAAGGAAGAGAGAAAGGGAACCAAAACTCCTATGTGTTGCTCACTTACATACATTCAGAAGAACGCCCTTTATCTTATTCCCTTTTTATCTCTTGATAGTACAGCAGATCACGGTCCCTTTCTCCAATTTCCCTCTTTGCAAAATGGGGGAGATTAAGATGACTTTCTTAGTAAGGCAGCTTGAAACTTAAAACTGAAACTTGTTACAGAGAATGCAGTGTTAAGAGTCTTAGGTATTTTTCTGTGCTCTGGCTGGCTCATTGCTAACAGCAAAGATTGCATTGTCTGTGCACTCTGCCATCAGTGTCAGCTTGTGCTTTTGGAATGTTGACATGTAACAGAAAAATATTTAGATTTCTGTAGTCCCAGTTATATCTAGTCCTTTCTGAAAGTGTTACTATAGGAAGCAGACTGAAAGCTGGGTGAATGATGCATTTAAGGATTTGGATCCAGTTCAGTTTGTTCTTGATGCCTGCAGATTTTTTTGTCTGTGTATAAATTCTCATCTGATTTCTCTCTCTGTTCTCTGGTCACTCATTAGGGAAAGTTGTGCCAGGGCGACAGAAAAATACCAGACGGAAAAGACTGAACAGTTCCCCCATTATAAAGATGCAAGATCCTAGGGTCTCTCAAAGTGATCTGTGTCAATAGGAGGTGGGGAGTGGAATAGAGCCTGTACTTCATTGCCTTGGATTAGAGAGAGAAATATTTAAGTCCAAAGTTCTCTCTGGAAATTACAAGGACAGCAACCTCTGCTTTTAGCTCCAAGGACAGGGTTGGAAATGAGGCAGAACATAGAGGTACTGGAGCTGAAAGCAGTAGGATTTTGTACAAGGTCATTAAACGGCCAGTTTTCTCTGCAGCTGGATGGGATTACTGCATTAGTTTAAATTTGACCCTGGCAGAGAAGAGAATTCCCTTGGGGTGCTGTGGTTTTACTGGTTTTGCTTTTTTGTTGTTGTTGTTTGTTTTGGTTTGGTTTTGTTTTGGTTTTTGTTTGTTATTTACTGCAAGCAGAACGACACATTTACTTCAGCAAAGTCTTTAGCCTGTCAGTGTCCGGGGAACGTGTTGGCTGGCAAAGGGGAAGCTGAAGGAGAAAGGGGACATCCTGTGGGCTGTTCTGGCTTTATGTCCTTTCCCATGTACCAATGACAGTGGAGGGAAGTGGCGAGTGGGTGAGGGATGAACTCTATGAGGATAACACTGAGTTTCCCCTTCAAGATAACTAGGCTCTCATATAAATCTTTTTGGTTTGGGTCTTTTGGAAGGAATGAGTAGTAGCAGAAAGTCCCCCCAGATATTTCCATGGAAAAAATTGAATGACATAATTGTGTTAGATAAGAAAGCAAATTTTGAGTTGTAATTTTTTCTTTGATGACATAAGATATTAGGATCAGACATCATTTCCAGATTAAATATAATGTAGATTAAGTTCAGTAAACCAATTCCTTCCCTACTTACACAGTGGCTTCTTCCAGTCTTTGGAGGAGAAATGTGTTCCAGCTAGATGGGCCTGATGTTGTCTGATGTCAGATGAAATAGATGCAGAACCTCAGAGCATTAAAGATTGGAAGGAAACTCTGGAGACCATCTGAACCAAACCCTATGCCCTAGCAGGGCTGCCTCCTGTAGGTGCATGCACGTTAATATGAGAGAGACTACTGTAGTTTCTTGAGCAGAAGGTGTTGTTCTATCTCCCAAGGCTGGACAGTAACTGGCTTGCCCACATCCCCCTCCCCACCCAAGACCCATCCTAGGGTCCAGCCCCAACCCTCAGTGGTTTACAGGCAGCAGTCACCCATAACTGATGTGGCAAGGGAGCTTAGTTTGGTATGATGGTGCAAATGATGCAGTAACAATGACGTGTATCTAGCACTGCAGGATTTATGAATGCTGAGCTATGATAGAGTTTTTTAGATTGCATGCTGAATGAATTTTCCTTAAGTATAGAGGAAACTTGCCTTTCCTAAATGAAATATTAATGCACTGATGACAGGCATTTCAAGAGAAAGTCCTGCTACCAGCTGTCTGTTTTGTGCGGTGCAGCCTTAGTTTCTACAGATTTCATTATAGAGTTATGTGTTCTTATATACTGTACTAATAATACTAGTTCCATTCAGATTATTTGCTTTGCTAATATAGAAGGCTGACATCAAATCCAATCATACAAGAGGTTATAAATGTTATCTCTATGAGGCAACTGGTTTTCTCGCACCTTAGTGCAGTGATGACTTGATAGTATCCTGAAGACCGGGAGCAGTAAAAACCAAGAGCTGAAACAGTCATGGAAGCTCAGATGTTCTGCTTTTACATATTTTTTTCCATAACAAGTGCCTGGGCTTTTAGAATAGTGAGTCTCATCTTCTGGTTGTTACTCCCAAGCTGACTTGAAGCACTGAGAAACGGTGCCAGGCAGTAGCTGCAATTGAGTGAAGTTTAGATGGATGACTGGGAGGTGCACTGGCAGGGGTGAATGTCATTGCCTTTAAGTGTCCTGCCCCAACTTTATGCAATTAGAAATAATATGAAGTCAACATCAAGCTGCTTCAAGTTCTCCAGGAAGGCAGCAGAAGCAATGAGACTGAATTTCCAGATTGGATCATCCCGGTTGAATAGAAGCAGGAGATATTTTCACAGTCTTTGGTCTTTCAAAGCAGTATGGCAACATGAGGGAAAATAACCAGCTGTAATCATGAAGTGCAAAGCAGAGAGGTTAAGCACTTGTTCTTATTACCCACTGCCCAAAGACGTCAAACATTTCTACAAATACGAAAGTGACAGTATTGTCATCCCCCCTTGAAAGGCAGGGAAACTGAGGCATAGAGTAGTGGGATTACTACCTGGACTGGAAACCTCCTGATGATTTAACTGCTTAGAAAAGCTTCCAATGTGTAAGGACAAAATCAGGGGATAACCCACTAACATGACATGAGAGATGAGTTTCATAGCAGTTCATTTTTAATTCTGGACAAGAATTAGTTAATAGAAGCAAGTTTTTACCTTATCCAAACCTGATGGGTTTTTTCCCTTTTTTTCCCTTCTCAACATATTGTTGCTTGCTGTAGCAGCTGAGTAATGCAGAAGTTCTGCCTGAAAATAATGCTTCCTCCTTATATGATATTGCACATATTGTCATGGAAATTGTCCTCATTTCCCCCGAGCACACTTTAAATAACTCGAACAGCAGTGCTAATGAGCAGAAAGATATCTGCAATCCCCACCGTGCAACTTGACATACTTTATCCCACTCTGAATTTCCCTTGCTCATCATTGAACATTTTAAATATCTGGTATAATAATTTGCTTTCTTGCTTTGGTCTACTCATTCTGCTCTTAGCACTTGGTAATAAAAGGTCAGCTTTGGCTGAAACCTCAGTGTTGCAGCCATGCCGTTTTTTACTGCAAAATACCTTAAGAAAAGCAAGTGTCTCCGAAAGGGTAAGTCATATTTTTAGTGTATTTGTTGTCTGTTTTGCTTTAAATTTCAGTAAAGGATTTATTTTGAATTAAGATGCAGTGGGAATGGATCTATTTATACTGCCAGTCGGTTAGCACAGGGGTTTTATTATGCTGTACGCATTTTTGGTTCAAGATACAGAGTATGTTATTATCTTGCATTTTACATTCACTAAAGCCGACTAAGCGAGAGATTGCTTAACCCTTCAAACATGAAGCATATGCTCTGCATGGGGATGGAATATCTAATGCAGAACCAAACAGGAGCAGAGTCTGTGTGTATTTGTTTTTCCAGATAAGTTATGCAGGCAGCTGGATAATGCTCTAGTATTTGTGTTTTTATTGACAAAAAGATTTATTTTTGTTTCATCTGCACTGAAATAATGACTTTAATAACACCAAATGAAGGAAGTGCTTGCTTCCTCCTAGCATCTTTTGTTTGCAGGGTTACCTGAGTGCATGATTTCATGTAGATTTTTAGCTTGCTTTTGTGATGTTTGCTGTGTGGGCTTTTCCAGGAAAGGTGATTGTTCTACTTCCAGGTAGATACAAAACTGAGAGCAATTTGCTTGTAGCGCTATAAAAATTAACGACGCAATTAACTCCTAATAGAGAAACACTTTCCTTGTATTTTTCTTGTTCTGTTGCTTGTCTCTTTACTATGACATTTTTCTAGTGAGCAATCCAAATAAGGGCTCTGTATAAAGGAAAAGGTACTACTTGCAGCTGAGACATGTATCGACCAAGGGGATCTGACTTGCTTATCTGGAGAAGCAGTTATGTTGTATATTTTCCTTAGAAATCATTTCTGAGGCGTAGCTAGGAGGTTGAAGTGCAGCTTTTCATTTCAGCTTTCAAGCTGAAGAAAAGGCTTTGCAGGAAAGTGGTTTATTATCTTTGTACCAACCTTTGTTTTTCCCAAAGGATTCTTATTAAAAATGGGATTACAAGGGAAGTAGTAAAAGCTAGTATGTGTAAATTGAGTTTAACTGGCTTGTAGTCACTGGCACCAACTTTGAGTATGTTTGTTGGGCAAAATGAATGTGTGTGTACACAGATTTACACAATTATCAGGATTTTTTAAGGATATAATCATACCAACAAAGTTTTTATTAGAAAGATAGATGTAAAAAAGTCTTAATTCATTTGCTTTTTTTTCTTTTTCTTTATTTTTTGTATGATACATGTATAGGACAGTCTTCAATGAGGTGTAAGAGCTTTTGCTCCCTCTGTTTTCTCTTCTACTCCAGGCACTTGACTGAGTGTTAGCTCTTTGCCTTACTGCATGTGTTATGACAGCAGTGTCACTGTTGATAGATGATGACTGAGATGTGCCTGCCCTACTTGTGTTTGAAGCAGGCATTGTAGGAGGCTGTTATATGGCCAGAAAAGGTAATGCTATTCTGTCAGATGCACCTTGAAGATAATTATTTAGCTCTGATGCCTCTTATGATGAGGTGTGCGCATTCTACTGAATGCTGTCTATTGGCAGTAAGCTGTTCCCTGCACCACTGTGGTAAGGAACTGTGATGTATTAGACACAACAGGGTGTGGAGGCTTGGAGCTAAGCATTAGACATCCAGCATGAGTCAGTGTGACTCTAAAGGTTACACTTGAAATCTGGGGAGCAGTCGCTCACTGCTTGATCCTTTGCCTAGAGAGCTGTTAATCACTGCTGCTTTGCTGCAAGGATTTGTTATCTTTGGAAGATGTTGCTGTGTGAGAGGGCTCAGCCCTGTGAACCTGCAGGTCGGGGGGTATAAGCTGTGGTTGTAAATCTGGCCTCAGTGGGACTACATCTGCTTGGAGCCATTGTCGGTATCACAGTGCAACTGCTGCAATCTGCCTATGGCTCATCCTGGGGAGAATGGCTTGTGTGTGCAGGGAGAAAGGGAGGAACAGGGAAGAGCATTGTGGTACCCAGCCTGTGCAAGGAACAGAGGCTAAGAAGTGATCCTTTTAAAATCAGAATCAATATGGGCATAAATTGAAATTTTAAAAGGTAGCTGAGGCAGTCAGACTAAAGCAAACAGCCATAATCTTAGTGATTCATTATCGCCAGGAAAATCTTAAGCTAACTGAACACTCCAAATAGATTTTTCCTAAAAGCATTATTCTGAACCAGAGGGGATTCAAGATGTTGCTTCTCTGAGCCTGCTTCCACCAAAATCTTTTTGATTTGTGAAATGGTCCAGGGACGTTGGCATGGTGGATAACCTGTATGGTTCTGATGCCCATTCAGCTCTGTGCTAACCTTTTTTGCCTTGTTTCCAGGACAGCCCGGGAAGGGATGTGCCAAAGGGTTCTGCCTTTGAGGCAGAACTGATGTGCTTGGGTAGGGAGTACTGAGCTAGCTATCAGTGAGCTGTTTAGCATCTATCTGTCACCCACGTTGCTTTGAACAGATTGGGCTCCTGACAGTTTTTGGGGCACTTCCCATTCAGTTTCTTCAGAAAGTCCCCTGTAACTCCCTTCCAGACAGCACTTCATTTGCAGATTTTTTTTTACTGTGATCTAAGTGGGGAGATTTCCATTCTTCCCAGTGAATAAATCTGGTCGTTAAAAAGGCATTAAATGATTAGGGAGCACCCTTAGGCATAGCATCAGAAGTACAGTTGCATAAAAGCTGCAGTAGCCACAGGCTCCAATAGGTCTGTTCTTGCTTGCTGCTCCCTGTGCTTGTGAACAAAAGAGCAAACGAGCAGTGATGTGTGTGATCTTTCCCACAGGTTCAGATGGCCTAGGGATGGGAGCTGCACTGCGAGTGAGGTTTTGGCCGGAAATATTGGTCGTGTGGGAGTCAGTCTTAATAAGGAAACTCTCCCAAATCAATACAGACAGTGGCCAGCAGAGCTGGGAACTAGGGCATGATTCCCCAAAACCTTGTTACCTGGTATCCCAAGCAGTGCAGGACTTCCTCTCTTAGATTTTTGGACAAGGTTAGCTCTATGTTATCTGAAGATTGTTACTCCTCAGGTGACCTTTATTCTCACTGCGCTCCATTTTTTCTCTTCATTAGCAGGACAGGCTAGGAAGCTTTTTAGAGTAGTTCTCTGCTTTTTTTTTTTTTGGGGGGGGGGGAGAAGAAGTTGAGTGTTTTCAGATACCTGTGAAATAGCGTAGGTAAGCCAAAGCACAGTGTTCTCATGTTTTGCTTTGTAAACTGTGCTATTCCTATGAAGATTTCCCGCAGGTCTCATTTGGTGATGCATCCTTAGCCTACTCTGGTAAGACTACAGTAATGACAGGCTCTGGAAAGACACAAGTAACAACTCACTTGTTTCCCCTATTGCCAGTATTTAGCAACATCAAACTCCGAAAAGTTACACCCCCACCCACACTAAACAAGACATCAAAACAATGAAAAACATTTATCACCACCTGCAGCCTGTTGTTAAAACTGTTCTCTCTTAAGCCCTCCTACATTAACATTTCTCTCTGTCTTTGACTGTTCACTAAGCACTGGCTCACAACTCCTCAAAATTGGAGTGTAAAATATCATATGGTCAGAATATTCTCTGATCTGGTGAGTCACTGTTGATTTTCTCTTGATTTCTAATGGAGAAGTTTCAGTTCTGGTGAAGCTTTTTCCTCTTTAATGCAAAAATAATAATATTGCATGTTTTATTGCCAACTGGTCCTCACTTTACTGCAGCTGTAGATTTACAAGACTTCAAAGCTGGATGATTAAGACACAGTTTTTATTTGTAGCCAGGCAAGCCAAAAAATCTCAAGTTCAAAGGAGGGGGTGTTCTTTAATGTTATGGGCTTCCTCTTTGTGCGTAGAAAATGAGGTTGCTAGGGATGATGCCACATGCAGCAAACAGGCCACGTAGCTGCTGCTCTTGGAGGAACTGTTGGCTGCTGCCTGGGAAGAACAGAGCACACCCAGCAACATCAGGGTGTTTGGCTGATGCTTGGGTCTCTTTGTGTGACAATCAGCTATAGGACTTTAAATGTATTCTGTTGCTATGCTCAGTACTTCTCTCTTAGTAGACCCCCGCAGGTTATGACAAGTGAAATTTGGGCTTGAGCTCTGCTGCATCATCTATTCCCTGTGCTGGATTGTCTTCCTCCTCTGATGTGCTTGCAGTGTGGATGATTTCATGGGTGCTAAGAAGGGGCAATCTCAGTGAAAATAAGTGTTTAAACCCTACAACACTGTGGTTTGAGGGGAGTAGCGACTGGAAGTAAAGGTGCTTTACGTCTCACAATCATGTGAGATGGAGCCCTCATGTTAGTACTTCATCTGGTCAGCCACACATCACCGGTTCAACCTAGTAGGGCTGAGGGAAGAGCAACTTAGTAGCTCCATCTTTAGAGGGACATGCAGCTTTATTTCCTACTCCGCAGTTCAGACAGTATAACATGACCCTTTCTGTTTTATTAAGTTCCTTCTCCATGTATATGGTGTTGCTCTACTGAAGAAAACACAACAAGAGCCTCATGATGAGGCAGAAATTGGGCCAGGATAACTGTTATTTCTTGAACCGTGCAGGGTATTATTCTCCAGGAATATTTCGCCAAGAAGTTAGACTTAAAATCCCTACAAATAAATTCCTTCCATACTCTGGCAGTGTAGTGAGGTGCAAACACATTGTTACGATGTGCCTGGGATCAAAGCATATTTTGGTAAAAGGTGGTGCAATGTGGATTGTGGCTGCATGCTACTGTGTTGAGAAGTTGGTGACTCTAGGAAGCAGAATGCTGGGTTTCATGGTCGTATGGGTGCTAAAGGGACTGGCAAGGCTCCTGAGAGTCATGGCTGTCATTCAGCAAAAAACTTGCAGTCATGGTTCTGGTGCAAGCATCCTTCATCAGTATTAAAATCTGAGTGAAACTGGGGCTTTATCCAACCAGTATCTAGGCATCTGTGGGATCTAGGCCATGTTCTCTCCAGGGCTCTGGGGCTCACCAGCCAAAGAGACTGCCAAAAATTGCAGTGCTTGAGAGGCAGAGTTGGCCCACACACTGCTGTGACTCTCAATGAGCCATGCGTGTGCTGTCAAGAGAACAGTGACTTCAGCTTGTGAGCTCTCCAAATAGAGGATGTGCCAGGCAACCACTAGGGCTGCTGAGTGAGGGAGCAGTTTTCAAGACACAATACACTCTTAATTTCTAATGTGGCTTTCCTATTTCAAGAGCACTACTTTGGAGAGTGTTGGGGGAGCAATCTTCATGCTGTTCAGCTTGCTCCATCTCATTCTTCACTTTCTGCTTTCTAGGACTGATGTTGCCTTTGCATTTGTACATCACAAATACTCAAAGTATTCCTTCCTGTGTGATTATCAGAGTTTGGCTAATCCAGGGTGCCTGGAAGTAGTAGATTTCTTTTTTCATTCCTGGCTCTGCTTAATAGCCAATACCATCCTGCAATAATTTAGTGTCCTTGTATCACAGTTCTGCATTGGTGTGTAGGAATTTCACACTGTGGAATTTGAAAACTTTTTTTAGTACAGAAAAGGTATTTCCCTGCTGATGCACGATATAACTTCAGGAAATAATTTTAATCTCTCTGTGCCTGTTTCTCCTTAGTTAAAACTAAAACACAGGTGTTTATTTCTGTGACAGGTATTCCAGCAATGCAACATACATGATTTCTATTAATTTAAACATTCACTAAAATAACTTCAATTTGTATGTCCTTGTTATAAGACTGTTTGCAGTGATGTTACTGTTTTTTATCTGAGCTGTACTTGGATATCTGTAATTGGAGAGAGGAGTAACAAAACTGGATTGGAGGGAACTGAGTCTTAGTGTAAGGTATATGATATGAAGAACTATTTATGCTGTGTCTCCTTTGGAGAATCAGACTTCACTAATGTTTAGACTTTAACGTGGACAGGCCTGGAACATCAGTAAGCACAGAATGCTTTACTGTATGTATTTGCAAGCATGCTCTTTGTAATCATTTTTCTGTAATGCTTTCATGCCTGTGTATGCATACCACCTAGTTTACATTAAACAGGAGAAGAGAATTATTAATCTCTAATAAAAGTGTAAGTCTGTGTCTCTCTTAGATGCAACTGGTTAGTACAGCAGAGACCAGACTGGCAAGGTGTCGGTATACTGACATCTATAGGCTTTCACTTTCATGCTGTGGACCACTGAAATAAAAATAATAGTGACAAGCGACTTTCTTTGTCTTTAAAAATTGGTTGCAGTCACAAGATGTGCAAGCTTAAAGCTATGATTCTCCTCCTTGTATGTTCTTTTAGGGACTTGCAAGTACACATTTCTCTTTCCTTCCCTATATATTATTGAAAGTAAAGCAGCTGCCATACTCACCTGATAACTTCTACTCCCAGACTGGGGTTCAGACAAATCATAAAGCCATCTGTAATGTTTACCAGCTATGTAGACCATTAGACCAAATGCTGCTTCTATTTCCAGAGCTTCCCTGGCTCCCTGGGTACCACAGCTTCATTGTAGATATATAATTCATTATGTGGAAAGCCACCGTTTTAATGTAATATTAAAGAGGCAGCAGCTCATCAGGTGTCCCCAAGGTAAGGAAGGCCACATGCTGCTGGCAGCAGCTGCTGGTTTCAGGCTTATCAAGATTTTTTTTTTAAACAGAAGCTGGAAGGCTTTTTAATATACCATGCCATTGGCTCAGCATATTCCCATCCTCTGTCTATTATCCTGCCTTTGACTGCTAAGACAAAAATTCCTATAATGCACTGTCTGTGATGGCTGCGTACAGTTCTGTGCTCTCAGGAAGGAGCAGGGTGAAGAGGAAGAGGCTCACAAGGTGGACGCACCCTGCTGCCTTCTCTTGTCAATGCACAAAGTGAGATAAACACATCTGTGAGGCAGGGCCACCAAAATCAGCATGGTCAGAATGGCCATGGCTTTACTGCTCCTAGCAGCATAAAAATACCCAAATTCATTGTCTTAAGAGAACATGTTAAGCAATAAAGCTGATATTCTATTGCACTCATCCAAGTGCTAAGATTTCTGCAGCCTAAATCAGTATAGTCAGATCTAATTTTTGTAGTTAATGTCACTCTGGCAGCCCAACTGGAAGCTTTTGTTTGAGTTGTTTATCACAACATGCAGAAAGCAAAGCTTTACAGTTTCTTGGGATAGCAATTTTGTCGTCTCTGTTTGAATGTCATAAAACATACTGATAGTTGGTTTTCCTCAGCGGAACATATGGAATGCACACATGTAGTTGCAAGCAGTATGCTTGCCCATCCCTTTACCTGGTACTTGATCCTCAGCTGAGAGAAAATTTAGTATCTGAATATTCCTGGTTCTCTATAGAGACTTTTCACAGGGCAACATTTCTTGCTGCAGCAATAACTTTGGAGTACAGTTACAGAGTTTGGCCAGCCAATGTGAACGTTCATGCTGCAAATATATTCTTGCACTGGAATGAATTTGCTGTGCAGACTTCAGAACCTGTGGGACGTGTTCTCACAACTCCTAGGTTCCTCTAGGTTGCCTTGTTAATAAACCAGAGCCACTTACAAGGCTTATGGTCAAGCTTTGGCCATTAGTCTTTGCTTGAAGCAGAACAGAGACCTGTTAGTTTGTTGGCACTCCTGCAATCTGTTTTCTATTTGATACATTTGTACCACAAATCGCTACAAACTCTAGATAGTAGCATAAGTTGTTTTGGAAAGCCTTTTGGCAGTGTATTATGGAACCTGAAGCTTTGCCTAAGCCTGCGCTTTATTACTTGTGTGTACTACGTAGAGGTGAATGTGTTAATTGGCAGAAGAGACAATGCCTGTGAGCAGGCCTTTGGCATATCCTGTAAGGGTGTTGAGATGGAACGGATCAGAAGGGTACATACATCTGTAATATCCTAGTATGCTTTAATGGCAGTGAGTGCTGCGGACTGGACTTACTCTGAGAAATCGAATCTTAGAGAAGGCATCCTGTGCAGTGCTCCCTTTAATCGCAGTGGGGAAAGTCCACCAGCTGAAGACTTCTCTTAGGATGAGTTGTTGCTTACATACCAGGCTTTTTTCATTTAATGTTCAAATCATATTTAAATCAGCTTTTTTTTTTAATGTAGTTACATCTGCTAATGATTAACCACTTCAAATGAACTTTTATGGGCTTTTTGATAATACTGTTAATGAGGAAGAATATGTCCATTGCCACTGGGTGGAGAGAAGTAGAATTGATTTTTCTATAGCTTTATTCTGCTAGCAGCCCATTGACAATTGTCCTAAAGCACAAAGATTTGAGGCCCTGCTTTGTCCATCAGCATAACCTCAATTCCAATAGCCATCCATGAGTGTGTTCCAAGTCTGTAATGCTTAGCCCTAGTGACAAGTACTGATTGTCCTTTTTGCCAGGCAGCACTATTGTCATAAGTGAAAAGTAATGTGTGTTACACAGTCCTTTTTAGAAGATGCATTGGTTAACCAGCACATAGCCAGATATAGAAGGAGACTGCTGTAAAACTGCTATTCTATGCAAACTGTAGGAAGACTTGGATCAGAATATCTCATGTAGCATTTAAATTTTACTTTAAATAAGTAATGCTAGCTTTTTTCCCCCAAATTTGCTAATATTTTATGAAAGGCACACAGTATATATCTTTTGTCTTTTGCATTTCAATTCCTTTTCTGCACTAATGTAACAAATAGTGTTTTTTTTTTTAAACAAAGTCTGTAAGTGTTGAGTCCTTAATGATAGTTTACGTATTTGCTGCTGCCAAAACCATGCTTGTAAAGCTTCAGTCAGTTCACTGAAGAAAATAATGTTTGTAATTGGTTGGCTTGATTTTCTGAAGAACTCTGTATTCATTCTACAAAGAAACAGAGTCTGTACTGGCTTAGCTGAAAGTGTTGCTCTCTGCAGCTGAAACTGTACCAGCTGATGGTTTTAGCTCAGTTCTGCTTCATGTAGAGTCCCCAGCACTGACTGAGATGGCAGATAATGGTCTTTAAAAAATTTCTCACTATTTTCAAGTTTCACTGTGAAGTTAGGTGTACAGGAATAGAAGAATCAGGCTTATGAGAAGCAAGGGGAAGTAGAAGATAGTTTTAGTGAGACTTATTTTTAGAAGGCGTGAGAGACACTTGATTCCTATCAGTGAGCATACCTGGAAAATGTGAGCACAACAGTCCCAGAAGAATATAGAAGTTGGATATGATCTTTCCAGTGTGAAATTTTAAAAATAATAATAATAATAATAAAATAAAATTTTTTTGCTATTCTGATGTTGTAGTAACTCACTGCTCATCAGAATTTAAAATTTCCCTCAACTCTTGTCCCTAGTGTTAAAGATGTGAAGAAATTTAAGAGCTAGAAAATTGCTTGTGGTTACTTGGTAATGCATAAAAATTATCCAGTCATCTTCATTCAGGTATTTCAAAACATGAAGGATCATCATCTTTAGTAAGGAAGGAATTTCCTCCTTAAAATACTGTGTAAACATAACCGCAGTTGGAATACATAATTTGATACATTCCCCAGAAGTGTACTTCTAGCACTTGCTGCCTTGGAGAACCACGCTGAGCCATGTGGCTGGCTTTACATAGATGTGCCATTATTTTCTGAGTCTTTCATTTATACATCTGTCATTTTTTTGTACCCTCCAATTCCTAGTTGCCTTCTGTGCCTTCTGCAATGTATAACCTGCAAGGGCTGGTATACCCCTTCTGCCAGTGGGCACCCAAGTGTGTGTCTTCTGCTGGCCTCAGAAAATGCCTTCCGGACCTTCAGTCCAGATCAGATGACAAGGACACACAGGGTCAGAAGTTCGCATAGCTTGGGCAGTTGCACACTTCATCATTTTTAAGGGTTGAGTTCATTGCAATTTTATAGATCTTGAGTGTATTGAGGAAAGGCTGAAGAGTTAGTGTTCTGGACTGGGAGAAAGGAGGTTGAGGGAAAGCGTCCTCCTGTTGGTACAGGGCTGTCTGTGGAACATACTAGGGAAAAAAGCTGCACAACCTTGTCTTTCTCCCCCTCGTCACCCTCACTCTGAAATATCAGACTTTATTTTGTTTCAGGACTGCTTTTTGGACAGGAAGAAATATTTTTTTTTCCCCCTGTACAGTGGAGCAAAGGTTGTCTGTCATTTTAAGAAAGACATTTCATAAGACAAACAGTCTTCTAACAGCTGGTGGTGTCAAATAGGCTTTGAAGGAAGGGTTTTTTGCAAATGAAAGAAGCTGAACCACAAATAGGCCTGGGCTCTCAACACCTTGTTCTCCTGCAGACACTTTCATTTTGGCGGAGTATGACTGATGCCAAGAAGCCAGATACCTGTTGCTTGGCAGGCAAATAGTGTTGGTATCAGCAGAAGCAATTCTGTACCCTATATTTTTCTGCTTTGTCAGCAGGTATTGCTTCAATACACAGTGACCATGACACTGTGCACTGAGAGCTCCACCCAAGAAGCTGTTATTTCTACCACAGATCCGGGTTTGGAAGTCAGTGTATTTAGTCTGCACAGTGATTTCCTATTAGGAAACGCGATTTTAATCAAGCCACAAGGGTTTAATTGATTTGATCAAACTGTCAATTATTTTACAGCCTCACCCCTGAAGCATAATCAGAGATAATTAGAGTGTAGTTACTTTAGCATTCCCACTCAGGATGCAACACACAAGTCACAGCAGAGGCAAAGTGGTTTCATGCAGATCCCAGCAATTGGTGATTCAGTAGTTTCTCTTTGTGTTATTGCTGATAAATTCCTATGCAAAATGGTCCTTCTGACTTCCTGAACTAAATGTGAACATCTTGGAGAGGTTTCTTCACTTTCTGCTACCAAATAGAAGCTGACATGAACAAATCTTAAAGTAATAACAGTGCTGGGATAAACACAGCTGGGACCATGTTTCACAGGGACCATGTTTCACAGGCCCCAGAAACCTCTGTGGTCAGGGAGCCAGTAGGATCTTAGTCAGTGGTCCTTCTTTTTATGGAGCAAAGTAGTTGTGGGCAGGAGCTGGAGGGAGTGGTGCCTGAGATGTGTTGGTGCAAGGAAGATGCTCTGTCCTTGAGAAAAATAATGTGTTCAGCAGACGTGTGTTATACCTGGGCTCATGTCAGCCCTAATTACTTGGCTGCTCCAGTGGAGATGGCCCTCCCATGGTTGTGCATTCAGCTTAACTAAGTTCAGGCTGTACATTGCAGCTACACTGAGCAGCACATCCCAGGCCAAACAGCCGTCTCCTCACAAAATTTCAGATTCTGGAAAACAAAGAGGTTATTTGAAGTGAATGATAGCATTAACCTGTTCCTCTAGTTTAATTGGCAAGTCCAGAGTAATGCAGATGATGCCTACCAAGAAAAGAATTTCCAGGCAGGAATTAGAAACAAAACAAAGGTCAAGTTCACTTGATACCATTTTTATGCATAAAAGATGAAAGACTTAACCAAATCTGTATTTATTGCTTATACTTTTAGAAATCATACGCTTGATTCTGCCAACTGAAATAGAATACTAGCCTCAAGTTTTTAAGGGTTTTCTGTAGCTTATGTATCAGTACAGAAAATCTGTGGTGCCTCTATTCATGTTAAGTCTTGTCAGAATTTTTGCATAGGAAACCATAATTCTGAGCCTTAATCTTTTTGCTAGTGCTTCTTTAAACCTGTTTAATGGTATCTGAAATTCATTGCAATACTGGTCTGAAGCCACAGAAACTATGGGGGAGGACAGGTGACATGGCCTCTATGTTAGGTAGTGAACAGCAGTGGCTTTAGGCTGTTAGACTGCCATTATTCTCTGGGACAAGGTCTAAGATCTGAGAATTACTTAGGGACTCAAGAAAATTCTTTACTACAACTTCTGAAAATTTGATCATCTACTTTAACTCGCATTAAGCCTGTGGGATTTAAAAGTTTTTAAGGAAATTATGATTCATATTTGACTTGAAAGTCAGTTAGAGTTTAGGGCATACCTCTAAATTTCTTCCTCCAAGAAAACTTAAAACATTTTTATTAATGAGCTGCATCTACCCTGTACAGCAAAAGGTATTTAAGATTTTTTTCCTCATTGCTGCAACCAAAAGAAAGGTCTCTTGAACTGATTCCAAGCTATGGAAATAAAATACCCATTCACCAAAAATAATGCATGTTTCTTTAAGAAAAATTAAACCAAGACAGAATAAATGTCCTCAAAACAGAGGGTTAACCAGAATCAAAGGCAATGGCTGACAAAATGGAGTGAAGCTTCAGGTGTCGAATCCAAGCACTCTTAATGACCTCTTGCTTACTTACTAATATTTCTTCCATCCCCTTTCATAATCCAGAGATCAAGGCTATTAGTTCTTCTTACTGTGCGAAGAAAGACTCTCCCTTCCCCCAGCACAGCTGCCCTTCACCTTGATAATATTCATCTGCCTCTTTTTTCAGCTTCTTACATTATAAAGGGACCTTAGAACCCTGAATCTGATCCTCACCTTTGGACAATCATGAAGAACAGGTCAGAGAAGATGATTCATTGCAATTGTTCTCTTCAGCTGTTGGCTGTTAGTTTTTGTCCATTTGTGAAGATCTTTGTTGCTGCTTGTCTGCAATCAAAGACTGCCCGTCACTACTTGTAGTATTGAGGGCAAACGTCCTTTGAGCCTTGCCTTTCCCAGACACCAGCACTTTCATAATTCAGCCTTGAAACTGCCTTTTACCTCCCCGTGTGCTGCAGCAACATGTGCGTGGCCAACTCAGTTTCACCCTACTGGAAATGCCACTCTGCTATCCACACCAAAGCACTGCAAACATGTAAATATACACACACACACAAGCATTTATAGTTATGTAAATGTTTGGTGAAGTTGATATGATGACAATACATAAACACATCAGTAGGCAGAAATATGTAAGAAATGAGGGAAAGGCAAACCAGATGTGGAGGAGGAGGGAGGGAAATGATCTGAACAAAACAAGAAGCTGCCGACTTCAGCAGAACCTGAAAGCAGCTTTGCTTGAGAATATAAATGTTCCTCTTTTTATGCACAGTAAGGCAGGACTACCTCCTACATGGAAGTCCAGTCCTATTCCTGCTGAATTTCTGTTTCTACACTGAGAAAGTGGATGTAAGACTTAGCTCTACAAATAACTCAATGCTTCTAAGGTTTCCTCATTGCAAACAGCTGTATAGAGGGATGGGTGCAACTGGAGGGCTGTTCTGAGATCTCTGGACAAGAGCACAGGCAGGACAGATACATATGGCATAATGTTAGTCTTAAGCTTTGTGCTTTCTGGTGAATGCATATCAAACTGTAGTGGCATCAAGGTGCCTGCACACTGGTGGCAGACAGTTTTATTTTCCTCTGGGGGGGAGCTGAAAGCAACTCTGGGAAGGGCTGGGATGGTGCCCCTGGCAGTCCTGATCTAAGCAGAGCTGGTGTCTGAGGGCCAATCTTTTTTGAGTGAGGGCTTGATTAAAGATGAGTGAGAAATTCTGTTCAAAGGAATAGAAAGCCCTGGTCTGTGTTTAAAATCGTTAGCAGACTCTTCCTCGCATCGTGATGCTGAGGAGGCAGGGCGCCGTTTCTTTTGTGCAGCAGCAGTGCTTTTGTGCTGCAGGGCTGGAGGCTCTCAGCTGCTTAGTGCAGGAGCGGATCCCTGTGGGGGAGAAAAAGAGGTGCTGCATCTGACAGCGAGCTTCTTGTCACTAGGATGGGCAAAATTAAAATTCCATATCCAAACATTTCTAGGCAGGATTTAAAATTGATTTCCATTTCCTAAAGACAAGTGTGCTTGAATCCATACAGTGTATGAATTGTTCAGTTGTGTTGTTTCAGTTCAAATCTGAAACTACTCTTCTGTGTCTGAGCTTGGAAATGAAAGCATTTGTGAGTTTCCAATAGTCTTCTATATTTCTATAGAAGATGTAGTGGAAAGGAAGTTTTTTCTTCTGTTTTGCTTTTAAGATCTAAATATTTGAATTTAGCTGTTTCTCTTTCTTGAAATTATTAAAACTCAAAAGCAGTCGAGTTCTACAGCATAGAGACACTCACCTGAACTTCACACTTTAAGAAGTTCTAATTCTGCTCATTGCCTCAGTGGTGTAGCAGTGAAAGGAGCCAGCAATGTGCAGAAGGGAACAAGATTAGAAAGTCGTAAAATAAAAGTTATTTATAGGTGGGTCTGCTTGCTCTGTTTCTGCTTATTCGTCTTATGCTAACATATAAGGCTTCCTCTGAGAAGCAGTTCTGAAGTTCTGGTTTGTACACCAGTGTCCCTGCAGAGTTGTATTTATCTGTTTGTACTCTTGTGACTAGTCACTGCTGGCTCTCCCACTTACAGCTTATAGGATCATGACCTTGCTCCAATTTAAAGTTCAGTGGGAGAAAGCTAACCGCAGAAGAGCTGTATGTGTAGTTTTTGGCAGTCTTGAGCCTAGGTTCTGCAGCATGCACAGGAATCATTTTGTTTCCCATCCTGTTCTTACTTTTTATAGACTCTAATAGAAATACAAATATTCTTCCCTAAATGCTTGCCTGAAAAAGGTCCAAAAAAATTTAGAAGGCATTTGGCAGGTTCGATGTAACAGTTCAGGGGCCAAAGAGCTGGAGTCAGGTCCCCGTGGTACAGATTCAGGGGAAAATGCTGAGATGCCCCTTCTGCAGAAGTTCAGTCAGATGTAGTCTTCATCTTCCTCTGCTTGTTATGCTTCATATGGCAACCTTTGCATGCACTAGTTCAACTGCTCTTGCATTGCAAATTTGCAGTCTGTAATTCATTCTGAACTAAGTCTCTTCTCTCTTCTTGTACTGTGTGGTTTAGCTGGGCAAGACTTCATTTTAAATTTGAGAATGGGATCTGTTTTATCTTGACCAGATTCAGTTGTTTGCCGGCAGTATGGTCCATTCAGCACATGCACTTATAAGTACATGGATGATCTAATAGACTACAGTAGAGCTAAACAGCCCATTTTTCAAGGCCAAGATATATCCAAATCAACTGGCAACTATGAATGCAGTGACTATAAGGTTCGTAGTTGCTGGTAATAAAAATAAGGCTTTAAAGCTAAGAAAGAAACTAAGGGGATAGCTGGAAGTCAGCCAGAATATTGTGTGTCTAACTGAGGTGAGAGTGGCTAGTGTAGTGTTACTTATGGAGTGAAATAAAGTGAAGAGGTGTCTGTTATGGGGTGAGTGAAGTCCTTTGAGGTCTGGTGCTCAGTCGCCCATCTCATTTCACTGCAACACTGAGATCACTGAGATTGTGTCTCTCAGCCAGGCCTATTGGAAACTGGGGTACAAAGAAGTTCTGGAGAAGAGGAGTGAAAAGAGACTGCAGAAGAGTTTCCCATGACATTTGGTCACGGGAGAGTTGGAATAAATGACAAAATGAGTTTTTGGAGTGTTTGGGCCTGGCAGCGCAGAGACATGTTAACCTGTCAGGGCCTGGAAGAAGGCCAAAGGAAAAACACAGGTCCACGTTGCATACTGCTTTTAAATCTGGGGTGGTTACCAGAGCTAGAACACAGCCTGGTGTTCAGTGCCTCTTGCAGCTCTTTTGCTTTGTATATCTTAATGTGCAGTTTTGGGTGCCACTGTTTAAGAAAGATGAGGACTCTTAGGGAGTGGACAAAGGAGATATACAAAGAGAGTCTAGAGGGCAAGATGAGTGGGGAGTGTGGCTGAAGTCCTTGGGTTTGCTCAGCGCAGAGCAAGGAGGTGAGTGGAGCCCTTATGGTGGCTGCAGCTCCTCATAGGGAGCAGAGGGCAGAGCTGAGCTCTGCTGTCTGTGACAGCGACAGGACCGAGGGAACGGCATGGAGCTGTGTCACAGGAGGGGCAGCTGGGGATTAGGGAATGGTTCTGCACCAGAGGCCGGTGGGCATGGAACAGGCTGCACAGAGCAGAGGGCACAGCCCTGAGTGCTGGAGTTTGAGAAGTATTTGGACGCTGCTCTCAGACATGGAGTTTGGAATTGAAATGGTCCTATGTGGAGGCAGGGGTTGGACTCCGTGGTCCTTATGGGTCCATTGTAACTCAGGATATTCTGTGAATATATATATATCATTAAATATAATATATGAATGTATATTCATTAAATTCAAAATGAGAGACTGTCTGGGAGGGTGCTGTAAGTAGGGAATCCTAATTTGGATATATATAGGGGGGAAAGATCCTGCCTTTGTTTCCTAAGCTGTATGTCTAGTTCCAGATGGCCTGTCGTCTCTGTTCTTTACCGAAAGACTGCCTCAGTTTCCTTTGCTCATTGAATTGCTACAAAATCCTTCCCAACACATTTCACACTGCTTTTTTCACTTTGCAAATCCACACATAGTCTATGGGTGATGATAGACCAGGAGTCACTTAATAGTGAGAAAAATCAATTCCATGGCTTGCAGGCAGTTTCCAGCCTGCTCCTTGTCCCAGATTAGCAAGAATTTATGAGCCACACATATAAGTCAGTTGTGCAGAAACCACCAGTGTAATGCTCTTATTTTGGATCCTATAGATAGGCAGCTTTGGCTGCTCAGTGCAGGCTGGAGGCTCCAGCTTGCTGCAAGGTACTGGCAGCTGTGTAAGATGGAGATGGCAACAGTACAGCAGCTGTGATGTCTCTGTGGCAAAGCCAAAGGCAGTTTCCATAGTGATGGTTAAGCTCCAGGCCACTGGTGATGCAGCTGCTACTGCATTGGACAAGACCAGCATCTTCTTTACATATAGGCTGGTCTAGTGAAGCTGTTAGGTGGTTGTATGGCCTCATTTGGTTGTATCCAGCTCTGGAATGTAAAATGAGAGATGAGGGGATGGTTTAAACTGGCTGAAGTAAGTACTCAGAAAAAAAAAAATAATATATATATGTATATGAAAGTGTTTTAAATCTTAGAGCATCCTCAAATGACTTGCAAGAAACAGCTTGAGTGCACCTAGTGTTCTGGTCAGTACTTTCTGTGATATCGCATGCCAATGTTAATAGCTCCAAAGGTTCTTATTTCAAGCTGGAGAATAGATTTGTGTTCCCAAGTCCTACTTCCTCTTCTAAAACATTGTGGCTGGATTAGATCCAAAACCAGAATGTGTCTCTATATCAAGACCATACATTTTCAGGGACTTGAGGAAAGCAGATGTCTTGCAACTTCAGTATCTCAAACACTGAATTGTCCTAGGATTCCCTTGACCTGTCCTTCTGGATACCTCAGCACTTCAGCATTGATATAGGAAATTAATTTTGAGCTTCTTCTGGAGGATCCTACAGACTACGGTCTCTCTTTGTTTACTGCTGGGGCAGCAGGCACGATATCTCCAAGTTCTTACAGTGGAAATGCACATTTTTTACTTCAGCTTTGAATTCTTATCAACCTGCTTAGTAAGTGCTGCAGCATATGAGTAGGAACTGTGTGTTAAATTGCTCAATTAAAATAATTATTTGATAATTTTGACCCACAATTTTAGTAGTTTTAAACATTAATTGTTCTCTTGTGACCTAGAAGCTAAAATAAGTTTGTTTTATTTTCAGGTGGTGCAGGAGACCGGGAAAAGATGCCTGTCAATCATGAAGCTTTCCTCCTCATGGCTAATTCCCAGAATGAAATGGAAGATTGGGTGAAAGCCATCCGACGGGTTATATGGGCTCCTTTTGGTGGAGGTATTGCAAATAGCTCACATGCACATAAATTAAAACATTTGCCTCAAGGTAAAACATATTCTTGTGATACTAGGATATGTGTAACACTGTAAAATCACTGAGATGCCTAGATAATCTCTTGATTGTCTAAAGTGTTTTACAGCACAGAGATTGGGTTAGGTTTTTTTGCCAGGGGATGGAAGGGAATGGAAGCGGAGGTCACATCCACACTGTATTACTCACAGTCAGAAATGGTGGTAATAACAAAAACATCCCTATTGTCAGTGCCCAGTTTCTTAAAGCTGACAACTACTCTGTGAATCTCTCCTATTCTTGCGGATGTCCAGTTATCTCTGGTATCCACCTCAAGGGCAGATGCCCATCTTTAACCTCCTCACAGCCAGAGGCTGCAAAACTCTGTATTTGGTCTGGGCCTGGTTGAGAAGTCTAAGCTTCCACTGGCTTGATTGTGGGGGAAAAAGAACAGGGTCAAGTTGAGAGAGCACCTGTAAAGTGTACTATAGTTGAGAGTCCCTGTATTTAAAATGAACGAAAATATTGATACTGTACTACAGTCTTCAAATTCTCAAGTTGTAAGATTAGATGGACGTTTTAACAGTGTGGTACAGAACAAGTGTTCACAGATATTTTCTGCTGGGTTCACTGTTGGTGGTAGCAACACTTTGAAGTGGCTACTGATGGGCATTCATGCAGATAGTGATATCACGTAGATAGTGGTATCAACCTCTTTTAAGAAGTTAAAGGATAAAGATATTTAAGGATGAAAAGTGCTAGATAAGAGTTAAGTAATACAATTTGCTTTGCTGAAATTAAATTACTAATTCCCAAATCTAGAGTTAAAAAGTGATCAGTGCAATTGAATTTGGCTGAAGTAAAGTTGCTAAGAAGATCCAGCTGGCTCAAGCTGCCCTATAGAAGTGAAGCATAGTTGGAAAGAACTGAAATTGTGTATAGAGTTTTTATCTCTGGATCAAAGCTACTCAAGAACATGGCTGATCAGACTGGCCTTAGCTCTCTGCCTTGCTACTCAAATTTCAGCAGCCTAAATCTAGCTTTGTTATGCCTGTTACACTCTGCAGTCAGTGCTATGTGAGCAGAGTCTTATTCTTTGGTTTCAGCACTCCTCTGAACTGGCTGTGTACTGTCTGCAGTGGGCTTCTCCCACCTTGCAACTGTGTTGCTACCACATTTGGTTTTGCTGATTCTAGTGGTTATGCTGTGCAGGGGGAAATGACCTGGGAGGGCAAAAAGAAACAAACAAACAAAAAAAAGGGACTGAATTAGTTTTGAGGTGGTTTGGCAGAAATAGCAGCAGTTCTATCATGAGGGCGGTGGGGTGGAGAAGGGCATGCTTGTTCATTCTGGCTACAGCCCACGCATTGGCTTAAGCAAACCATGGAACTGCATCCTCAGACTCTCCTCACAAAATGTTTATAAGAATGCCGATAACTGGGAGATAGTTAAAACATCCAAATCATTGTTTCTAAATGATCAAGACTATCCTTCCTTCATCAGAATCAGAGCAGGTCAACTTCTCTGTGAGTGAAATCCCAGCCTACCTCAATTGGAGGTAGGGAGGACTATAAACATAGCTGTCTCTGTTTTAATTGAATAATTTGAAATCTGTTTTGCTACCGCTGCTAATTTGAGAGCCAAGTCTTATCTATCGACACTTTTTAATATATGACGCTAAAGGAATGGGAGTTAGGAATTATAATGCAGTCTTCATTATTAGTATGTAAATATCCAGCTCTGGAGAAGGCTGATATGGTGTAGAAATGAATTATGCCAAGATAAAATGAGAGGCTTAGCCCCACTTTAATCTTTGCTGATGTATTGAAGAAACATATAAATCAAAAAGATGGAAGGTATCTTCTTACGTGTTGAGCTGGACACATGAACTATGTTTAAAGGTGAACAGCAAAGATTTAAAAAAAAAAAAAAAAAAAAACAACAAACCAGAAAACACTCCAAAGCTGCTGAGGATCCGAAATCATTAATAGAAGACATGTTCAGGCTTAAAAGCCATACGGAATGCATTTGAAATGCAGTCTTAAAATAAAATCCTAGAGTTCCCAGCTCTTTCAAAGAAGAGTTGTTCTGTTTATGGAGAAAATAATTTGGAAACATTTCCCTAAATTTTAGGCTTCTGAGTTCTTGAGTCTAGTCCATCTCATTCAGAGCTGAGATTTGAGAGTAAGCTGTATGTTTTGAGTTTGTCTTCATGAATAATGTTTTTATGGAGGCTTGATGCAAGTGAATTTTGGAGCACATTTGACAGAGTGTTTAAAATTGTTTACTTTGATCCTTCTTGCCTCCAAGAGGAAGAAATTTTGCTCTGTGTTTACACCACTGAAAGTTGATCTAGAAAAGTCCCTCTGAGCCTTACAGTCATGTTGTTCTCTGGATGCTTTTTAATGTGGAAGTTTTGTAGTTGTGACATAGTGCTAGAAGTACAGCCTGTCCACAGGCTTGGATGAAAGTGAGCCTTCCAGCATCCTCTGAAATGGGATGTATGGAAAATACTGGGAGTAGCGAAGTGGAGAGGGGATCTTTCCTCACTCTGTAAATTGGCACTGGGATTGTACCTCTGGTCTGAAGAAGAAATATGGCTACTTTAAGGAGGTCCCTTGCCATCTATTCACCTCTTACTTTTCATGTCTTCTTCATTTTTGTGTTGTGTAAGATTTAAAACATAATGTGTCTCAAACTGAACTTGGGCCTGATGGTACAAAAGCAGAGTTTTTCAGTGTCCTGAGCTGAAAGTCATGAGGTGTATGTAGCACTCTTACAGCCCAGCACATGACTAGCACTGTGTGGGGACAGAGTTATTTTGTGTTAATCATGTGCTGTGTTTGTGTGTTTCCCTGTTTACTTGCTGTTTCTTGCCATGAGCAGTTCCTTGCTCCTCTGCCAGAAATGCATGTCCCAGCCCCTTTCTTTCTCGATTACTTTATCCTAATTCCTTCTCCTTGTTATCCTAAGCTTTCATCAGTTCCTTGTGATGGAAAGAGAGTAAAACAGTTGGAGAGAATGTGCTTCCCTTAGGCAAACAAGGAGAGCTTTACCTGTGAAAGCATAATAATTCTGAAAGAACTCCATGACCTTTTTTGCATATGAGAAGAAACATTTCTGAGGAATAGTAACTTTAACCGATGGACTGTGCAGAAATGTCCACTGGGAAAGCTGCTCTGCTATCATTAATTCTAATTTCTCTATATGGACAAATCTTGACATGTGGATTCTTTCTTTTGCCAGCAGAACAGTGCAGAGCACGATTGTGCTGGCAATCAGGACCTTATGCAAACCATATCTTATGTTTGAGGAGAGCTGAGAACCAGAAGAGAATTTTCCAAGGTTTAATTTAATACCCATCTCAGTGTCATTGTTAGTAGTGTAAGGGTAGTCCTACGTAGGCCTAATGAGGTATCCTATTTTTACACAAGTAAATGTCTTTGAGATAAAATCTGCATGAAAGAGAAGTTACTGTTTTGAAGGATCTGATGTTGTTATTAGATGCATTTCCACAAGGATTCCAGATTCTTTAGGAACTCTGGTATTATGCTAAGCCTTTTGAGTTTGGGGTTTAATTTTTCTACCTGTTAGATGGGGATTTTCCAATAAACACCATCAAGACCACAGAATTGTATTTGTGGATTTAAGATGCCAAGATACCAGAGAAATAAAGAGCAAAGAAGTGACTTCTGCTCTTCTGTCTCCCCAGTATGAAGACTGAGAACAAGTTTCTGCTCCATGTCTGTTTAGAGGGCTCCCCTAGAGTGGCAGACTAGAGGATTCCTGCCTGAGCCTCATAGAGCCTTTTCACTTGGTTGCAGGGTGGGCTTCTCTGCTTAGGCTTCTACAGGTGTGTGGGGAGTGGCACTGGGTGTTTGTTGTGCCTATGTGCTGTTATCTCTGCATGGAGACAGCTGGCGCCAGGTTCAGCTTATCAGTGTTTGCTCTTCAGTGTTGTCTCATAGTAGGAGGTGGGCCCAACCGAGGGGAGAGAAAGAGAAAAATGATAGGGGTTATGAGTTCAGTTATCTGCCTAGGACTAGGAGATGCATGAATAATCTCTGAGGAGATGTTGGCTAGTTTTACCCCAGGCGGATTACAGGAAGTTACACTTCTGGATATAGATGCTCAGATGCAGAACTGAAGTTGGGATCAGGTCTTGTCTGTCTGAACTGTTCTCAACAGAGAAAGTTTTAAGGTTTTAAGATCTTCCTCTGAGATCTGATTAAGTCACTTTTTTTTCTTTCTTCTTTTTTTTTTTTTTTCCTGATCATCAGATGTATCTGGGGCTTTTCTTGCTGCTTTATGCCCAGTGTATTCCATCACCATGACACAACCTTGATGTAGAACAAGGTTGTTGTCCTCATTTTTTTCTCAAGGAGGAATTTGAAGTACTGAGCAATCAAATAACTTGCCTGAAGTAATACCAAGTATCTGTAAGAGAGTCACTCTGAAGGCATCACTCAACAAGGTAGATAGTAGAGTCACAACCCTGGGACTCAGGGGAGTAGTTGTTTTAACTGTTCAGAGATATACTTGAAAGAGTCCTATGGAATAGAGTCCTGGAGAGAACAGGGGTCTAGGAGAGATGTTTGATTTTCAAGGATTTTCTCCTCCAAGCTCAAGAACAGTCCACACTGATGTCCAGAAAATCAAGCAAAGGTGGGAGGAGGCCTACATGGATTAAAAAGGAACTCCTGACAATGCTTAAGCTTAAAAAGGAAGTATAGGAGGAGTGGGAAAAGGGACAGGTGAGCTAAGGAAAATATAGAAAAGCTTTCTAAGCATGCAAGAATGGACTTAAGGAAGATAAAGTCTGCATGGATTTGAATCTGATGAGGGTTGTGACTGTCAACAAGAAAGGCTTCTTCAGTTATATCAGCAGTAGAATGAAGACCAGGGAAAATGTAGGCCCACTACTGAAAGAGATGGGAGATCTGGTGACAAAGGATGAAAAAGGTGCTAAGGTACTCAATGCCTTCTTCACCTCATATTTTACTGCTAAGATTTGCCTTCAGCAGTCCCCAGTCCCTGAGGCCAGTGGGACAGTCTTGAACAAGGAAGTTCTCTCCTCAGCGCAAGTAATCAGGTTAGGGAACTCTTAAAGAAAATGGGTGTACACAAGCCAGTGGGACCTAATGAGGTGCATCCACAAGTGCTGTGGGAGCTGGCTGATGGCAGTAATCTTACAAAGAATATGCAGTTGTTGGAGGTTCCACTCCCATCTTCAGTAAGGGCAAAGAGGACCTGGGAACTACAGGCTGGTCACCCTTACTTCTGTTGCTGGGAAGGTAATGGAGCAAATAAACCTAGAAACTGTTTCCAAACATATTAAGATCAAAAAAGCAAGTGAGAATAGTCAGGATGAATTTATGAAGGGGAGGTCATGCTTGACCAACCTGGTTACGTTCTGTGATGAAACATCCGGCTGGGTGGATAAGGGGAAAGCAGCGAATATTGTTTAACTTGACTTCAGCGAGGATTTTAACACTTGTCTTCTGTAACATCCTCATTTAAGGATAATACAGTAGATACATGGACAGTGAAGTGTACTGGAAACTGGCTGAACTGCAGTGTATGAAGGAATGTGATCAGCAGTCCCAAGTCCAGCCTGCAGGCAAGTAAGTTGTTAGTGGTGCACCCCACTGTCTGATGCTGGGACCAGTACTGTTTAATATCTTCATTAATGACCTAGATGATGGGACAGAGTGCACCCTCAGCAAGCTTACTTATTGTTTCTGGGAGGAAGAATTTATGCATCAGATGGTTTTGCCATTGTTCAGAGGTACCTCAACAGGATGGAGAAAGGAGTGAACAGAAACATAGTGAAGTTCAACAGAGTCCTGCACCTAGAGAGGAATAACTGCATGCACCAGCACATTCTGGGTTGACTGGCTGGAAAGCAACTTTTCAGAGAAGCACCTGGGATGGTGATGGATGATAAGTTGAACATGAGCCAGCAATGCACCCTTGTGGTAGTGAAAGCCGTCAGGATCTTGTTCTGCGTTAGGAACTGTGTTGCCAGCAGGCTGAGAGAAGCAACCCTTCCCTGCAAATCATGGTAGAACTTTTAATACAAATTCTGCTCAGGAAGGATCTTGTATTCCAGTGGTTGCATAACTGATAAGATGTAAACTATATCCAAATTTAAGTCCTTCTCTTTCTCTCTCAAAAACAAACAAACAAAACACAACTGAAAAACCAAAACCTTTGAAAGGGATATTGGAGAAGATTCCTCTTACAAAGAAGATTACCTCTGACAGGAGTATGGAGGATTTGAAGAGGGCACAGACAGAAGGTTTAAAACAAGCAAAAAACATTTTCGTACAGTGCAGAATTAATTACAGAACTCATTGTCACAAGATATGGAAACAAAAGTAATAAATGGGTTCCAAATAGAACTATACAGGTCCAGAGAAGGTAAGTCCGCCTGAGCAATCAAACAATAATGTCTGGATGTAGTTGTTAACTTCATATATATCTCGTATTGCTAAAAATCAAAAGTATCAAATTTACTTTTGATAACTTATGGTGGTGCTTGTGCCTTCTTTCTCTTCAGTAGCAGACTGTCCTCCTCGGCTAACAAGTGCCATGGAGAGCTTAAAGTGGCTGTGCAGTTGTGTTGTGGTGGCTGCTGTCTGTTGCATCTGGTCGGACCAGTACCTCCTGCTGCACTGCCAGTTGCTCAGTGAGGTTGCTTCTGTGTAAGCATTAGATTCGTGCTTCATGTCTGAAAGCTGACAGGCTTAAAACACCAATGATTCTTACTGTGCATCTTCCAGTGTATGATTAATGGGACAAACATGTTCCTGTGGTGTTTCTCAGCTTGCAGGCAAGTATTTTAATTTCTCTGTGTTATTCCTTTGATGGATGTTATGGGAATCTTTGATTACTGAAGGGGAAGAGTACTTTGCTCCTTAAAAGTTTCAATTTTAACCATTTAAGAGCTGAGAACAAAGAATGCACCCTGTTTCTTTTCCCATTTCCTTGCCAGTTGCTTCTCTTTTCTTCTCCATCAAAAGGTAATCAGCCTTGCAAGTTCCCCTTGCTAACTTCTGAGTTGCAGCTCAAGGAAGTGATCATTAAGCCCTTGACCTCTGCTAGAACTGTTTCTGAAAAGCTGACAGATTTACTGTAAAATTTTATCTGTTTTATGAATTGGAGCTAAATGCTATCTCCTCCCCAAGTATAGATGATTGAGTTCAGATGTGACTAGAGCTTAGACCATGACCTTATACTTGAGTGGTGAAGGTGTAAGTTATGTTTTATATTAGCTGAGGATTTTAGTTGGATAGTGGAAGCTAAAAGTAAACATGTAGAAATTAATGAATAGTTTTCATCATTGGTTGAGTTGGAAGAAGAAGCAGTATGGTGCTTCTCAGTGACCAATTATTCTTAGGATATCAGTCTCTTGGGTTTGAAATATAGAAAGGCTTGAAGGCATAAGCTTGCTACTTCTTCTGAATGGATAAAAGAGTCTGTTATTACAAACTTCAGAGGTGAGTCTAGATCACTGGCCCTGCCATGTTCCAGAATGGTCAGAAGTCTGGGTGATTCATTTCATTCTTCACCAGAGACCAGTGTGAGGTTACAACCTTCACGATCCTTGCATTTGGACCCACAGCTGGAGATCTAGTCCTTTTCTGGTGACAGTAATTAAACTGTCACAAGTATTTTGTACTTAACCAGCATTCAGAATTTCTGTAAAAAACATCTGTAGAGTGGGGAGATGAGCATGCAGCAGCACATTTGGAAGGGAAGTTCTACCAGTCAGATGCATTCTACAGACAGCTTCATACAGGTCTATGGAAGCGACCTGTTAAATGTAGGCAGGTGCGTGCAGGAGTTGGTAAATAAAAAGCTCTGTAAATGACGTTCTCATGCTGTGGGAGAAAGAAGTTTCTTGGGGCACATTTTTAGAGATCACTGCTTGCTAAAAGGCACATTTTGTTGTTCTCGATGTTTTGTTCTCCAAGTCCTTTCTGCCTTTGTTTAGAGAGAGAGAGACCAATAAACAAGAGGGGTTTGGCTGTGGATTGAGAATGTTGTGGTTGAGTGATGTTTAGTTCTGTTTATCATCTTTTCTCTGTGAGCAAACAGTTACAATCTCAGTTTAGAGCATAAACTGGGCAGAGTCCACTGCAGGGTTAATTTACAGTGCTGCTCAGTGAGTTCCTTTCCTGACATATTTTAAAGGGATGGGAGAACACCATGCACAGGTTAGGCTGAGTTTGTTGTGAGATGAGGATGAGCACTGCTGTTTGCTCTCCTTTCAACCCAGGGTTGACGGGCTTATCAATCAGTAAATAGAAGCCTATTTATTCTTTAGAGATTTCATTTTATCAGTCAAGGTTGAGACCCCAGCCCAGAGCAGGGGAGTCATTTTGCTCATGGACAGACCTTCTCAGAGTTTTTGGAGAGGGAAAAATCTAGAACAAAAATTTACTGTACAAGGGATGTACTATTGGAGGCCTTTCTGCTGGCTTCATCCTGTCACTGATCACCTCTAACTGATTCACTGCCAGCTTTCAGCAGGTACAGGGAGGTGCTCAGTGCCCATCTTTGCCTGGGCTAAGGAATGGATTTGTACAAGGCTCAACTAACCTGAAAATTAAGGAACTTCAACTCTAACTTGGATAATTCATCCTTTTTGTGTAAATGGGCAAAATAATTCCCTTCATCTGAGTTCCCTCAGACAGATCCACTTAAGTATATCTGTATACTAGCTAACATTATGTGTAAGCCAATGTTTAAAAATAAGCCATGCCCTATAGGCACTTGCTACAGCTGTACAAGCCAGCAAGTTTACAATCAGAGATGGGGAGGAATTTTTTCTGAGTTCATGCAGGTTCACCACTGCTGTCTGTTGCAACCATATTCAAGACTGAATTTGACCCAAGTTAGATGCCAACCCCGAGATATGCCTGGATTTTCAGAGATTGTCTGAGCTGTAGTGAACTTCCCAGCCAGTCTGGTGGCTTGTAGTGACAGGCAGAGGCAGGATCATAGAATCACCAGTGATTCACTATGCTTAGTGTAAAAAACCGTTCTCCTTACATCCAGTCTAAATCTCCCCTCTTTTTGTTTGAAACCATTTCTCCTTGTCCTGTCATGATAGGCCCTGCTAAAGTCTGTCCCCTTCTTTTCTACAGCCTCCTTTTAGATATTTCTGAAAGGCTCATCTCAGGTCTCCCTGGAGCCTTCCCTTCTCCAGTCTGAACAGCCCCAGCTCTCTGAGCCTGTCCTCCTAGGAGTGGTGTTCCAACCCTTGGGTCATTTCTGTGGCCCTTCTCTGGATGTGCTCCAACAGGTCTGTCTTTTGCTGAGGACTCCACATCTGGATGCAGTACTCCAGGTGAGGCCTCACCAGCACAGAGCAGAGGGGCAGGATCACCTCCCTAGCCCTGCTGTTCACACTTCTTTTGGTGCAGCCCAGGATATGGTTGGCTTTCTGAGCCGTGGGAGTACAATTGCTGGCTCATGTCCAGTTTGCCATCTGTCAGTTCTCCCATGTCCTTTTCTGGACTATCCTTTCATCCCCCTCCATGAGATCCTCAGGTGGCACTTAAAGTTTTGATGGCAAGTTGATAATTGCTGTTGTTGCAGTCAGTGTTGGATATAATTCTGCAGCTCCAGCAATCCAGTGAGTATGTGAGACTTTTGGGTTTTGTTTTTAGGAAACATAATAAAGAAAGCAGGATCCAAGTGCAACACAAAAGTTCAAAACATGGAAAACAAAATATAAATACAAATATATTTATCTTCATATGTTGTTATATGTGTGTGAATATATATATTTTTTATTCTGGTCTCATTATATTCTGTAGTTTAAGTCATGATTTTTGACAGAAGGCTTTGAAAGGGATTGAGAATGTTTTCATATATGGCAAGAAGATGATAATTGTGGAATGGTAGCCACACAGCACAGTGTCAGCTTCTTCTCACAGGACACCTCTAACTGCTGTAACCATCCACAGGGAACAATAATGAAGCAGCTGCTGTTTCCTGCTTCAGTCGTGATGCTTGCATGAGCAAACATGAATGCATCTTGCCTTTTTCTCTCACCAGGGCAGTATTTGCTCTTTCTTTGGAGAACTGTTTACATTGTTTTTGCCATCTCTCACACAACTCAGGGTGCTCCTACAAGACATGCTAATGTCTAACTTTGCAGAGTCCTTGGCTGCAGAGAACCTGTGAATTTCATATGTTGAGTATAATTTGGTTACAGTGGTATCTATGTTAAACTCACTTTCTATTTCATTGGATGCCTCCTTGTTCTTGTAATTTGAGAGATGGAAAACAGAAATGGAGAAGGGAATGGAAGAATTAAGGTCTGCATTTGCCATCTCCTGAGCTCTCATTCCAAATGTTGAGTTCCCAGCTCTGTAATGTTATTAGCAGATGTGACATGTTTTGAGGCATCATTCCAGGGAATATTGCCAGAAATCCTGATGGTGTCTCAGCGATTCAAAAGACTTTCCATAATCTGCAGCCTCAGTGTTCTCCACAAGGGAAGAGAGAACAATAAAGGGGTGAAGTGTACCCAAGATCTCATTTCTACCTTTTATTCAAGGATTTCCATCACTTACCAAATGTCCTTTACTGGACTTCAAGAATTGTCTAGTGCTTTGTCTGGGTCTCTAGTATCTATCTTTGAAATGCATTTCTATTTAAGGTAAACCTTGAATACCTAGGGATTGCCATACTATTATGCTATTCAAGAACTGGAGCTTTTGATCCTGGTGTTGCCTTTACATAAAGTGAGTGCTTTTGATCAAATCAGAGGATGTAGAGACAGGGTCTGATATCAAGTTTCCTGAGCTGTGGTTCGACACTGTCTCAGTGACTGAAATCTCAGCATTCAACCACCAGGTCAGTGCCTTCTCTAACATATATTTAAGCTGAGCCACAGTGTAGTTAAGCACATGGTGAGCCAGGAAGTTAAAATGAGTTGTTGTCTCTAGAGTGGTCACAGATGCGATATTTTAATTATTGAGGCAGATGAGCATCTGCAAACAGGGATTTTAATTTTTTAATATTTTTTATGCCAGAGGGAGATGCGTAAATTTCTTCAGACGATTGGTGCAAAGGTTCTGAGGAGTGACTGCTGCCTATCTGCAGTCGTGTGTGCATTTTGTACAGGGGATGGAGGGCCAACCTCAGTGTAACTGTATGGATCACAGTGTAGCAGGCATTGCTCTTGACTACTGGCCACTAACCCTGAGCGCAGGAGCTGAGCATGTGAATGTTTCCCTATAGGTAAGTCCTGGGTGCTGGCTGACATGTAAAGAGCTTTTAGTTTCTTTCCCTACTGGTTATCCTATCCAGCCATGCTATTTGTTGTCAACAGGCAGATTCTCTATACAGGGCTAAAGCAGGGGCTGTACGCACGCAAAAACAATAAAAAAACACCCCACAAAAAACTGCACCAGGTCAAAGTCTGCGGCTTGTCCTATGCTATGTCAAACTTTCCACTGAGTTCAAGAGCTGGGAGATATTGCCAGTGTGTGCTGAAGTGGGGATAAGTGCTAAACATTAGGTTTGTCCTTCTGATACTTCGGGAGCAGCTCAAAGGGCAGAGCAGGGGACTGGGCTGCCTGTAGCAAAGCTAACGCCGCCTGTATCAGGAAGGGATCCAGAGCGTGGCATGCAGACAGCGACTGTTGCTCAGCTTTTTTCAGCTATCTAGAATAGATCTGACAAGCAATTAGACCATGAATATATTACAGAGCCGATGGGGGATGCCTTTGTTAAAACTTGTGACCCATACTTAGGTGCTGTTTACATTGGCGGCAGCTTCGAGGGTGGGCAAGACCCTACCTGCCTGTCTTTTTCTCGCTCCTTCCCCTTGCCGAGCGAGCTGGGGAGCTCTGCATCTCATTGGATATTTCAAATGCTTTCTGCACAAGTCATAATTAATGCTGAGTTGTGGAGCTAAGACCAGATGTGCTGCTGCGATTATCTCCCAGGGCAGATCGGCTGCTCTCCACTCTGGAGCGCTGGGTGAATGGAAAGCTGCCAGTGCTGGGGCTCAGAATGTGTCTGATGCCTGAAGTCAGGACTTTCTTTCTCTGCCGCTCCTGCTGTCTGACACTGCCTGGTTTCTGCTTGAAGCTCAGCGCCTGTCATGTAGCGGAGTGCTGCACAAGAACGAGAGGTATGAGATGATTTTGCGGAGTTTAGATTTGTTATGGTTTTCTTTTCCTGGATGTAAAGCAAATATTTGAGCTTAGACTCGGGCAGAGGCTGAATATCTCAGTAAAGCAGCTGTCCTTACAAAGAGGAAGGAGTGGGAAGGACCCAAGCAGTGGCCAAAAATACTACTGGGTGCCAAGCTAGTATTTGAGTTCACGGGGAAATAGTTGTGCTTATTTTTACATGGAACGGTTAAATGAATATACATGGATCAGAATTACTTTGTCCCAGTGTGGAAGCTGATCTTTGTGGGGAATGAGGTTAGAAGATGCTGAGTTCTGCCACAGACTCTTTTGCGTGACCTTGGGCAAGTTATTTAATCACATTTATGTTGCTTCCTGATTATCTGTTGTTTCCTTTTCTCTCCGCTTTTGCAAGCTTTGTCTGCCTGGACGGTTAGTAGTTAGGAGCTATCTTTTGGGGGGCTGCTCCAGCGCCTGGAGTGGAGCTCTGCTTTCAGTCATGCTGCAGTAATTCATGCCGCATTTGCTTGGGTGGGCCAGGGGAGGGCAGGAAGAACTACAGGTTTGTGTGTGCTTTTTGCTGGGAAAGTCTATGCACTTCTGAATGTCTGCCCATGGTTTTTTCACAGTGCTTTCATGTGTGAGAGGGGACAGATAAATGGGAGCCTAAGCATGAGTGTGGGAAGGTAAAAGCACAAGCTTACCTGTGCAGGTGAGCACGTACACAATTTTCATATCCACAAACCACTGTCTGTGAGGCACCACACGTGTGCGCGGGTGTGCAGGCTATATAGCAGCATCCAGGTGTGTGCCTAATTATCTTCCTGTACATCTTTTAGCATGTGTGTACGAACCTGTGCCTACAGCTGATGTAGGTGTGTCTGGACTTTTCCCTGTTTAAGCACATAGAGAGTCCTCAGCCCTCTCTGCAAAGAAAATCCATTCGAGCACTGACTTTATTATCACTTTCTTTAGTTTATTTTGGTTGTAATCAGAGCTCTGATGAGGAAAAATGAAGCAGGGAGCATATATTTTCCTGCCCACAGCATGTCCAGACAGCATAGCTGAATGTATAGGCTTTGTATGCCTGGAGCTGGTGGGTGAGATATTCAGGCTGGGACAGAAAGACTGTCTGTGTCTTAGCACATCATTCCTGACTTGCTTTTTCCACAAAGAGCCACCTAAATCTTTAAAGAACAGAGACAGCTTGTTGGAGTAGAGGAAAGAAATTCTGTAGCCCATTTTCTCTTTAGTATCTCTTGAATCTTTCTGAAATTCAGGATGTGGTCCCAACCATGCTGCTTTTTTTTTTTTTTCTTCTGCTTTCAAACCAAACAAAAAGGCCCAGCTATAGATAAGGATACAACAAGGAAGGTTAACCCTTGAGTTGCCAGTAGCTTTTGGCTTTATTTCTAGCCTATCTCTGTCTGGGAGTGTGACCGGATGGTACTGGCTCCCTTTCTTCTGAATGAAGAGAGACTTTAATGTCTGCCAGCAGGCTCATCAGATGGAGTGAAGAACTGCCAAGTTCCATCCAAGCTGTAGCCCCAGTTATTAAAACCAGACCTGTGCCTTGAGGAGCCAGCAGATGAGGCTGTGTGCAATTGGTTCCACGTTCGTTTTTCCTTGCAAAGCAGGGCGGCCCCTGTCCAGACCAGCAATGCTGTCTTATCTGCTGGTTTCAGGCATATTTAACTGAGTTTTACAAGCCTTTCTGAGACCTCGCTGAAGTGAGATGATTTATAGAGCTAACAGGACACCACCTCCTCAGTCTTCCCTTTTTAGCCCTAGGAGACAGAAGTAGGTGAATGTGCCACGTGCCATGCTAGTATGGTTGTGAGAACCCTGACAGTAATTTTCCCAAGAGGAGACTTTGTTATGGCTCCCCACAGATGCTTGGAAGAAAGATTTCTGCAAGCCCCGCACTGTCGGCAGCTCCAACTTGCTTTTGGAAGCCCTATTCCAGCCCCAATCCAAAGAAAACCTGCTCCTTCTCTGAACCCTAACCATCATTTGCTCTTCTCAGCCATAGACAAGCTCTGCAGCTATGGCACAGATGAGTGATTTCTTCAAGCCTGGCATCCCCATTTGCTTTTGGCTGCCTCTTTTCAGCCCTATTCTAACTGCAGTTCTATGTTTTTTCTCTCTCTAAACCCTAACTGTAATAGTCTTCCTACCAAGAGATATGGCCTGGGAGCAATCTTTCTCTGCACAGTGACCGAGCAATCCTTGACTGTGATTTAGTAAAATAAATAAATATAAGTAGCATCAGGACAGAGAGAAAGCACAGTGTGACAGGGGCTGCAAAAGAGAAGTTGGAATTACTAACAAACTTGGCTTGGGAGAAATACTTCATCTGGGCAATGCCTGGGGGACTTTTTCTAGCACCTCCCTGAAAAAGTATGGGATGAGGGAAAGAGAAAATAGAAGTTTGCGATCAGAATTGGGCTGAAATAGTTCTGCCAAACCAAGGTGGGAGGCAGCCAAAAGTGCTGGGCTGGGAGAAGTCTTTCATCCTGGCAGTGGCTTGAGGGTCTTTCTCATCACCTCAGCAAAAATTGACCGAACTGTGAGGGCACGTCACTGACCGCAGGCCAGACAAGACTAGAAGAAAGCAGGAAAAGCTTCGTGCTGCAAGTGGAGATCACACATGCAGTAGTTCTGTGCATATGCTTGCATATGAGTGTCTGACGTGGCCTCTGTCCTTGCTCTGGATCTGTCTAAAACACCATAACATGGGGTTTTCGGAAAACCACTAACTGTATTCTATACCTGGGGAAGTGCAGAGCATTTGCCTATTTCCCAGTCTTTCTCTAGACACATTGTTTAGAAGGAAGCAAGGCTGTCAGTCAGCCAGGAAGAGGAGATTTGGGAAAGCAAGGCTGCTGTTCTTTAATTGCCATGCCGTTACGTAGCCTGACCTCCTTGCAGCTGTGTGTCCTGCATCTAAAAGAGTGAATTTCATGTAACGTTTTGAAAAAAATAGAAGCCTGGTGGGAAGAAGCCTGGCTCAGTGATTGATGGTAGGATAGGGAGTAATTTTTTTATTTTTTTTATTTTTTTATTTTTATTTTATTTTATTTTTTGTAGATATACAAGTTGGGGTCTGGGCTGAACTTGCTGTAACTAAAGCCGAAGGACCTTTTGACTGAAGGCAGCCTGTAGCCCAGGATCAAATACACAGTTCAGAGGACGTAGGAAAAATGTTCACCAGCAGAATAGCACAAAGGAGGTTAGAGAGGTTGTGTACTCCTGCTCAGGTTTCATAGAGGAGGGCTTTGTACCTTGCAGCTCCTTTTGCCTGGAGTATTCTGTGTGAAGTGATGTACGCTGTTGAGAATTACAGAGGCCAAGATGAGCAAGACTTGGAGACTTTACTTTCTCAGCTATGATCTGGATATTACTGGATCCAGATATTACAGGAGAAACTAGGCTGAGAATGTTGTTCTTCCTTGGGCATATGGCATCTGTAAGAGTCCTGGAAACCCTTTGATAATGCTGAGCACCAAGTACAAGCAGTTCTGCTATGGTGCTTTGCTTCACCCTGTCATGGCAACATGGATTACTTGATGAGATTACAAAGCAACCTGTGCAAAACGAGGAAGAGATTTCTTCTCCTAGAATATAATTTCAGGAACATCTCTGTGAAAACTCATGAACGGATTAGAAATTAGAACCAGTAAAACCTTTACTTTGAAAGAAGAACAGTATTTACAGTGATAAAGATAAGTCACTCCCACACTTCAGGGCATGCTCTCCTGCCAGGATAAGGAGGGAATTTCCTTCAAGATTCTTCATGGCCCCCCAGCTCTGATTATGCAGTGCAGTTGTGCAGGCTGGAGTGTAAGAAAGGTTTCTGTATTCTGACATGTAACAATTTATCAGTGAATGGAAAAATGGGCTTCAGGATCCTTTTTGCATGTTTTCATTCAGGGAGTTAACACTAATGTCAGTGCTAGATTTTATTTCACCAAGGATTCAGCAGGGTTGGACTGAATTCAGAATGAAAGTACAACTTGATATGAGATCTCCCTACGAGGACAGCGAATGGCAAAAAGAAAACTTCTGCTATATCAGCATGCCATGAGTATAGAACTAAGACAGAAATGGGAAATAAGTTCATTAGTAGGAAGGAAAGGAGAGCCCTAAAAATGACCAAAATAATCAAAATAAATGTGATATATTCATGCATGAATCATTAAACACTACTTGACTGCTGTTTGTGAACAGAGTAACTTTGGTATTGGATTCTGATGTTTATTTTTTTAAGATCTGTAGGACTGAATGCTAAGTGCACGATCTAAATCTCTTTGTTGATATCAGTGTAAATTTACCAGTTGCTCTGAGCAAAGTTTGAGTAGAATTTCCTGTCTGAAACTGACTAAATCTTGGAATTCTCACATTTTCTAAATACCTAATCTCCAGAATGAGATTAATTTGTTTGCTGTCTTCCTTGACTCTTCCATGCCTTGTAGGATGCTAGAAGTGGGATTTCAGAGCATGGCTTGCAAGCTGTCCTTTTAGATGGAGTTATCTCCTAGTGGCAGGGATTGAACTTCTGGATCTCACAGCCTGAGTCTCTCCTGAGTTGTCAAAAAATGTGACCCCAGTGGTGGCATTCAGCTGCTGGCATTGTCCAGGAACTCCAGTTTCACCAAAGAGTGAGCCAGTACTTTCATACTTGCTGGTACATGTCTGCATTATTAGGTCTGACCTAATAACTACCTGTGGCCAGCCTGCTTTTAGAGTATCTGATGCTTCTTATACTTCCAAAGTGCAGGAAGTAAGACGTTTTAGTACGAAAAGCAATGATTTTTGTGCATACCTGTGTTTTTTTCTTCTAATTTTCACTTGTTAATTTTAGTTAAAGGAAAACAAATAGAAACCCAGAGCTTACAGTAGGTGGAGAATGAGAGCAGATTCACTCACATAAGCCATGCTGGCAATCTTCTTGCAGGGGGAGCTACCCGTTAGGCTGGACAGCTACAAACTACTGAACAGTAACTGTGTGAGTGGTGTGTACATGTAAAAAAACATTGTGTCCCATGCCTCTGTTTTGGCATTCTTAAGACTGAAGATGCAATGGAAATGTAATTATTCAATTCAGGTTCAGTGCAGCTGTAGATAACTATAAGCATAATCTCAACTCTACTTTCCTTGTGTATATTGAGGTATATACCATCTTAGGGCAAAGGGTAGTTGAAAGCACTCTTAAGCAGAAAAAAAAAAAAAACAAAACAATCACGCTTGGCATGTAATTGTACTTGTTTTTTAAAACCTGTTTATTCTTCAGAGTCTGTTAAAAACTGGACCTTTGTGCAGGTTCATCCAGTCCGTACAAAATAATTTCCCTCATTATTCACCCTGAGCAATAGCTCATGAAGTGTTGCAATTAACACCCAAATGTCTCTTGCTCTCTTTTGGCAGGGATCTTTGGACAGCGATTGGAGGACACTGTGCAGTACGAGAGGAAGTATGGCCAGCGGTTAGCCCCACTGCTGGTGGAACAGTGTGTGGATTTTATTCGGGAGCGAGGACTTACAGAGGAGGGACTCTTTCGGATGCCTGGCCAAGCCAACCTTGTCAAAGATTTGCAGGATTCTTTTGACTGTGGAGAGAAGCCACTCTTTGACAGGTGAGTTGACTTCAGCAAATTCAGATTGTTTTACTTGTGGCATGTAAAGTCTGGCAGGAGCAGCCTGATGGTGGCTATTTTAGTTATATGTTCTCTTCATTCAGAGAGTTGCTGGACCTTTCTCTTTCATGGTTTTGAGTGTTGAGGCCTACATTTGGTTCAGTGCTTGAGCAGGGAGAGAAATTGAGCTGAGCATAAGCACATCTTGAAATCTATTGCTATATGTGTGTACAGCCTACTCAGTAGTTGGTGGGATCCCACCATAAAATACATAGGACAGTAGTGTCTTATTTCTTTCAGATGTTGCATTTCTCTCCTGTTCCATAGTGAATCTGCCCATGGGAAAAATCTCAACTCTTACCTTTTCTTTGTCACTGGGTTTCAGAATAGGCAGCAAGATTTTACACATCTTTCCCTAGCTGTTTAATGCATGATATATGGAGTTGATCAGCATGTCAGAGCCAATTGTTTTCTGACCACAGAATTCTAGGCCAAAATGAATTCTTTTTTGGTCAAGAATTCCAGCGTCTGTGGAAGAACACTTATCTCAAAGTTGAATATATCTCAGGGACACCTGTGTTCTGTTTTGATTTTTCGGTAAAACTTAAGTCAGATGTTTCCAAAAGAAAAATGGCAATTTCCCATTTTAATTCCCTCTGTAAATATGCTGATGCAATCATTCCATGTGTGGTATAGAGAAACAGTAGCTGCCTTTTGGTTTCACTGTCCATGCCAGTGTCAGGGACCAGAGAGAGACAGTTATCCTGCAAGGGAAGGTGACTCGGGAGCCAAGAGCATTAACAAGCACTAGGAGCCCACTCCCATCATACCTGAGCCAGGTACTCAAGGCAGATGCAGAGAGAGCGCTCAGGCACAGTCTCATGATCAGCAGGCAAGTGCATAGTGATAATGTCCAAGGTCAGGCTGGGAAGTAGAGCTTGATGATCCGTGAGGTCCCTTCTAACCCAAGCCATTCCATGAGTCTATGAATTCCAACCTGGAATCAATGACCTGGTCCAGATAGCAGGGTGTGTGGCCAGTCAGTCATGGCTGAGGGGCTGTTGGCTGCCACAGGAAGAGCTCTAAGTTCAGCAAAGCGATAGGACATCTCTCAGCCGCACTATCTCTACCTTGGCCATGAGCCCAGTCAAATAATCAGGAGGATGGATTCTCTCAGGCCCTTGCAGCCATATCCTGTCCATCCTCTGTAACTGCCATTTCTTTCCCTCTGTCATGTGCACACATGCTACCCAGAATGATGGTTAGCATTTTGCTGACCCGAAGAGCCCTTTGAGAATTTTGCCTTGACCCCGGAAGAGTACTGGAACTTTAGCAGTGCTTGGATCCAAGGGCATTGCATGGATCTATCACACATCCAGGAGTGGGATCAGATCTGAGATCTTGGAGACCAAGGTCCATTTCTTGCTGAAACTCCATAGGACAGATTTCTCAGGCAGCACTGGCAGTTTCTGGTATGTCAGCATATTAACCCAAGGAATCACTTTCCTGTGGATCTGCAGCCAATCTTGATGTTGCCAATGCTGTACCAACCTACTGCTGCAGGAAGTAGTACTGCTCTCCTGCATGATAGCATTGGGTTTGCACTCATCCTGGGAAGAATATCCTTCGAGTTTATTGTGAGCATTCTTCTAATTCTTCCCTCTCCTCTGCTTCCCAGGCCACCCATCCTTCTTTCTTTGATTCTTAACCACAGTCTGTATTTGCTCCCTAAAAGGAAGTGTTGGGACATTTTCGTGAACAAAATGGTTGAAACTTTCAAACCGTCTCACTTCATCTTCTCTTAAAATCCTTTTTTTTTAAAAAAAAAAAAAACAACTAAACATCTGAATGCTCTGGTTCAGAGTTAGAATTATCTAAATTCACGTGGAAGTGAAGCGGACAGAGTTATTCTGGAAAACTCTTATTCAGGAATAGGAGTATCTACAGATGGAGTTAATTAGGACAAACAGTCTCACTTTCATGTCTTACCTTTGTCTAATCTGTTCTAACTTAATTGCCCAAAGACAAAAGAAGCCTCCTCCCAGCATATTGGAAGCAGAAGGCACCTTTATTTCCACAGGCATTTGCATCAGTGAAATAGATCAGTGAGAAGTGTCACCTTTAACAGAGGCAATGAAGATCTTCATGAAAGGACGCCTGTCATTTGGGTAGTTGATTTGAAATGGAACAACTCAATTTTCAGCACAGAATTGGAGGAGGCAAGCCGGGTAGCAGCTGAGCAGTGTGACCATTGAGGGTTCCTCAGCTGTTGCCTTTCTGCCCTACCATCCCCTTGCAGCCACCATGACTACTGCAGCTTGCAGGCCCTGCTCTCAGATCTTTTGTATCAGTACTCTCAGAAAGGGAGAAAGAATTCCATCATGGCTGAGTGAAAGACTTCTCCTAGCAAGTGTAATTCTCTCTGTGTAACTGTCCGTATATGGTCTAGAATAACTAAGCAGCAGCAAATATTTTCTGCAAATGTGATATCTATATCCTTGTTCCCAAATCAGGTGCAGTGAAGGAGTACATTTTTTTTCTCCTTCTTTCTGGTTGCAGACAGTGCTGTTTGATCCCGCGATGAACTCAGCATTGCTTGATCTTCCAAACGCTAAAGCCTACCTGCCCCATGATAGATCTATGATGATTAATAATTAAAACATTTACTTTTAAAACTCTTGGGTTTTCAGTTTGAGTTTTAAATGTGTATGTAGGTATTTAATGAAAAGCCAGGTGTTGCAGTTGGAAGCACCTACAGCAGTCTGCTCCTATCGCATATCCATGTCACTGCCATTTGGGCTGGATTTCATCTGGCCATGCTGGTGTAACAATAAATTCCAACCAGGGGACCTGAAGTTGTAATGTGTGGGCTCTGCTGCTGAGTGATAATCATATCCACCATTCATCCCTGAAACTTCATACAAAAGATTTAAGGCTATTGACCTCATTTGTAAAGTATTTGTAATCAACTGAAGAAAACTCTGATATGTGATAGAGTTATTGAATAGAAATAGCAAAATTAGTAGCAAGTGGTCAAATATTGGTAATTATTAAACTACTGGCAGCTCATTCTGGTAATTTTTCCAATTTTCAAAAAAAAAAAAACTTTCAGAAGTTTTACAGTTATGTTTCTAATATCAGTCAGCATGCATGCCTGTGTATTTTTTTCCTTTCCCAATAGTTCCGAAGTTATTAGTAAACATCAGTAAAATAACAGGGATGGAGGTTCCTTAAGAGAATTGAATCCAATGCTCTTATCAGAACAGAATAAAAATAAAAGTGCTAGTCTTTGTGTATTTTGTCCTTGCACTGGTCTTCTGCAGCAGCAAAATATTTGGTAGAGTTCATTACACTTCAAAACACTGTTTAAAAACATCCTAAAGAGATTCAGCTCTTAAAGAAGTGAGAATTTGAGGCTGTGTTGTTTACTGATGTGATTTTCTCAGAATTCTCTAAAGACTCTCAGGGCAGTGGTGGGAAGTGAAGAGCTGGTGAGATTTCTAGCATTTGCAATGGTAAACAGAGCTGTACAGTAGGAAACTTGGAATGGGCAATGTCACAAACCAGAAATTGGATAGGTAATGTAAAGGGAAGAACAGGTGCATCTTCATCGTGGCATTTGATACCTCAAGCCCTAACTGAAAGTAAAGAATAGAAAAGAGGGAAAAGCAACCCCTGCAGTAGAAGAGTATCAGGCAGAAGGATTCAGTTATAGGATCAGAGGTTGTTTGATTTGCATGAGGGTGCAGACATTTGTTGTCAGAACTGTGTGATCACTGTGTTCTGCATTGCACATCTTCCTGACCACACTGACTGAGGAACCACAGCACCACCCTACCTTGAGCAGGAGCATCCCTTCACTGCTCACGTTGCTTGAGATGCATTCTTATTTTGACAGAGGGGAGATTTTCCTGGTCCCCAGGTAGACCGTAATGCTTCATACAGACGTGTAGCAGAATAGTTCCACTTTGTGTACTTACCTTGTCCCTGAGAGGGACTTTGATCCACCCTGCCTGAAGGCATCAGGCTTTAGGGTAGCGTGGGTGTCTAAATTTCCTTCCTTCTGTATTGCAGCAACACGGATGTTCACACTGTGGCGTCCCTCCTGAAGCTTTACCTCCGAGAGCTGCCAGAGCCTGTCATCCCCTTTGCCAAATACGAAGACTTTCTTTCTTGTGGACAGCTACTCTCAAAAGATGAGGGAGAGGTCAGTGGTCATTCTAATTTGCTTCCTTCTACCTTGAGGGTTTTTTCCAAGACCCAGTACAATACAGCTTCCTTCTCATCATTCTTCAGTCCTAATTTAAAATCAGTGAAGTTCCTGGGAACCTTCCCCTGAATTCTCTTGAAGCTATGAACTGGCATAAGTATCACAGGCTCCTTCTTGAAGCAGGAGCTATTTTGAAGTCAGTCTTGTAGCCTAGTGCTTCTCTCTTCTGAACAGTGGTGTTCTATAATATAATCAGTAAGAGGTGTGAGGTGTGAGATCTGGGTTCCTTTTCAGCTTTGCTGTTGACTCATTAGCAAGTTTTATGAAATCACTCTCCTTTTCTGTGTTTTCAATGTCATATATGGGAACAGCATATTCTGCCTTCCAGAGTTGTGGAATGAGATGTTGATTGGTGTGATGGTCTTTGTATTTCTTAGAGGATAGATGCTATAAAAGGACACAGTACAATACTATCCCAAAATGGGGGAAGTAAGGCTATGAATACTTTTCGAGAACCTTCAGTTCTTCCATTTGGTTTCCTCAAAGAAACCTCAAGTCTGTGGCAATCATGGAAATTTTGATTCAGCTCTCGCAAGGATAATTTACAATATGATTGATTGATCTGTTCTATCCATATTGCTCCTTGTGTGGCGACGTCTGAGCTCTTTGCTGACTGCAAGGGCACGTTGAATCTGGTCTAACGTGGGTGGAACTGTGCTGCCTTCTAAAGTGAGGTTTAGAGTTGTATGCCTTATTACTTATGTCAGCTAAAGAAGCGAAGGCCTGAGGGCTTGTAAGTCGCAGCCACGTTTCTGTCCTTTTCTGCGTGTGCCTCAAGGGTATTCTTACATCTCTGTCTCTGGTGCGTACTGTAACAGCTGTTCTTTGCTGAGAGCCTTGTTCACCTTTAGTTGAAGTGACTTTGGGAAGATTGAGTCCTTGATGACGCCCATAAGATGCTTGTTTGCATGCATCAAATGCAGCATATCTGATAAAATATAAAGGGGGGTTTAAGGGCAGAAGGCAAGTTTGGTACCGTCTGTACGCACACACAATCCATTCTCTAGCCAGCTCTGAGGAAGCAATTATCTGTGGTATCTGTGCATGACACAGTATAACACTGCACACTGATACGCATTTGTGTCCTGGACACAGCTGCATCAGTGTGTCAGTGCACTAGTGTTTTCTCTTAAACGATACATGTGTGTGTCTATTGGCTCCAAAACTTACTCGTATATTAACAGCCAATGCAGTCATTGCTGCAGGGTGCTATGTTACAGACAACAGAAAGGCTGATCTCGTGAGAAACAGCAGCATTCCTAAGGCAGTGGAGCTGGTTTCATTTTGGTCATACAGAGTGCAGACTGAGAACTTTTGAATCCATTAAGCACTATTGCACAAGAGTAGAGGCAGTGCCAAGTTGGGCAAACATAATTGTATAGCATTGCTCAGCTTATTAATGATGTAGTTTTATATTTTGTCTGATTTTGCCTACACAGGTTGCAGCAGTTTGGGAAGCAGCATCTGTGTTAGTTTTGTGGGAGCATGGCCAGGCTGAAATGAGTTGCAGTGAAAGCATTGTTCTCTTTGGATTAGAAAAGAGATGAGGAGGACCAGATAGCTGAAATGAAAGCTTAGAAAATACAGTACAGCTGATAGCAGTATGTTGTCCCATTAAAATCGCAGCAGTAAACAACCATTCCTTTGGTCAGGAAAATCTGGAACCTCAACAAGGGCTGTTTACTTTTTATTTTTTTATTTTTTGAAAGGTGGAGTGCATGCACCAAGGGCGGAGATGCCGTACGTGCACAGTAGCACGTGGAGCAGAAGGAGCACAGTCATACCCGCCTGTAGGGCTTGCCTTGCCTCCCACATGGAAAGTCCCCCTGCTGAAAAATGTGGTTTCATTGAAATTCAGAGAATTTCAAAGTCAAATGTTTCATTTTGAAATTAATAATTAATATATATATATATATACACACCTTGAAACAAAAATTCAAACCATTGTTTGAAGGAATGTTTTGTTCTAATTTTTTGTACGGAAGTTTTGAATGAGACATTTAGACACAATTATGATTTTCCTTAGTTGTAACCTCCCCAAATAAAACCAGAATTACTTAAAGCAAAATAACAATTCAGATAAAAGAGTTGGCACTTCATACTGCTACATTGTGAACATAGATAGGAACTATTATGACCTTAGCTTGGCCTAATCTCCATTTGTATAAAAAAAAAATACCCCAGCATTGTCCCAGGCATCTATTTTTCATTCGTTGTTGTTCATATTCATTCATCACCCAACTAAACTTTGATGCCGGAATGCAAACAGAAACTTAATGAAGCCTTTGAGCTGTGCTGAGGCCTCCAGGTATCTCAGCACAGCTCTGTAGCCTTAAAAGAAGATTGGATTCTGATCCCAGTTGGTTGTGAGGAGGAGATTTACGAACGAATGAAAGATCTTCAGATCTTAAAAAACTCATCTGAGTCTGAGTTGATGTGGCAGTGTTTTAGCCTTCCCAGCTGACTGTACTCTAGAGATGCCCTCAGTAGTTCAGTGGACTAAGCCACTGGATTTGGGATTTTAGAAGGAACTGAATTTGGGTGAACATTTGAAGTGCTGCCAGTTTTCTAGCCTGTGTAGATCAGAACTAGCCTGTTAGTGTTGATTTCTTACACACATTGCAAAATCCTTGGTTATAGGACCCCTCCTTGGAAAAGCATGTATCATAAGGCACATGTATCATAAGGTACATAAGGCAGCATTTTTTTAAGGAGTTAGTATTGCAGAGTACCATCCTGGTGAATGACAGTACAGTGCCTCTACTGCTTGCTTGGCTGCAGCCATAAACCACGACCTGAATTGTGTTAACTGCTAACACTGAAGCAGTTTCTAGCTCACATTTTCCTTATTGCTTACCATGGTTTCACCAACTCAGCTTCCTGGCATTTGTTGGTCAGGTTGGTGGGCACAGTATGGAAGCTTTGTTTGTTTGTTTTCAAACCTGAGAAGTGTTTCTACCACAATGAATCTAAAAGATCCTCTCATTGTTATCCCACATTTGTGATTCCTTGTGACAAAGCAGGTATGATAAATATCTACAACCTTTTTTTCTTTCAGATAGGGCTTGTACCTTTAAATCACACTTCCAGCTCCTGCATGTTCTGTTACAAAGTCCTCTCTTGCATCCAGTGAAGCTGTGACATTTTAATTCAGAACACTTGAAACACAGTGCCAAATGTCATTCTGATTTCTGTATTTGAAATAAATTGGGTTACAGAGCAAAACTGGAGAGGTTTGTTAGCTCAACTATATCTAGTTCAAACACCTCACTTTGAAAGCTGGATGACCTGAAAAACTGACTTCAACCTTCACATCAATAGCAGCTTTCCTTGGTTCAGATGTCTTCAGAACTTCAAGAAAAATGTTTGAGATTTTCAAGAGACCGCTCTTTTATTGGAGTCTCCATTGTTGTCACTTCTAACCGACATGATTTTTACCTGGAGGAATTAAAAAAGACTTACTGCTTTTAAGAGTTCTTTTCCAAAGTTCACTTTTTTATTAGTTGCACTCTCTTTGTTTACTGGCAAATTCAGAAGAAAAAAATTGTTTGCTTTCAGGACATTAAAGATGGAAGCAGGAATACAGACTGATTTCTGGATCTTTCAGACTTATCTGTAGCAGAGGAGTCATGAAGAACTTGCAGGAGGCTGCCCAACAAAATCCCCTCCCTGACATTCATTACAAAATGGAGGAAAGCTGGAAATGAATGTCCAAATGCAGTTATCTGGCTTGGAACCAGCTATTTCTGAAATTTCTCTAGCAGTCCTCCCTTGTTAGTTAACAGCTATCACTCTTCACAGATGTATTTGGATATCTATCTTCACACAGGGATGGTAGTCTCAAAAAATGAGCAAACTTGCACAGTAACCGCAGCATTGAAAGGAACGAGTAAATGATGGTGGGACTGCAGCAGGACAATAGCATTCTGAGTCAGAGATTTTCATAAGATGATTTAAGTAGCTTCAGGGTTTTAAGTCATTTGTCAGGCAGATCTCTCATCTTACATTTTAATGTAAAGACAGAAAGTTTATGAGGAAGTATGTCACAGCGCAGAATGACTGCAAATGGAAGTAATTAAAAAGGAGGTATCCGAGCTGGAATGTTGTCAGCTTCTTAAGGAAAAATTCTCCTCAGCTCAGTTTGGCATTACTGCACCCTGTTTATGGTACGCTCAGTGCCTCTGAAGTTTTGAATAGGCAGGGTGCTGGAAAGGCATATTTGCTGGTTCACTTATACCAGCATACCCGTGAGCAGACTGAAGACCAGCAGACAGCATTATCCCTAGACAAAGGTTTTTACATTAAACCATTACAGCTGACAAGAGGATTTGCACCAATTTAGAACACTGAATCAAGTTCTGGATGTGGGGGTTTCAGTATTTCAGTCTATGATTTGACTTCAGGAATTCTGCAGCCTTTTTCTTTTGGACAAAAGCTTCTCTTGGTGTTTGGGGAGTAAGCATGCTGACTTGGTGGTTTGCAGAGGGGACGATTTTCCTTTCGTTGTAGATGGACAGCCCAGCTATTTTTTGGTGTTTTTTTTTTTTCTCTGATTATTTTTGTTTGTTCGCTTATTTTTGGGTCTGGGGAAAGATCCTAGTAATGATGCTCCTCTGTGTGGGCACCTCTGCTTGCTGGGCCAATAGCACTCCCATAGAGAGCTGTTTTCTCACTGTATCTAATGTCAATATATGGTGTGTAGTGGATCTCTCTTACTGGGGCCAGTGTTTCTACCTGTGAGGAAAGGAACGATGAAGGATGATATTGTCTACAAAACCTTCTTGTGCTATCATTTCTTGATTCACAGGTTTGACTCTGGAAAGAGGATTTTATAGCACTGAAAGAGAGTCATGTCTGTTTTGCATCATTTATATTAATAGTTCTCCTTTCTTGTTTTTCTTGTCCCTCAGGGTACTCAGGAACTGGTTAAACAGGTAAAGAATTTGCCCCAGGCCAACTACAATCTTCTGAAGTACATATGCAAGTAAGTGAAATTAACACTTGGAAAAGTCACTACATTTTGTGAGATTCAATCTTACATACAAATAATTTACTCTGAAAGTTTGAATGTTCAGTCACCACTTACACATAACTTACTGCTCCTATAAAGTGCGTGTAGGTGGATGTGCAGCCAAGCAAATTGCTGTCATTCACAGCCTTCACAGCAAGTGTCAATAATGTTGCTACATTGTACTTTTTTTTTTCAGAAGCACTTAAAGACCAATAAGGAAAGGTAGTAGTTCAGGCACTGCACAGCAGGAGGATTTGTAACTCAAGCTGAGTAGCAGGTAGTTATGACAGTCTGGCCTCAGGTCTGATTTGGAAGTGGGGTTGGGAGTGGCTTGGAGTGCCAGGGATTCTGCGTCCTTTTCTACTTTTGTCTCTCTGCTGACTGTGCCAGTTCCAAGTGGGAAGGAATCATCTGGGAGCTGGAACAGAGTGTTAGCCTTAATGCAATGTAATTCACTTTGTCATATTGTGATCTCTGGTAAAGTCCTTTGCACATCTGCAACAGGCAGTAGACATACATGCTGACATGAAGCCCATGCCTTACTCAGGAGATGACAGTTGTTCCCAAGGATACAGATGGACAGCATTTTTTGAAATGTGCTTTTCAATGCTTTGGAAAATGTATTGTGCCTCACTGTGTACTTCTATAGTTTGGTATCTGAGAATTGCAAAACATAAAGTGAGAATATGGAAGAGAATATAATCATACATGTTTCTAAGTGAAGAATTGAAGCAGATTTTTGTTCTGACTTAAGGAAGAAAACAATTCTTGCGTCTCAGCACACTGAAAGCCTCGTAAACAATAGGAGTGCCTAGAAAAGTCAGGCTGCAAGTAGAAGCATTCAGAAATTTGCCAGCTGAGTAGGACAGTGTGATGTGGAAATGTTTTGACTGCTAAAACTGCTCAAATCACCCCAGAATGAACAGCAGTTCATTAAAAACAGAGTACAGGCAATGTGAGACTGTTCGACACTGAGGTCTCTGAGACCTGTTTCCTGTTCTTATGGGATTTCATGTCATATTGTCCTTTTTGTAACAAGGCCAATTACAAGCTGTCTCAGTGTTTCTTACAGCCTACTATAGCTCCTACTGAGGCTATTCTAAATTGCAAAACATAACTTTTAGAAGCGTTCTGTTGAATTCCAGCATATGCATACGGATAGCCAGTCTGTCTGCATTTCTTCATGTGCTATCTTTGGCTCACATAAAGTCTTTTTCATGTGTTGATGTCTGCCCAGCTGATGCATTCACAAGAAGCTCTTTATCTGTGTTTTGTCAGATTCAAGAAATAAAGCTCTTCCCACGGGCTGCTTAGTTCTAGGATGAGATCAGTGAAATGTCTTTTTTTACCTCTTATCTGTAAGTGAAAACTGGCAGAAACCACTCCACGTAAATAGAAATTTCCCAGAAAATCTGTATTTGCATAGTCAGAAATACCTTTGGCAGAAGATATTCTGTCCTCTCTTGTTCATTACAAGGGATCTGGGATTGAGTTTGAATATCTAAGCTGCAGTTAGTCTGTAGGAGCATTTTGGATCCCAGTTTATATAAACACAGGGCAAAACTTCCTGCCCAGCATGCCTACAGTCTGAGAAGTGACTGACTTATTTCTCTCCTTCTATGATTTTTCTGGGGGGGCTTTTCAAGGTTCCTTGATGAAGTTCAGGCTCACTCCAGCGTTAACAAGATGAGTGTTCAGAACCTAGCTACAGTATTTGGACCAAATATATTACGACCCAAAATGGAAGATCCAGTGACCATGATGGAAGGTAGGTACTCCTCTTGTGAGATAACACAGCAGTTATACTTTGGAGCTGCAGGAATATGACGAAAAGCACTGCATATTGTATCACTGACTGCACAGTCAGCAACAAGTCAAACAATCCATTTCATTAGTGCCTGTGAGTGGATGTACCAGTCTGTCACTGGTCTGGGAATCACTCTTTTCTACAACATGGAGATGCCTCTGTCCTTCCATGCCCTTTCAGCTGTTGAGAAAGTTTTTTACACCTACTGTTAAAATGAAAGGTCAAAAGTTCTTCAGTTCCATGTTTGAATATCAAACTACTGCTGCTTAGCAGTGGTGCATTTGGGTGCTTTTAGGCAGCTTCCTGCAAAGGGCACTCAAACCACAATGAAAGGAGGTACTACAGTTACTGTGCTACAGAGGTTATACCTATGTGTCTGAGACATGCTGTCTTGCAAGCAGACTGTGTTTGGGTCAGAACTTCACAGAATTGAGTAATAAGTTAAAGATCACCGTTAATTTTGGATGTTTGTACATTAAAAAAAAAAAATTAGTCATGTATCAGATGTTTGCATGTATATGTTTCCTGAGTTGAAAAAAAAACAACAAAACAAAACAAACAAACAAACAAAAAACAACAACAAAAAACAAACCTATAGTAGAAGTAATGTTACTAGGCCCTAACTAATTATGGAGCTGCTTTGGGTACATTTGCTATTAAGTGTGTTCTTTTGAGATGACAACTTTTATCTTCAAGGGTTGGGATAAGGTAGAAAAGCAGACTGTTCTACTCAAGTTTTACTGTATTTGCTTGTTCACTGTATTCTGTTTGTGCTGGACTGCAGGAAAAGAGAAGAACAAATCCAGAGAAAGAGGAAGCCAAATGGTGGAAAGGCTTAGACTGTTTTAAAAAAATCTTGAAAGAATGAAAAAAATAGATCTGTGACCGAAAAAAACCCCAAAACAAACAAACAAAAAAACCTCTTACACTCAGTAGTTACTTCTGTACTCCTTGAGAATGGTTCCTTGCTTTAGGAAATAATAGAAATGCCACAAGTGAGACGGAGAAAAGGTGAAACAGAGTAACTAACAATGAACCTCAGTGCACTTAGGACTTGCCTGCAGGCATGAATGCTCCTTTCTCCTGAAGCATATATAAAAATCTGAAAATTATCCATCTCCATGTGAGTCAGCAAGTGCAGAAACAGATGCTGGGTTATTCAGCAGTATAAAGGTGGGGACAGCTGAACTCCTCACAGAAGTTAAATACGAGTTGTAGGTGAGGTTAGTGTACCTCTTGCTATCAGGCCAAGACTCATGATTATATTCAAGTCTTTATCATAGAACCCTGGGTATTAGTCTTATTCTCTATTTCAGATGATAAGTAAACCTAGCATTAATTACTGTTTGCTCTTTTTAAGGCTTTTTTCTTTTGTAGAAAGTACTTTGTATTAGGTTTGATAAGTGGTATTCTTTTGGTCTCTAATGGTCTACTGAACCCTACTGAACCCTACTGAAAAGCAGTAACAACTCATTCTATGGACTTACATAGTTGTCAGTACACTTCCTGCACTCACTGTATGCTTTCTACTTCTTTGTTTAAATGTTGTGAGAAGCTCCTCTTTCAGTCAGGTTGGTCACCTTGTGAATCTACTAGCTGCTGTCTACAGCTGCATTTGTGATTCTTCAGGGGAAACTTTGTTGCACTAGGGTAGCCCCTATGGCATCTTATATTTCACTGTACAATGTTTACTGGTACCTATGTTCCTGTAACACCTGTTTTTTGTTTTGCTCTCCTACTGTAAAGAACATACACAGGGTTGCTTTAGGCTGTGATCTATGTTGTGTTCTACCTTAAAATTTAATGTTTTCCTTTGGGTCCTTCTTAATGATTAGAAACAAACCTGTCAGAAGTTCTTGTTGCTTTCACTTTGTATCTGGGAAGCTGCATTTATCTGGAACTCTCCAGCATATATTTGAAATCTTATTTCCACCATGGATCGTATTTCAACATGTTTCCTAATGAGTACCGTTTCATTTCAAAATGCTGAACATTTTACTAGAATTGTAGGCAACGAGCATTCTACAAATAGACTGATGGTACAAGAAGTATCTCTTTCCCCTTGTGTGCAGCTGCATCTGTCATACAGATGTCATACTCTTGGCAAGTTTCTCTATAGAGTTCAGCAGAAGGCCTAGGCTGAAACTTCTGGTGCTTTTGTAAACATTAGCTCTGGGCCTGCTAAGACTGTGAATTTTGGCATAGTGTAAATACTCAAGTCAGTGGAAGCCTGCTAGTTTTGGAAGCCAGACAGAAAGATGCTCCATGCTAGTTGACACATTGGTGTACTGAGGATCCAGCATACACCTCTGTACAGAGCTGTGCTGTCCTGTAGAGCTCTGCTTGCTAAAGTGAAGTTGATGCTGGCTCTGAGCCCCATGCCCTGTTTTTCAGTTGTCCTCCTCCTCTGTCATCCTCAAAGGTGTCCTTAAGCAGACTAATTCATTAATCCTTACTACCATTTGTGTTATGCTAGTCAGCTGCATTAAGCAGGCAGACATGGCTGCGTCATTCCTGTTCTTCATCTCCAGCAGTGGGGGCAATTCCTACCTCTTGCAGTCCTGTATAGAAAGGCGCAGAGAGGTTTGTACTGCCGCACTGCAGGGCACGGTGCCCACACACCTGCCACACACAAGGAGCTCACATGGCACCTCACAGACAGGGAGCATCAGGCCTTCCACGGTCTCATGGAATCCTTGCCTTTGTTTTCTCCCACAGGCACCTCACTGGTTCAGCACCTGATGACGGTGCTGATAAGTGAACAGGGGAGAATCTTTGCTGTCCCTCAGGCAGATGTGCCAGGGAGCCAACTGGAAATAAGACCTGTGCGTCCACGCAACACTGTGGAGTGGATCTCTGAGGAGGATGGAGAGGACAGTAGGTCAGAAAGCAATGTTCCCAGCCCTGCTGATCTGCCTTCTGACAATGCTGTGGCACTGGAGGTCACGCCTGGACCTGTATTGAAAAACGCCCCTCCAGAGCACAGCGGCAAGTTGGCTCAGCCTGCCACCAGCCCCAGCAAAAGAGTGCAGACGCTGCCTCCGTGGAAATACTCCTTCCGCCAGCAGGGAGCACGGTCTGTGAGCCCAAAGCTGGGCAGCTCATCCCTAGATATCCCCAACCTCTCCTCCAGTGGCAACTGGCTGATGAATGGACTGTACTCTCTTCGAGGCCACCGCCGGACAGCCTCTGGGGAACGAGTTAAAGACTCTTGTTCTTCTCAAAGACTTTCTACTTATGACAATGTCCCTTCGTCCAGCCTCTCCCTCAGCACACACAGCATGGGCAGCACCACGTGGTCTACATCATCATGTGAGATCTCCGTGGTGGACTCAGTCAGCAGCTGCCCAGCCTGTCGGGCCAGCGACTCCTCGGTTTTAAGCTCTCTCCAAACGGAGTGGATGACTCAGGGCTCACTGTCTCAGAGTGAGGTCAAGACTGCAGATCTGGAGAACAGCGTTGACAGGTTAGAAGCCTGCAGCAGCAGCAGTGAACAGAGCGACCTAGCTCCAGCTTCCAGAGACTCTGTCAGATGCTCTAGGGCCTTACAGAGCTTGGTGGTAGAGCTAAAGGCAGAACTGAGCAAACAGAGGACTGAGTACGAGACCAGTATCAAAAGGTAATGTCACATGCATGGTGGAGAAAAGGAAGTCTTCTGTGATCATCACCTCTGTTTGAACATGGGTGGGGGCTACCAAGCTATCCAGTTCTGGGACCTGTAGTTTGGGAAGACTGTAAATCTGTGAGTCCAGCTTTCCTCTTTGACAGAAGAGAAGATCAAAAATGGGATTTCTATTGCACAGGAAATTCCAGTATTGCTCAGTTGATTTTCAATGGAAATTGGAACAGCACAGGTTATTACCAGAGTCTGCTCTTTGTCAGTGTTCTGGTAGAAACAGCGAGGCAAGCATCTGCCTTGTGGGGAGGGAATGGAACCTAGGGTGGTCTGTGCTGAGACTTGTGTCAAATCAGTCTGAAATTGAAGGTTTTATGCTGCTTTTTCCAAGGGAAACTTTCCTTAGAAAAATGGTTTTGACTATTCTTTGCTGGTTTTATTGTTGTTGAGACTGCATCTCAGTTATAACTTTTTCAGTAACCAGTTTGTGTTGAACTTCAAAAATCAAAGCAGCATTTCTAGATGCTCTCAGAGCAGTCCTTTGCTCACACAGAATGGTACTGACTCAAAGCAGCAGCAAGGTGCTGCTTGGGCAGCAGGCAGAACTTGGTGGTTCTTAGCCCTGACGTTTTTCATGTTTTCAGGAGAGGTGTGTGTGAAGGTAGGGGCTATAAAAAGTAGAAAGTACTCCTAACAATTAGGAATAGTCTTATTTATTCATTTGTGTGAGTTGGTGTATTAGTTTTTACGAGTTTCAGAGTTTTAACAGAATGATTTTCAGACAAGTACTCAGAAAAATACACACATGAAATAATTTAGATACATTTTGATATAAAGGCATACGTGAGATTGTACACCATGTTACAATACAGAAGAAATGTTATTGTTGTGGGCACCAGTTATGGAGAAAGGCTGCAAGCACATTTCTTACAAATTTGTTTCTTCTCAGCTATTTTGTGTGTGTTTGGTTGGTGTTAGACTCCCTACATTATTAAAACTCTGGTACCATTTACATGTCTCAGTATCCAACCACTCTCTTACACATGGTACCAAAAGCTTAAGCTAAGTTTGCTGCTGCATCATTTTTATTGTTATTTATCAAAAGCTGTTTTGGAAAGCCCTGGTGTGAACTGCAGTATCTACCAGTGGGCCAGCTGTTACGGTATGAATATTATTACTTGTTACCTTCCTGCTATATTTTATGGTTTACTGTGGTGGTGGTTTGCCAGCCTCTGCAAAGCTGGTAGGGAGACGAGAGTATGTTCATTGCATTTGATCTGGAGGACTGCCCTGACAAGCCTTGTTGCAGGGATTCTGAGTAACAAATAGAAATTAGATCAGGCTGCAAAATTTGGAAGTGTGTACTTGCCCATTCTTACCTGATGCCTCTGGGAAGTGACAGCTTTCCATATCAAGAAAACACCTAGGAAGGACCTGTTTGTCATTTCTGCTGCATTCTCAGCTCTTTCAGTTGTAACAAACACTTGTCTTTCCCTTTCAGCTGGAAAGGGACAAAGAGCAGTTAGTGTAACTGGAGGGGAGGACTACAAAATGGCCAGATTTCACAGGGCGAAGTAGCCAACAGGAAGATGCCTAACATACTGGTGGTATTTTCATAAAATTAGGCAAGATGCAATCTCTGCCTTTTTGTATTAAACAGGATGATTCCAGCTGTTTGGGATTACAGCCCTAAGGATCTTGCTGTCAAGTCTAAGAGTTTCAAGCCAAGTTTTTCAGCTCTCAAAAATTTTGCAATGTTTTTACTGCAGCTGCAACATTTTAATTTCCTTTTGACTGCACATGAAAGTCTGCTCCTGTGGAAAGACAGGAGCTGAGTACAGTGAAGGAGTGTGGAAGATTAGCAGGAGAACTGGGGGCTACCTCACTGGTGTTATGAAGACAATTCAGTCCCCAAAAGTAATAATTCTTTTACAATTATACATGTGCTTGTGTGGTTTGTAGAATTCAGTCTGTGTAGTAGGGCATGTTTTAATGAAGGCATATGAGCTTTTTGTTGGCACACGTACGTGGAGGGAAAGCAAAGTCGGTACCTGCCTGGGGCAGAGGTAAGGAACACTTGCTGATGGAAAAGCTGTTATTTATCATTATCAACTGCCCATTTTCTCCCTCTTAGTCAGAGGGAGGCAAGTTTTATGGCCTTCCTGTAACCAGTCTGTTCCAGAGCATTTCTCCCTCAAGGTTAGTATAATTATCAGGCATTCTCTGTTGAGTTTCAGTAATTCATGTTTACCACCTGGGCCTCTTAAGAAACTGGAAATGTCCTGAAGAGGACTATTACTGTGTATATAAAATGTCTGTAAGTACTGTGAACCTTTGTATTCAGAACAGGGGCAGTGTGTTTAGGCTGCTCTAGCTGACTCCTCAAGCTTCGCAGAAGGAAAATTTAACTGGTAGCACAGATCTGTGGATATAGCAAGAAGTGTGGGGGGCTGCATCTTAGCTTCCAAAGAGTCCACCTGCATTACAGAACAGAGTGGGGTGATAAATGTTGGCCAGGACTGGTAGTTTTTTCTAGATATTCTGCACGTTTCTGTTTACCTATAAGTGTGGCCGTTGGTCTGCTGCACTTTGTGACAAGTGCTTATGGCGTGACTCTGTAATTTGTTGAAGTTGGTAACAATGATAATGTCATTCTTGGCTGCATGTGAAGAAACAGGGCTGCAGTGCATCGCACTGTCTACAACACTGCTTCTTGGTGGTCACAAGATGTAATTCAGGTTCTTCTGAGAAAGTTCTCTTTTTATGTTGCTGTGGAGGCTGCTCTTTTCAAGTGTCACTTACCCTGTGTAAAAATATCCCACTCCCAGTTTCAAAGGAAAGCCAGGTACCTCATTTCCACAGTGGGGTATTAGAATGTTCATTCTTTTATTCTTAATTTAAAGTAGAGTGACCCCTTTCCTAGGACAAGCCTGTTCTTAAAAATCACTGTCTGACTCCTGTCTGGATGTATTTCTTCTGTATGAACGCTACTACTCTGTCTTGCGGATTAGGAAGCACGAGTGGGAGGACAGGAAGTGATGTCCCTTCTGCCCATTATTTCAAACCCAAAAACATGAACCTTGGTCTCTGACCTCCTTAGAGAAAAGTTCTGAGTTTTGAATTAGAGCTTTGTGCACAGATGAACTATTTCAGGTCTGTCCTTCAGATTCTTCCTCATATGAAATGTTTTTTTGGTTGTTGTTTGTTTGTTTTGTAAAATTCTGTAGAGTGTGAAAAATTTCTTCTCCCCCATCCCACTGTCAGTGACAAACTTTACAGAAAATACCATAAGATGGAAGGCAAGGAAGGACTGTGACTTCATTCCTAACTAACTGACCTTCAAGGGTGTTCTTCTGTACTGGATACCTTACAGGGAAACACATTATCAGGATAAAAACAGGTTGCTGTTTCTTTTGGAAATTATATATCTGAACTCAACAGGTGTGTTCAGTTGTACTCCTCCCAGAAGCATTGCTTTGTAAGACTTGACTTGCTTAAGTATATTTATTTTCTCAAGATACAAATGGAGTGGGATCCAGCTTTCAAGGACCCCCTGCCCTTAAACTCAATATTAACTAATTTTAAAATGGTAATTTATGCTCTCATTTAAAACTTTCTCTTAGAATTAAGATGTTTTAGCTCTAAGTAGAACAACTTATATTTATCACAGCTATCAAAGCAGTACTTATCATGCTATTTACTTAAAAAGCTCTTCTTTCTTTTCTTTTTTTTTTTTTTCCCTCTCTCCCTCCTGTTTGGTTTTAAGAATTGAAGAAGCAAGTGCAGACCTGAGGAAGCAAGTGGTTAGGCTAGAAGAAGAACTGGACCAAGAACGAAAGAAATACACAATGCTGGAGATAAAACTGAGGAATTCTGAACGTGCTCGGGAAGATGCGGAGAAGAGGAATCACCTCCTGCAGAAAGAGATGGAAGAGTTTTTTTCAACATTAGGATGTTTAACTGGTGGGAGCCAAAGTGCTAAAGTCCCCAAATAGAACAACCTGATGTACATCACAGAAAACTCTATTTCTGGCAAAACCAGTAAAAAAAATGCACATTTTGTTAAGTTATACTCATGTATCATGAGTAATTCTGCAGTGATTGTGCTCTCAGTGACATGTGCTCTGTTGTCTTTTCATGTTCTGTAGTATTTGGGCCACCTGGGAAAAGACTGCTAAACATAATGCTTGAACATTTAGATTTCAGATTGCCAAGAGAGCATACACTTTCTATCCACAGGTCAAAAGGTTCTGGTCTCCATTGCTGTACTTGTTCCATTTTTGGATTCCCTGCACTGTCCTTTTGCTGGTTCACGGACAATGGAAGGCCATGGAAGGTGGGTGAGACCTGGGAGGACCGCAGTTCTAGAATGCCACCACGTACAGTGTGGCTTAGCATATGGATTGAATATGAGGTTTTTTCCTCCCTACTCTCTACATAAAGTTTGTTCAGATGTCTCATTGCTGAAAGTGGCATTATTTTATCAAGATGCTTTGAAACAATGTCTACTGAACAGCTGAAAATACTGGAAATTTTGACAGTTCCACTACGTTATCCCTTAGATACCAAACAGTTTCACTGCCTCACAAAAATGTGATGTATTAAAGTGTACCTGTTTAACAACCAGATTGGCCACAGAACCTCACTGGAACTTTAAATATGCATGTTTTGCCCTAGGTAACTTATTTTTACTTTGAGCCAAAAATAGAACAGCATTAGCTGCAAGAAAAAAGAAATCTCCTATGAGTAGATACATAGTGATCAGACATCAAGGTAAGAAAAGGAAAACTCTTATTATAATCAAAACACATCCAACTGACGTTGGTATTTTAACTTGAATAGCAAAACCAGTGTAAGAGAAATTAATGCAGTTAGTGTAGGAGAAGGGAAAGGGTGGGATCTATCTTTAACTGTCACAGGAGAACAGCAGTTGATTTCTTTTGTTTGCAAGAAAGCTTATGGGGATATGAGCAAATAGAAGGACAACTGCAAATAATCCAGCAGCCTACAAGTTCACTACTTCTATAAAGAGAACATACACTATTAGAATGAAGTTGTAATTTCAGGACTGTCAGGACTCGCTTCCATTCAGGGGACTGACTGACTTATTGGGGAAGTTCTGCATAACATTTGGAGGGCCCTGAGTCATACAGAACCTGCACACAAAATGCTGTTTGACCAGATCCATCTTGAGGTGGTTTGCCAGCCCCTGCACTTCATTGTTTGCCCTCTTTCGGCAGAAATCTTTGACAGCTGATGCAGCTTGGAAGTCTCTAGGAGAATGATTTTAATAGAAAAATGGCATGACCACATGAACTGAGTAGGAACTGGTATAGACTGCAGTGAAGGTGCTTGTTTCATTTAATTACCTAAAAAGAAAAATGACCTTGCTTTTTTTTCTTGGTAGAAAAAAAAATATAGCTCATTATCTGGCAGTAACCTTGGACTGGGCTTTTTGCAGTACCAGCAGACTGCACAGCTTCCTTCACTGATGTTCTTATCTCACTTGTGACTGAACAGAAGTTAACTTGTCTCCGCTTCACTGTAGGGATTCTCCTTCCCACAGAAATGTAAACCATTTAAAGTGAGCAAAAAATATTAGCCTCATATTCTCTACAGCAAGAAACAAAGCAGTGAAATATAACTAAGCTTTTTGGGTATTTCAGAACAGTTTCCAAGCATGTCCAGCTGCACTGAATTCTTTACTACCCTATGGTGAAGCAGTGTGGCACAACCCTGACTGTTCAGCAGGAGCAGGTTGCCACCTGCAGGCAGCAGCATCAGCCTTAACCTCCCCCCCTCATTGTATTACTAACGAGCACCACCACAGATCACGTCCTTCTAGGGGATTACTGCTGGGCACAACTCCTTACCAACTTACAGGGTCACAACAGCCTGCAAGGAAGACAAGGGCCCGTTTAAAACTATTAATATGCACAAAGCATGAGGAGCAATTCCTGTAACGATGAATCTCAGTTGGGACACCATAGTGGCTTTAGGCAGTGTGAAGTCTAATGACAGTCCTCAAAAATAAACCTTGGTGTCAAAGTATATCCTGTGCTGTAAATAACTCTGCAATTAAAATACCAGGCTGGTAAAAGTGACAGTTTGTACTACCAGAGGCATTCAATCCAAAGTAGCAGCAATCAGAATATTTTTGTACTTTCTTTTATTCTTACCCCAACATGGGTAATTTTCATTATATCCAACATCCTGACAGCCTACATCCCTTAATCAATTCATACTGCGTTACCTCCTGTAATGTTTCTAGTGCAGACTTCTCTCTTTAATTCCAACACACTACACTACTGAGCCATGCTAATGGAAAGCCTAAAAACAAATATGTGAAGCAAGGAGAACAACTAAACCAGGCTGCTCACTTGCTCTCAGAGAAATCAAGTGAGTCAACTCTCAATAAACTATTAAGTACTTAGAATACCAGACAACTGCTAACTACAGCCAAAGTGAGAGACAAAGCCACCGTCTTCAGCTCCAAGACAGGATCACTCATTAGCTGTGTTGCACTCTCCATAAGCTAGCAGCCAGAATAAAATTAATTCTTGTCAGTTTCACAGAGCAAACTGTATCTACTCACAGCAATTAACGGCACTAACCTTTGGTTGATTGTTGTGATCCAGAAATATGTATTCCTCTTCTTCAGAAGTAATAGGTCATTTTGAAGATGATCCACTGCAGTAAGTAGGCTGCAAGAAGTTGCAGTGTACTCCATTCTTGACAAAATGTACCTTGGCAGGAAGCAAACTCTAAAGCACGGTAAGAGACATGTAATGTTCATTTTCCTCTCATGAGCAATTTTGCAAGAAATGAGGATATGTTCACGCTGTTGGACATGACCCCATGGATCACCATGTCCTTATTTGATGAGGATAATACTCTCTTCAGTGACAGCTGCTGTTTCCATGCTCTTTTCCCACCAATTCATTTGCCTATCTCACAGATCTGAGTGCATTCCTTATTTTAGACTTTTGGCTTCTTCCAGCCCCCTCCCACCACCACCAATTAAACTGAAGGCTTAACAATGGTTTACAGATTTGCTAGTCCTAATAAGACACAGAAGCAGGTAACTTCCTAGCCTGAAACATGCCTTCCAACATTATGCAGGCAAAAAAAAAAAAAAAAAGAAAGAAAGAAAGAAGCCCAACATAAGCACATACTTGAAAAAAATAAATCCAAAACCAAATAATAAAGAAATTCTATAGGTCTCCATGGTATTTCTAATATGAAAGCAGTAATGCTAACTTAATGAGTGATCCACATTTGCCAAAGAGGTCTATACAAGCCAGCAGCACTATGGAGAGTTTCAGCTTTAGGTTTATCAGCCAGAACTACTGCCCAAAATGTTAAAAATGGAAGTTAACACAGCCAAATCCCTGACAGAGCTAAGATTGCCTCAGACCTTGCTCTATATTCAAGTGTTACTTAGAACCAGCCTCACTTTATGCTAACATAGGCAAATAAAAAAGAGCATCTTAAGCCTCACCACTTTCCTAGAAGAACACGTCTGGAAGAACTGCTCCAGATGAAGGAAGCAGGCTGCACTATACTGCCTGCAGCACCTTCCTGTCAAAAATGAGATGCAGAGACAACGTGGCAGCGTGCAGCCAAACACAATGTGAGGGCATCCTGAGTCTTCATTTAAAGCAACTCACAGAGCCTGCTGAAGGTAATGAAATAAATAATGATAGTACCAGTGCAGGAAGTGGTCCTGTTACCCAAATTTGCTCTCCAGTAAGAGCCCTTCAAAAATCAGGTATCTTAAAGCTTCTCTGGCAATCAGTTTTGAGGATTTTTTTTGCTAAAGGCCCAGGCCCTGTGCCCTCACACACTGTAAGGGCCATAGCTTACCTCTTTCTACCACACAGGAGCCCAGCAGCTTCATTACCAGGAGGGCAGGCAGACTGCATTTGGTAGCAAAAAAATATAATTGAAGAAATACAGCATTTTTTGCCTACAGATGAGCTCAGACACAAAAAAAGAAAACATAAATACCATTTAAAACATTTTTCAGGATAGACCAACACTAATACAACTCCAGCTGCAGTCTTACTGTCAAGTCCATGCTTGTCATTCTAGCCTAGCTAGAATGCAATAGAAGCAAAATGAAGAAACGCTAAATGCATAGTGGTCAAACTTTTTTTTTTTTCTTTTTTATTTAAAATATCATTATAACCAATTAACATACTAGATAACAATGTATACATTCCAGTGGTGCACATGTAATGACCTATGGCATGAATGATTGAAAAAACCACAATGCTTTCAGTAATGCCCCACCAACTGCTTATTTGGAGGGAATAAAAGAAAAACAGGAAAGCTATCAAATGCAGGGAAGAAAAAAAATAGCTTTCCCACTAATTTTCATGATGTATTTTCCCCTTAGTATTTCCTGGGACAAAACAAAATCAAGAATATACTTCAAAAGGGGCAGAAGGAATGATCACAATCATTAAGGTGGTTTTTTTTTCCTTTCTCAACTTTAGTAATAAAAGTTAAAGAACTCTCAAAAATAGACTAGATATTGGGCCTACAAAAGTAATTCATCTGTATGCAAAGCTTACCAAGAATTATTCCTTTTGTAAAATGTAAAGGATGAGCTGACACTACTAGTAAGCTATTCTTACCTACAAAACCAGACTACAATAATAAAATCACCAATTTACAGCTAACACAATATTCTAGATGTACATTATTGTACACAAGCTATATATTACACATGAACATCTTACGTGAAATATATAAGAAACGTAACTACTGATACTGTCTCAACATTGGCCAAAAGGTTCAGTTTTCTAAAGGAAGTGTAATTTTCTATTTCACATTCAGTGTAGTTCCAATAGCAAGGGTTAGCTTTGCTTATTTAGAAACATAGATGGTTTGTGTGAGGTAGATCAAGAAAACCTTGCTTAAAATTTTAACAGAAAAAGTGGAAACAATGTTATCTGATTTTTAACACATCCATAAGGAAAAGAGATCTGTGTTAGGACATAAAAGAGATCAACTGCAATATCACTTTAATCCAGTGCCCATAACTAAGGATAAATAAAACAAACTGAAAATTTAGATAGGCAGTAGAGTCTCATTACAGATTTCCGTTAAAACTCTTCCTAATCCTATGCAGACTGCTCTCTTTCAGCTCCAATCCTCAAACTGTATTCAGACAGGTGAACCAAAAATTTAACAGGCAAATGAAACATAACAGTGTGAACAAGCTGCTGTTAACAGCAAATACTGGATTCTTGGTTGGGCAGAAACTACCTACCTGTACTAGCTCTTTGATCGTCTTCTTTATGCAACGTTGAGATTAATGCCAAATGTTTTAATGCTGAAGCATTATAAATATAAAATGTCAGTCAAGGTGCTGGGTTTTTGCCTTCTAACAGAATAGCCTTTATATTCAGAGAAGTAATTTTCCATAAAGCAAACCCACGTCAATAACATTCTGCTTGTGCACTGAAACAGCAGAGGGTGCTATTGCCATAACCATCTCATTTACAGCTCAATACATCCTCTTAAATTCACACTTCAGTGATTACATGATTCTGTGTGTGCATAGGGCAGGAAGGCTTATCAATTTTATACTGACCTTATCTTTGTATCTAGCTGGAATTCTCACCCAAAAAGATACAAATATACATACAGTTTAGTAATATTTTTCTAAACCAAAAACCCAAGATGCACAGTGCTTACATAGGGGAAAGTGCCAGGTCTCTTCAGGTTATTTGAAGGAGTGAAGCAGAGGTGGCCTGGTCAGTCAGGCTGCTCTAC